>ML677359.1:419436-769310 GCA_007922305.1 Dermatemys mawii
ACATCATCCCCTGCACGGCGAGTGTGCGCCTTGCACCCGCAACATCACCCCCTGCACGCCCAGTGTACGCCTTGCACCCGCAACATCACCCCCTGCATGCTCAGTGTGCACCTTGCACATACATCACCCCCTGCACGGCGAGTGTGCGCCTTGCACCCGCAACATCACCCCCTGCACGGCGAGTGTGTGCCTTGCACCCGCTGCGTCACCCTCTGAACGGCGAGTGTGTGCCTTGCACCCACAACATCACCCCCTGCATGGCCACTGTGCACCTTGCACCCCTTGCATCACCACCTGCACGGCGAGTGTGTGCCTTGCACCCCCAACATCACCCCGTGCACAGAGAGTGTGCATCTTGCACCCGCAACAACACCCCCTGCATGGCCACGGTGCACCCTGCACCCCCAACATCATCCTCTGCATGGATAGTGTGCGCCCTGCATCCCCAACATCATCCCCTGCACGGCAAGTGTGCACCTTGCACCCTCAGCAACACCTCCTGCAACTCCACCCAGAAAGGTATTGTTTGACGACTCTCTGGTGGAAATGCAGGTGGCTGCCTGCTCCTGCTCTTCTGTCTTCAGTCTACCACTGATGAGCTGAAAAGATTTCAAATGCAAGATAAAATTTGAGACGCGTCAAGGTTCAAACTGTACATCTGCTTCTTTGTGCAAACAAAAGGCTGATTCCTTCATGACGTTGCCCCACGTGAGGGAGGTGTAAAATCTGTTAATTTTCTTCCAGGAGTGTACAGGAAAATATTAGATTAAACAGATTGTTGAATGATTTGGGATAAAGATATTAATTAAACAGCACAGAGATTGTGCTGACTGTGCAGTGGGCTGAGTTCAGGACTAGAAGGGCTAGTCATAATGTCAAGGCTCTTTCTGGGAGAGAACCTCTTGCATGGAGGTTGCCTGCTGCCCTCTTCCAAAGCCCCTGCATCTTATTAAGGGAGCCCAGCCATACATGACAGTGGAGCAGAGGTGGAAAGGAGCTCCAGGTAACAGGTGGTAACAGAGCTCCAGGGCTGGTACTGCCCATCCCATGCTACGACTGCCCGTCAGAGAAGTGGGGCACGGGCCTGAGCATGAGATGCACAGTGGTCGAGCATGGCAAGAGCAGCACGTGCAGCTGCCTTATGAGAGATCAGTTTGGGGAAGGAGGGTTAGGTTGGCCCACACTGAAACTTACCCTTGCTCTGTGGCTAATCCTGAATCTGCAATTGCCTGCTGGTGAGAAGAAGGGGAGCCAATAGGCAGGCTGAGGAGCAATAAGAGAGGTGTAGAAATCCCTGGTGCCGACATCTCTTGAGTGACAAGTGTGCCGTGCTCTGGCATTTTCAAGGTGATGGAAGAGGAAGTGAGTGCAGAATTGCCTGTTTTGTGAGCCATTGGCATTGGGGAAATCCAGCTATGTCCCTTGGGATGTTCTCTGGCCCTTTCGGCAGGGCCCACAGCACCCATCCTCCTGCCAATGCTTTATGTGCAAGAGTAGCTGGCAACTCCCTACAGTAGCTACTCTTCTACTGATTCCACAGTTATGCTGCTGTGTAGGTTTGAGCATATGCTGTCTAATATTAAGCAGGCCATTTTTTTTTTACTTCTCTGTGTATCTGAGGCAGCCTTCAAAGGCCTCCTGTACATCTCCTCTTTGTGTAAAAATATTCACTGGTCTTCTAGTAGAACCTCTGTTCCTCCTTAGTGAAAAAGACAAATGCAGCCCAGATAAGAACACCTCTCTCCCTTCAGAAATTAAAAGGAATAGTCAACAGACATTTGCATCATTTGCCATCCCAATCTGAGATGTGACTTTTCTGCTTCCTCCCTTTATTGTCATCTGTTAAATTAGGCCTTTGTAGACCAGACCAGCCTTATGTCACATAGATATGGGCTAATGTTCTTCTTTAGTACATATTGGGGAATAAAGATAACATATTTGTTTTATGTGGCAGCAACAGATTAAACATTTTCAAACTACACGTATTGACTTAATGCGGGTTTTTTGTTGGTTGGTTAGCTGTTTTGGTTGTTAGTTGTTTTGGTTTTCCCAATATTTAACTCTGATATTATATAAGTAGATAATAAACCTTTTAATTACACCAACTATTTCATGTCCAAAAGGCTGGGCAGGCATCACATTATCCTTTTTAGCCGCTTGTTTAGAGGAACAGGGTCGTTATATTGTTAACATTACATGCAGTGAATGTTGCACAAAATATCTGTAACTTAATGAAACATTTCAATGGTGTGCCTCTGAAGACACAAAATTTCATTTACCAGATTAGCCTGAGAATAAGGTAAATAGCTTTCATTGTGGCAATGAAGATGCACATTTAAGTGCTGCACTTCATATCATCTTAAGCCAAGCAATACACTTGCAAATTGGTAGAGAAATGCAAAAATAGATATTGCTTTAAGTGTTCTTATGCTCATAATCAGCAGACTCATTGTGACATTTCCTTGCTTGTGCCTTTAGGGATAACATTTTGGATTTGGAGTCAGCTACACCCTAGAGCACATGCAAATACTTTCCCTGGGATGGATATTGTATTTTCAGGGCCAGCCCTGCTCATAACCCATTTGCCATGCTTCTGTTTATACCCAAAATGGCATTTTGTTCTCTGCAGCCAACACTCTTGGCTTCTGATTAAAGTCCAAGGGCCAGCTGCTCAACTGGTGTAAATTGGCATCCCTCCATTGACTTCAGTGCAAATATGAAGATTTACACCAGCTGAGGATCCATCTCAAAATGTCCCGGAGAGTATCTTTCAATATTAATATGTACACTGAGAGAAATGACAAAGGCCCTGTATTTCCCTCTCACTCTCCAGTTTTACACTGGTGTGTCCATCCTGTTAACTCCTGATTAGCTTGAGAGGACCTTTTACAGACATTCCCATAGAGATGGACCCTACCTAAGTATGTAATCATTGTGTCTGCAGACCTGTAACCTCTTCCTTTCCATAAACATCACCGCTCTCTCAGGCAGAGGCCTCTTTCCTGAGACTCATATTAAGTGTGTTAGTAACAAATGCATTTACAGTTGCTTACCACTTCAGGAAAAACACCTTCACCTTTGCAGCGTAGTTAAATTCAGATCACGAGTCCAGCCAAGCTGTAGGGAACCCCTTGATTCAAAGTCTTGCTCTATGTCTGACCTCCTTCGTCAGACCCCAGGTGAGTCCCAATTCCTTCCAGCTGCCACCACTTATCCCCCCACCTTGTACCTCTCCAGTCCTTTGATCTCAAGATGGGGGATTGTTATTCTCTAAGGAGAGATGGAGAAGTCCTTATCCAAGAATCATTGGTTGCTAGGTCCCGTCTGTATCCCGTTGACTTTCAATGAGATTGGGGCTCCTAATTGCCTACATTGCTTTTTAAAAATGGACGTAGGCTCCTAAATCACTTAGGAGTTTTTGAAAATTTGACCTCAAAGTTCCTGCGACCTCATGGGGCTGGATTCCCTCCAAGATGTCATGGGTGGAGAGGGCTGCTTATAAAAGGCCCCAGAGTGAACGTAGAGCAGCAGGTGGGTGTGGGCACGTGCACACACAGGTTAACTCTCCCAGCCTGAGGAGCCTGCGCACGTCTCACTAGCGTCAAGCTTCTGCCATTTGTACGGAGGGGGCGTTGGGCGTTCAGAACTGGAAGTGCAGGGTAGAAGCTGGGAGGGATCTGTGGGCCCAGGGAGAGCAAACGGAGAGAAGGCACTGTGGACTAATTGTATTAGAAGACAATTTACAGCCTAGCTGCCAATGTTTAACACAGTATTCTCTGGGGGAACCGGCTTGGTTTTTAGCAGGCGGGCTAATGAAGTCTGTTCCTTCCTTCCCTGAAGGTATTGTTCAGAGATGCACAGCTATCAAATACCACTTCTCCCAGCCAATGCGCTTACGAAACATTCCGTTCAACTTAACTAAGACCATCCAGCAAGATGAGTGGCATCTGCTTCGTAAGTACATGAATTGTCAGCTCTCACCTGGGGACGCACCAGATATTCCATAACTCTGTCAGTGTTTCAAATGAAAAAGCAAGACATCGTGCTGGTCTGTAGATAGGGTTTGCCCTGCTGAATCGGACCAGGGCACTGTCTAGTCCAGTAACCTTTCTCTGGCCAGTGGCCAGTATCAGACGCTTCAAAGGAAGAGGTAAGAAATCCCATAGTAAGCAAATATGGAACAACCTACCTACAGGGAAATATCTTCTTAGCCCCCATCCTTTACAGGTTGGCTTATGCCTTGAAGCATGGCTGTTTATATCTCTTCTAAATCTTTTTTTTTATTTTAAATCCCATCTGATATAATTCTGGATGTTCTTGTTATTTATAGAATTGGTCAGTCTTTTTTTGAATCCTGGTAAACTCTTGGCCTAAATTATATCTTGTGGCAATGAGTTCTACAGGCTAACTGCTCAATATGTAAAAATGTATTTGCTTTTATCTATTTTAAATTTGTTGCCTCACAATTTCATTAGATATCCCCTTGTTCTGTATTATGAGAAAAGATAATTAGGAACCAACCCCTGGTTTAATTTTTCTGTACTGCTCACTATATTCTATACCTCTGTCAAATCTCCCCTTATTCCTCTCCTGTTTAAACAGTCGCCATTTTTCCATTCTCACTTCAAAGTTTAAGTTTTTTTCATGCCCCTAATCCTTCTTGTTGTCTGTCGCTGGACCACTCATATTATCTGCTGTGTTCTCTAAAAAGATAGGGTGACCAGAACTTGTATTCCAGGTCAAGTCACATCATTGGTGCAGGTAGTGACATTAGAACACTTTCAGCATTACTTTCTATTCCATTGCATCGACATCCAAACATTTTGTTTGCTCTTTTAATCATTGCTACACATTGAGGAGGGTTTTTTAATGAGCTATCCACTCTGGAGCCCACATCTTCCTGAGTGGTTACAATTAATTTAGAACCCAGCTTTGCCTATGAGTGGCTCGAAAGATTCTTCCAATATGCATTAGCTTGCATTTGCCAACAGGGTTTGTAAATAGTTCCGTGCCATTCTCTTTTTTGCTCTAAGCAAAAGAGTGGTGGTTAATCTCTGCTCTACTTCTGATATGGAAGCAGATTTAAGAAGAATCACGGCTGGTTTTCTGGGCATGGCAGCTGCTGTTCTTCTCTGTGGATGCATCGTAGTGGCAGTCAGTTTCTTTTGGGAAGAAAGCCTCACACAGCACGTGGCAGGCCTTCTATTCCTTATGACAGGTATTGTGCCATCTTTGTATGCTAATTACAAATGAAGCCCTTGATTAGGTTTCTCTTTGTAGACTGTGCTTGTTATCCATCAGCAGAGAACACTTTCCTTTGATCTTTCTAGTTAAAACTGACTTTCCACTGCAGCTATTCAGGCAGATGTCAAAAAAGCAGGCAAGATTTTCCTGAGTACTGTATGAAAACAGAAAGGGACCATTTAATTTCTTCTTCCAAAAAGGGAATAAAAAATTGTCCTTCACACTGCATACCTGTGTCTGGGAGAAAGAAGGGGAAAGAGCACTCCGTTTGCACAGACTATGCAAACTCTAGGACCAGGTGTGCAGGGGAAAGTGGGCATTATGCCATTACTTACTTCCCTGCTTGAGCATGTGGAGGGTGAAGAGTGGGCAGAGCCTTGGATCCCTGCCTTCAATCCACCAGCCAGCAAACCTCAGACAGCATGGAGGGGTGTCATAATTTGCTGGGAAATGATTTCTTTCCAAAGCAAAGAGGGAGGCTGAGACTAAATTATATTTCACTTACAACGTCTGCCAGGGCTACTCCTGGAGAGGTGCAGTTTACACCCCTTCTTTTGCACAAGGCTGGGTCTAAAGGCAAAATCTATCCCTAACTTCATGTTAGGGGGGAAGACTAGAGAATAGCCCCTCCCCATCAACCCTTCTTCTTAACTCTGTCTTTAGACTTCTCCTTTGTTGTTTTAAGTTACAACAAAAGCAGCAGTTGTATAGTTAAGTCAGCATAACAATTTTATTTTTGTAAAAGTCATTTAGAACTTTTTGAAACTTTCACCCCTCAGGTTACCGTTTTCTATCACTGGTCTTTTCCTCAAACTTCCCCAAAAAGTTCATTTTTAGGAAAATTGTTCAGCTGTTTTTTCAGAGTGAAGGTGGACAGGGTGTTATTTGGTTAGTGTTATTAAAAAAAAAAGTCTTTCAATTTCTTTTGCAAGTAGCAAAAATGGCAAAGGGTAGGAAAGGTTAAATTCATTGTGGGAAAAGCCCTTAATGAGAATCAATTATTTTCCCTGGTCTGGAGGAAATTTATATTGATTTGACCAAGTTACAAACCTCTGAAAACTACATACTGAGCATGCACCGTAGATTTTATTCCATAAACTTGTGAAGTGCAAGCCTAAGGAAAAATTCATTGTGGCTGTATGTATATACCTAATTTCATTGCATAATGAAACATCTAACCCCATAGATTGCAGTAGACCCAGGAGGGACACACTCTGGACAGGGAGACAAGCTCCTGCAGACAGATGTGGAGCGGCTGAGAGCTATGATGGGGAAGGCTGGCTGGGGATGTATGTTTGAATAAATTACATGCATAGACTAGATTTTGTCAAGTGCATACAAAACTATTGGCTCAGCCAACCCACTATGGGTCTCGTGAAGGGGCTGCTCTCAGCCATGGGTATTAAGGGGTACAAGAAGAAGTCTCCAATCTGAATATGTTAAGCAGGCCTCATGAATCCACAGGCGGGGCACATAACACACCTGCTCTAAAAGAATTCTGCTGGGGTAACAACTGCAGCAAACCTTAAACCGCTTGTAAAAACAGAGCTTTTTCTCAAGTAGAAACTACAAGAAGTTACATTAAGTTCATAATTAAAATACAGAGCCAGCGCTCAAAGACTTGTATAGTCAGATAAGACCCCGAAACATTGTGAATGCCAGCATTAAAACTACATGTTCTATCCAAGTAAGAAAACAGCTTTTGCCTAGTCTTTTGATTATATAAACTATTTGTTTAAGGGGGGAGCGTTTGGTCTTTTATTTATCCCAGGCTGTATAATTCTACTAACCCTGAGAATGTGGTTTGTTTGCAGGAATATTTTGCACTATTTCTCTGTGCACTTATGCAGCAAGTATATCATATGATCTCAACCGCCTACCAACATTCATATATAGTCTTCCTGATGCTGTGGAACATGGATACAGCTGGTCTATATTTTGTGCTTGGTGCAGTTTAGGATTTATAGTTGCAGCAGGATGTCTTTGTGCTGCTTATCCATTTGTTAGCAGGACCAAGATTATTCATCTAAAGTCTGCCAGAAATGCTTCTGTATGACTGCTTTTCAGAAGATGATCTTTTCTGCCCTTGCTTGGTGACAGGCGAACAATATTGTTCAAGGACTGACCACAAAAAAGAAAAAAAATTACATTCAGGATTCCCTGCACAACTACCTGATCCTTCAAAATCTACTAGTCAGGAAACAGGAGTTCTGTTCTGCTTTCTAGCTGCCTGAAATCAGAGAGGAAACACCTTCCCAAGGACAAGAACAGTGGGGGTATCAACTGCATCAGTCAATATACTGTGTATACATGTGTCTGAAAGGAGATGAGGCTATTCACACAGGAAGAGTTAAATAGTTGGGAAAAGAGAAGGAAAAGTTGTGATGAGAATTTAGCGCTATTTATATTTTTCAAATGTTTGTACATAAAGTAACTTATCAGAGGGGAAAAAATCATTGCCAAATGTGTCCTAGTGAGAAAAACGTGCTTTTCTTTTCATAGGATCATGCTTAATACACTTTAATGCTGCTTTTTCTGAACCTGAATTTAGGGGAGGTTTGTTAGCTTGGTTTTTGCTGTCAGATAGACCCAGTCTCTTCGCATGTACCCCATATGAATGTTCTTTGTCAGAAACAAGAGTCCTCCTTGATTTCATTTCCCTTTGTACTTTAAGTAACCAAAAATGTTCATTGTTTATATAGATGAGAGATTTATTCATTCATTCCCGCTGATATTGTTGGACGTCACCTCTGTTGTGAAGCTTCAACATCTTTGTGTTAAGCTACAATTTGGTAGTAAAACACCTCCCTCCATGAGCACTGTGTTTGTGTTGAGTAGAAGTTAAGGGCTTGGAAATGGGTTTTCCCTTGAAGGTGATGTAACTCAACCTCAATGTGAATCATTAGGGCAAGATTTCTAGGGAATAGGGTAGTCACAGATCCAGCTGACTAACCTTCTTGGTTCTCACTAGACTGCTGCAAGAGGCAATTCAGGTTTTAAGCCTCCAGCCTCTGAACCAGAGCTCCCAACACTCCTCTCATGAGCTCTATCGCCCGCACCTGCAGAGGTACAAAGATTCTTCATTTACAACTGCAGCATGAAAGTATGGTGCTGCCCATTCTCACTACCCACCTTCAGCCACTGTTCCACTCTCAGCCCTTTCTGATTTAGCAGAAGGAACAGAGGTGGGCAGGGGGCCACCTCTCTCTTTTGTAACCTCAGCTTCAAATTTTTGTGGGTGGAAGAGGGAGATTGACTCCAATCTGGCATTGCACAAAGTTGGTTTTTGGTGAGCACCTTCCCCCATGCACAAGCATCAATGTACACAAGCAACTCCCTCCAAGAACTACAGGTGAAGAACTTGTGCCTGTTTCCTTCCACGATTAGGGCAGAGTTTCCTAAGTCTCAGAAAACTGTGTGGTCCCTCTATGAAAGTGAAAGTAGCTATACCTTCCTTCTCACCCACACTGTGTTGATACAGGCTTATCCCAAATGAGTGCTTGCTTACTCAGAGTAGGTTGGGTGGCCCTTTACAGCAGGATACTTCCTCAGCTGCTTTAGTGAATGATGGTTTGAGGGGTTTTTGCACACTCAGGCAGACATCTCTGCATCAGTTACGTTCAAAGACTTTCTTTGCAACCAGAACAGCTAGAGCCTTTTTTGATGAAAGCAGATACTATAGAGAACTATTCCCCTGAAAGAGCACTATTTCAGGCTATTTGGATTTGCCCACAGCTGTGGAATATTAGCAGCAGAGAAAGGGTAAGGTACTGGCCAACTTCCACCCACCCCCACTTAGCTGCCAAGGTTAATTAACCCTTTGAAAGCATGTCATGGCAAGGGATGGTGAAATAGCACATTAAGTAGCAGCTTTGTACCAAACTGCAGACTAGCTCTTTTATCATTTTTATTTTAGCTTACACACTTATCCATAGTCTTGACTGGTAATGCATCTAACAAGTCACTCTACTAGAAAATTTCCAGTTACAAGTAGCTAAATACTCCTTATGAAGGTCAGATGTTTAAATATATGTCTTGCTACACTATTTTTAGGCAGCATAATCTCTTACCGAGCTATTAAGAAAGACACACACTTTTCTTAACACTCCATGAGCTTTCCCTTTAGAAAATAACTTTCCTTTCCAGGATTTAATATGTGGACTTTTACTCCTGGTAAAACTGACCACTCTGACTCTGGGTGCTACCAGTTTCCTGCCACTTTTAACATAACCCATCCAATGTGCAGAACAGCATCATTGTGGAGACTTGCTCTAAAACCTCTATAGATCTTGTACATGACAGTGGCAAAGTTGTATGAATTGGAGCCAGAGATCTCTTAAGAATTAATAGAGACAGAGTTAGTGTTTCCACTTCTATTCATTCCCTTCTAGTCTCCACACTATGCAGTGCTGTCAAAGGTGGGATTCTTTGGGTAAATATCAGCAGGGGAGAGGTTTAAGATCTCATCCATTGATGGCCCATCATCATCTGGTAGTATCTCTGCCTCAAACATACGCTGAAGCAAAGCATCCACTGTCCTGTACCCTAGGAAAAAGAAAAGAAAAGACATTAGTTTCTATACTGGCCTAGGGTAGCCAGCTAGCCCCTTGATTTACTTCATGCTGAAAGGCTACGTGGTCAATTCAAGTCATTTTGAGATACGTTCCTCACTTTGAGTGACAAGTCACTGAGGTGTCTACCCTGCCGGTTTACATCCCCATTCCCCAGCAAACACATGCTGAATGAAAGAGCAGCCTTTGTTATTTACCACTGTAAAAACCATGTACCTGCGAGAACCTCCCTCTGTAGGATTGGTCCCTACAACACATTTTCTAGACTTTGTCCAGTAACTATTTGAACATCCTCAACAAATCCACAATGAAAGAGCAAATGGTTTTCATTAACTGCTGCCCTTTCAAGGGATGTTTTTCAAATGAAGCCTTTTTGATAGAGCACTTGAAGAAGCAGGGAGCTTCATCTACAGCCCCTAGACTCAGGCTTTCAATCATTGTATGTTTTAAACAATGTATCCAGGCTTACAGTGAGCTTCAACTGGATTCAACAGGCAATAGCCAAAATACAGGGAGAGAGTTTCTAGGAGGGAAGGATGAGCATTAAACCAAGCAGTAAGAGTTGCAAAGAGTTACCAAAGAGCCTCAGCCAGGATAAAAGTGAAGTGGATACAGAGGAGAAAACAGCAACAAAGAGGCTTCCTAACATCTGGAGAAGCTGAACCACCAAGACTGTTCCTTGGGTAAGTAGCTACTGTAGACAACGAGCTTGTGCTGTAAAACCCAGGAGCTTGATAAAGAAAGTGCTACAATAAAAACAGCATAAACACTATTAGAATCTGACTGGGGAACCCAAAAGCTCCCAACTGCATTCTGATTGGCTGTTGGGCCTGATTGCGATCAAATGTGGCACTAACATGTGGGCATGCTCAGAAGAAAGAGGTGCTGGGAGCCTCAAGCAATTTTACACTTTCATAACTGACGTGGCAAGCATAGAGGTGCCGGGGTTATGAATTGCCAAGCCAAGAGCCCCAGCAAAAATTAAGCCCTGCCAGTGCCCATTATACCTTCTTGGACAAGAAGATATGTGAGGGTTAGAAATATTCCTAAAAAGAGACTCATTGGTCCTGGCCTGCCGTATAAGGGGGATTTAGAAGTCGTTTCTAGGTGGATTTTAGATGCAGAGACTGCTACACCTATATCAGCTTCCCCTGCCACTCCAATGCAGGGGTGCTGCCCTCCCTGCTTTGGGACCTGAAGTGCCCTGGAAATCGGTGTTTGGTAAGACCAGGGAGAATTAATGTTTTGAACAGCCCATCTCACCAGAAGTGGCTCCTCCTAGAGTCCCACTAAGCTTTTTCCCCCCTCTAAATGGTCAAGTTAACATGCCATCCTATAATGGCAACTGTGTATGAGTAGGCTATTGGAGAGGAGCACAGCTGGGTCAAGGCACACTGCACCTAACACAATAGCCTGTGAGGGTGCACTCACTGACTCATTGCTGTGGGCTGATTAATGCTAATTCACAGCAATTCAGTAAGATTGTTTGCCAGCTGCAGGTCATCACCCTGGAATATTTGTAATCTCAAGAGAGGCCTGACAGACAAGCAGAGAATTCAGCAGTGGATTTGTTCCCCAGAGAAGAGCCTTTGGGAATGGACTTACTTTTAGAAGCTATTTTAAACATCAGCCCTTTAGACGACTTCTTGGTTATTTCTTCCCCTCCGAGGTCACTCTCATTGGTTTCCATGTTGCCTATTAGTTTACCATCACGTAGTTCTTCCCTTTAAATAAAAATACATATATCCCTATGAAGCCACTTCAAAATGCACTCCAAGTGCTCTCCACTAGTTCATAGACTGGATTGGCTCTCCGAGGGTCCTTCTATTGGGGCTTTAAGCCCCAGCAGTCCCTCCTGCAAAGGCCTCTCAGCATGCAAAGCAGAACATGGCTCAGAATCAATGGAGCACACCCCCCACACCTCTGGCAGGAGAGAAGGACAAAGCAACCTTTTCCCATTCTAAACATACAACCCATCATGGCTATTGATGGTCTTCTAACAGGGTTGGTGAAATGCTGGCCTCTTATAGCAAGGAGCACGTGCCTATCTGCCTCCCACCCTGCGACTGGGAATTAGCAGAGATGTCTGTCCAGAGGAGGTCTCACTTTAGCTGATAACCCCTTACGGGCCAAGTCAGCTGCCCAAGCTCACACTCCTCTGCCCAAGTCATGTACTAGGCTAGGGTTTAAAGGAATTCACACTACGCCTTTCAATCGGAGGCCAGATGCCCACTGCAGCCACTTAGCCAGTCTAATGAGGGACTGCCTCTGAATACAGTAACCCGAGGCCGTTTTGTTGATTTAACTGAAGTAGCTCCCTGAACACCCTGCTGAAGTGTGTGTGCACACACGGGAGAGAAGGGGGAATGTGAGAGAGGAGTATAGGTAAAAGATCCTATGCACAAGAGTCACCTGTTTCTTTTCTAAGGCATCTGATCACCACAATGGTGGGGAGGCTGTAAAATGGAACTGAACTCACCCAGGAGATTCTGGAAACCTAGATCACATCCCTGAACTCTTGTGTTTTTCAGTGGCACGTCACTAAGGACAATCTGATTACACTTTCCATCAATAATTGGATGTGTTGAGACCCCCACCCACAAAGTGCCATGTTGCCCCTGTAGTTTACTTACTCTGGGATTCCTACTCCCAGCTCTTGAATTTTCCTCTCAATGGCAGTTTCTACTTCACTCTTCTCCAGTGAGTACTCCACAAAGAAAGCTTCTAGAATAAACGCTATGAGAATACTGAAGGGGAGAGGGGAAACATGCTGTTTGTATAAATCCTGCCTGATGTTTATTAGTAACATGCCCAATGTTTTTGCAGAGCAAGCCCTCACATTAATGGATTTCTGCCATAGCAGACTGTGGAATTCCTGGCCCATCAGTACAAATCTGACAGTGCCCAGACACAGTGGAAAGGCCCCCAGAGCAATAGATAGCCTTTGCTATTTGCCAAAGACCCCCCCCCCACTTGTCTTCAGGGCCTGGCACTGAACAGGGATGGGAGGAACCTGCAGCGTCCAAGTCAGGTTTGCAGCTAAACACAGTTGAATTCTTATTTCTTTAAAATTCCAGCCTCAAGCAGCACTTTTCAGAGGTAAGTGCTGTTGTCCAGAAGACTCGTTTAGAGCTAGATGCCCTGCCCCTCTCTAAAGCATCTCCAATCCTTCCTCCACAGGAGATACAGAATCGTGCCTGCCTTCCTGCCTAGTCTCTTCCATCTTCTAAGGGGGAAAAATCACCCTTTTCATCTGCAAGGCGTCCCCCAGCTCAGTACCTCTTCCTGCATCCAAACAGCCAGAGGCATTTGCAGGGGAAACACATAATCCAGAGCCCAAGTGTATTGTCCCAACCGCAGAGCTCCAGCCGCCCAGGCAGTAAGAGCCCCGTGAACACATTACTCCGGCCTTCAGCCTGCTGTGGCTCTAAGCCCCATGCTTCCCCAGCCCCAAACAGATGGAAACGTGGCTGAACTTACTTAATGATCATGATCACCACCACGATGTGGAAGGCAATGAAGTACAGCTTCGCAGCCTGGTGAGTGACCAAGGCAAACCCATTGGCAAGAAGTAGAAGGTTAAGGACTAGGATAGATAGGGAATGTCTCCCTGCTGAGAAACACCCTGCTTGGGACAGTCAGGATGACGACAAGACATATTCGAGCTTCCCTGGGTGACGCTTCTTCGTTAAAAACTTTACCAAAAGGGAATTAAGATGGCATTTCTCTCAATGTTGACCCCACTAAAGTCAATGGTGTGTGTGGGGGGTCTTTCCATTGACTTCTGTGGGTTCTGGATTGGACCCTGTGCTTTAGATACAGAAAGGATATCATGCCACTGATTGACAACCGTTAGCTCCATCAGAACAACGAAGGATGATGTGATGTCATTGAAATTGTTCTTGCAGTATCTGGCTCGAGCAAACAGAGAGTCTTTTAAGGCAGGGTTTCCGCACTCCAGAGCATGTGGGGCAGTGGAATTCCTGGAAAAGAACTGGATTTTCCCCTGGAATAGCTCCATTCCAATGATAGCAAACATGTAGTATACCACCTAGGCAGGGAGAGACCCATTCCCTTAGATTGAAACGTCATGGGACAGTTTTATCCAGCAGAGTACGGAAGCATCTAGGATTCCATCATCGAGTTCCCCAATGCACATGCCACAATGCACTTCCCAGAGTCTGTACCTAAATACCAGGCCACTGGAGCCAACTGTGGCTTCTCCCCAAGATACTTTGAGGATGGCTGATCCTGGACTAAGGCTATGAATCTTCTAGTAAGTAGTGATTCCATGCAAGGTTTAAAAATAAACGAAGCAGGGAGAAAGAAGAATTTTGAACTGGAATCTAAGTTGATGGAGTTGGGCATTTCCAATTTATCAGGAGATTTGGTGGGGACAGGGAGGAGGGAGGGAAACAAAACAAAAAACACCCAAACCAAGAGCTTCCATGTCAGTTACTTGCCCAGATCAGAATTCAGGATTCTGCACTGATGCTGCATCGCACAGCAGCATCAAGCAGGGGCGGGGAAAAGAGTCCTGAACTGGCAGCTAGGGAGAACCAGACCCTGTTAAATAGCTTTACACATAAAATCACCCTAAAAATATTCAGGTCTGCACATACAACCTGGATTCCAGCCACTCTGAGGCTTTAGAGTTCAACTTTAGAAGATAAATTGGCATTCTAAGGAAAACATGCTACAGCAGGAACTGCTGCACTTCAGAGTTAGTGTCCAGGGTGCTTACCAGAGCCAGCCCACCAAAGGTCAGCATCGTCGGCACAATGTTTATTAGCGTATTCATGATGACCCGGAATCTAGAACAAGACAATTCATGAGAGCTCCATGCCCAGACATTTAAAGAGCTATCAGGAATTCCTGGCATATATTCGGGGACTCTGTGATTCAAAGAGGCACCATTTTGTTTTGCAGGGGTGTGAGAGAGAAAAGAAGTGGCAGATCTCTAAGAGATCACAGGCCCATTTGCCTCTGCTGGTTGTTGATGCCATTTCTCTGCCACTGTCCCACATTAGTGGAGAACGGGGCCGGGGTGTAGGCTTGATCCTGTTTAACACAGTCTGCCTGCCTGCCGGCTACTGGGTGGCCTTGTGTGGCTTCCCAGGGACAATGCTTTGTCTGCTCTAGTGGGCTCTCGCTGAGGGTGTCGGAGTGAGTGATGGGGCATATTTCTGTTTGAGAAGAGGGCTACTAGGGGCCCTTACACCTGGTCAAAACTTGAGTTCCACTGGTACAAACTATCCTGGGTAGGGGGTGATAGGTCACCAACATAGTGGTAAAATCCTTTAGCAAGGATGCAGTTTATATCAGGATAAAGGTGCCTTATTCTACTACAGAATATTCTCCTTCCCATATGGAGATAACTACACTGGTATCAAAGCCCCTTTGCAAAGCTGTGCAGCCCTTGTAAAGCCATACGGCAGCGTGGATGCAGCCAGCTACACCAGTACCACTTATGTGGGTCACCAAGGGCTCAATCTTCTCAGCTGAAGAGACACTACCTAGCTGGGAGACCTGGTTCCCTGCTAGCCTCTAGATCAGCTCAGTGCAGTGGTAGAGAGCTACAGCCCCATTACATTCTTTACCTTTGAATGCTGTCCACAAGCCTGATGAGCCGGAGGACTCTCAGTATGAAGACAATATCCAGTACTTGCTGGCTGTTGTATTGACTTGCTAAGGAAGAAAGGAGCACCAGCAGCTTTTAGGTTACAGATCTCCAATGCTTCCCCGTTTGCTTAAGCCAAAGGCTAATGCAGTCACGAGGCAAAGCACAGAAAGTGTCGCCCATCAGTCACAGGACAACAGCAGAATGAGACAGAGGCCTGAGATGGTTGTGCATCTTAAGATGTTCTATTTCTCTCCCCCTTAAAGACATGTACTGGAATTGTACACACAGCACTTCAGATTCTGACAGGGGAAGGACGATTTGCATTTCAAAACCCAAAATAGGGGTTTGTTTCTGCCCCGCTCCAATATTAGAGGTAGCATTTAATTTAAATGGATGCCTTTCATCGCTACTACATACATAGCTGAAACACACACAAGCTATGTTGTACTCTAAACAATGTCACCTACTCAAAGGGTACAGATTATGGGTTCTTTCTTCCACTGATAGTTATTTAAGTCTTTTTATACATTCCCCTCCCCCAAGACATGCAAATTCTTCATAAGTTTCAATGGAAACCATGAGTTGAGTGTAATATTGGAGATAAATCTTAAACAAAAACAAAAAGCCCACCACATTAATTTACAAGTGCCTGAGAAATTAAACAGCCTGCTAATGCCACAGAAGACTTAAGCGTAATGGTGTGCTTACCTGATTTAAGGGAAGTGTTGACAATCGTTGCTATTAGAGCAGCAATAATGATGGAGGTATCAAACCTAGTGTTGAGGGAAAGAGTTCTATTACATGGATAATTCTATTGCACATCAAAAGTGCAGTGCAGTCATTTTGATATTAATAGTAATGGACACGATATAAAGCCTTAATCAGCAAACACCCCAGCATGTGCTTAAAGATAAGCACACAAGGATTCCTACCGAGCCAGAGGAACTATTCATGTGCTGAAGCATTTGCAGATTTGGGCCCTACATGGGTGCACTGTGACCTCTTTGGGGCAGGCGCTGTATTTTATTCAGAGTTTGAACAGTATGCCTAGCACAGCAGACCCAGTCACGGCTCCTTGTGTTACTTCATGCACCGAAACAGCCACCCAGGACTACGCAAAGTTTCTACACTAGACAGATGGTTTGCAGACGTGACCTGCAAGGGGAGGAAAAAAGGGCTTAAGCTTTTGTTTGATTTTTGCTTATTTATAGTGGATAAAGGAGACCTAGGATGTTCTTTACTAGTTTGTCTTGCATTATCTTTCTAGTGTAAAGAAGGCCCAGTCTGTGCTACACGTCTCTGGACAACTGGAGAGCTAGCGGGATTCCAGTATCACAGGGGGAGAAGAAGAACCCAGCTAATGAAAGGGGTGAGGGGAACCTTGTATCGACTGTTGGAACGAATGGTTGTTTCTGTTAACAGGTATTTAAGGCCCACTCCACTTTAAAAAACAAAAATATAAATAAATAAAAAATTAAAAAAAAAAAAAAAAAAAAAACCCAAAAAAAGGTCTTATGCCTACAAGCCCCAATGGGTCTGCCAGCAAGTCAGTGACAGCCATGGTACAACATTCCCCAATATTTTTAGGGCAAAGAGGAGACACACAAGAGCTACCACCCCACTTCAGTAGTATTAAAAAATCAGCACAAATCCCATTGTTTAAAAAGGAATGCATGTTTTTTCATGAAAAGCTACAGCCCCCACTCTCCTTCCAGTATCAAGAATCCAGTTCAGTTTTCTAATCCTGCACTCCAGTTTGAGTTAAGAGCATTTCTCTAGCCATCTCATGTTTGCAATAGCTTTAGTTATATGCTGGTTATGCAAGTTTGAACTTTACCAGTCTAGCGCTGGGGGTTTTTACAAGAAGAATCTAATTCTAGTAAGAGCCTGAATGTAAAGTCTCTTTGGCTGCGCAGAGAAGAAAGTTGTAAGACATTCTTCCCATACCCCCCCTTCCTCCAAACCACTGCATCTCAGCCCCTTACTTACCAGTTCCAGAACTGGGTCTTTGCAAAGAATGCCCTGGGTTCATAAGTGTACACTTTCAAGAGGATCTCGAGGATATATAAAGAAAGGAAAACCCACTCTGCATAGGAAATCAATGGGTTTTCCTCATCCAAAGCAATGAATACGGCGTTTATTAGAATGATTACATCATAAGTCCAAACAAAGCCCCTGCAAGAAGGGGGAGGGGGGGAAAAAAAAAGTTTGTTTGCTCCTGCCTATGAAGGCTTTTTTTTTTTTAAATCCCTCAGAAGACACCCCTGTGACCTTAAAAGCCCTTCGATGCCAACTGGCAGAGAGGCCCACTATTGTGTGGTTCTTAATGTTGTTTAAGATATCAAATGAAAGCTGTTGGCATGCGAGCCATTAATATCATTGCAAAATACATATATTAACACTACATAAGGAATTATGGATGCTTGTTGGTATGATGCTTTCATAATATCTGTGATCAAATAAACGGAAAGCCAGGTGTTCTTCCAAACCAGAGGGAGGACAGTTACCTCACCACCTACTGGGAACTGTCTCTGGCATCACCATGTTCAATGGGCAGTTTGTTTGCAGAGATAAAAAACAGGAAGAGCAAATTAATAGGCGGTTGTGAAATCAGAAAGGGAACACACTGGTGTCTGCACCTCAGTGATTCATCCTGACTCTGGAGACAAACTTTGGGGAATACAAGGAGATGCAAAAGGAGGTTTCTGTTATCCATCACTTAAGGGACCAGCATGCTTTGTATCCATGAAAGGTGGATCCCTGACCATGCGGGTGGACGCTGCTGAATGGGCGCTTTAGATAACTTTCTTATCTTAGTTAAGGATTGTGGCCTGTTAAGTTTTAGTAACTTGGAGTGTGTTATACATCAGTCTTATTTGTTACTAATTCTGTCCGTTAGCATCACCTTTCAGTTCTCGGTTTATAAGCTTCTTGTTTTATTATAAACACAAATCAGTGCTGTTATTAAGCGGAGTGCGAATTCCTGGTTAAATCAAGCAAGCTGGTGTGCACACAGTCTCTTTAGAGACAGCGCATTTGCTACTTTGTGAGTGTCCAGTGACGGGGCTGGATGTTGCAGGGAGACACTTCTGCAGAGTTTGGGAACAGATACACACCAAGTCTTAACCTAACCTGCAACCTCACACTGACTGAAGTGGGAGCAAAGTTAGGCTAAGACCAAGTGCTTCTGAAAACACCTATATAGTGTTCTCCTAGCAGGGCTGGCATTTTCCAGCCTGCCATCCAGTGGTAAATGCTGGTTTGCAGCATCATTATGAGATACTCATTGTGAGAGCAGAGAGACAGACTTACTTGTGTTGAACCAGGCTGCGTATGAATAGGCTCACTGCGGAGTTATACACATGGGGCATCCAGTGTTCCAGGGGGTGGGTTTGTATTCTCATTGCAATCACCTGGATGTTCAGAAGGTCTGCCAGACGCATAAAAGATTTTTTGTCTGCAGTGGACAGAAAAGATGCCCTTTAGCCTACACACATAATATACGGAAGCACTTCAGACGTGCAGAAATACAGTCCCTATGTGAAAAAGCAGGACTTCACTCTGCCTACATGCACACTGCCATACACAGAGAACACCCAGGACTTGACCACCAGAGCAAAAAGGGAGCTTCCCTCAGCCATGCTAGCTCCATACTAGCTAGGAGCCTTCTTAACCTGTGCTAGGAGCTCTGGAATGAAGAGACTTACAGGGAAGAGGGGAGAGGAAGAGAAAGAAAATTAGTTCACATCTGTAGGACTCATTTTATTCCTTACTTGCCAAATTTTAAACCTCATTTCAAGAAGGCTAATCTTTAGGTAAACAGGTAGTGGTCAAATCACACATCCACAGTTAAGTAATCACCAAACATAAGTGGCTGCAAACAACACTCTTCTATTTAACAAGTGATAAATGAGGAATTTGCTGAAAATTAAATGCTGGCTTTTCAGTAGTCCCCACTGTACATTTGTTCCTTGACACAGGCTGAAAATCTGAGAGCACATTTAAGTGCAAAGGAATTTCCAGACTGCATAAGATGAGAGCTCCATCTTTCCCAGAATCCTGTCTCTAGAAGTGGGTAGAAGGTGATGCTCAAGAAGAAGCTGCAAGAAACCCCAGAGCAGAAAAAAAACTTCCTGAATCATCAGGTTATTGTCCTAACCCCGTTCACTGAGAGTTTGGCTCATACCTGGTGGCAGGAGAATTTATAACCCTGAGCTTAAAAGCCACTGAAATCAGAGATTCCCTCATCTGTATGGAAAAAGAATGCTTTTTTTTATGCCAAACATCTTTGGAGATATTCTCCTACACATTGATCATGTAGGAGTTTTAAATTTGAGGTCATGAAAGCGTCAAGACACTCTGTGCACAGAAACAAAGTGGCCTGAGTGTTACCATTAAGTAGCAAGAATGTGTGAAAAGAAACAGAGTGCTACAAGCTTAGATAAGTCAGGTAGCAGGATAGGCCTGGTTGACACCGTCATCAGCCACAAAGCCAAGTGCTGGATGGGTGGATTCTCGGCATTCATTTCTGTACTGTCAATGTGCCATACGTAACCAACCTGATCTCACTTAAGCAAAAAGGTCCTCCCCTACAAGGGTTTTCTCACTGCTACTCACCTACATAACCTTTTTGTTCCTCATCTGATACGCTCAACAGAAGCTCTCGATGGGAAGCACTGATATCTGGAGCCACTAGTTTGACGAGATGCTTCCACTGGGTTTCTTGAACAACAAATTCTGTGCCCGCCTTGACCTTTAGAATGTTGAAGGCTTCTATCATCTTGTGATGCTTCATGTAAGCAAGTTTGCGGATCTCGTTCTGGAGGAGACAATGGATTTCAGATACCCGGAGGGTGGGTTTATTTCCCTACCATCTCCCACTTATTTTTAAACGTGATGTAATTTTGAGATATTCATGAACACCAGATTTGTTCTTGGATTTCTATACTAGACTGCTAAGAAGGACTCTACAGGAAATGAGCCAAGAGCAAAAAGTTCCCAGCTGACAACGCTCCATTCAGCCAGAGAAGGACTAATAGTCCAAAGTGACTCATCTGGCCAGCTGTGGAGCAGTTGCATCAGGCTACCAGGAAAGTCCTGCCCTGTCCTCCACTGTAGAGTTATCACTAACCCCTATTTCCTGCTCAGTCTATCAAAAACTTCCCAAACATATCCAGGTAGGGTCCATTACAACAGTTTGCTCCCATGGGTCACCTCTTAGACTAAAAATCTAGACGGCTTATATTAGGCCTTGGAGAATGGTGTGCAATGGGTGAGCGCAAGGGAGGAAGGGTGTTGGTATGTAACAAATGGCATCGGCTTTATCATGGACTGGAAGGCCCTCAAGTTGGAGTAGAAGAGAAGAGGAAGGAATTGATTTAGACATCACATCAACACTAACAAGCGAGGACTTGAATGTGGCAGCTACCCATCTGATTTCTGTGGTACCCACATGGGAGATGATCCGGCCAATAGCTAGCTCCAGGAATTTGGGCAGAAGAGGCTGCCAGCTTCATATCCTACCTCCACTAGGCAGTCTGCGCAGCAGACAGCATGCAGGGATGATTTTTGTGGTCTCCTATTAATGTATTTGGCAGCAGAGCCTGTTTATGAAAGTTCAGTGGAACTTTTAGCATTAGCTCTTTAATTGCAAGCACTAGACATGCTTATAGGACTCAGTTACCCCAAAATTTGGTGGGTGCTACTGGAAGAGGGAAGATCTACACCGCTCTGACTGACTATTACACACCCTACTTTGTCCTCCGGTCAGTGCTTTAAGGGTATGTTACAGAGCAAACACACACACACACACACACACACTATGAAGAGTTGCTGCTGGATGGCAGTTGTCTTCCAAGTAGACACATCCTGGAAGTGAGGTTTTCCTAATATTTACCAGAAACAATGTGCACAGTAAATGCTGTGTGTGCGCGCGCGTGCATGTGCTCATATATAGCTCGGGTGCAGCCCAATTTATGAGCCCACACACACACACACACACACACACACACACACTGGGCATTTACTGTGAGAAGTCAAACTAAGTGGTGGTTGTGCCACTATCAGCATTGTGTCATTCCGTATGGTGTAGTTCTGATTTTTATTACAGTAGTATCCAGGAGCCCCAGGCATGGACCAGGACCCTGTGGTACTAGGCAAACAGGCACAGAACAGGGTGACAGTCCCTACCTGAAGAGCTCCCTTCTTCTCCCCACTTTGTCTTCTTTGACAGGAAGCTCTTCAGGGGAAGGCCCATGTTTTCATATGTTTACACCCAGCCTAATGCCTTGGAGTCTCTGGGTGCTAGTATGACTAGCAAGTGACATTTGGAAACCTCATTAAATGGCTCTAAAGAATGGTTCAGAATTGTACTCTCCCTTGGAAAGGAGTGATGGCTGGCTGCAGTATATTGCCTTGAGGATCCTTTCCTCCCAGATGTTCTGTGGGTCTCTCCCCACCCACACACACCCCTTTCCCCACTGAACAATGTTGCAGTACAACCCCAGTCCCAGGCTGTAATAGGAGATTTTCTGGAATGCCAGCACCTTACAGCTGTACTGTAAGAAGGGTTCTAAACCAGATAACCAAAACCCCACTTTTTTTGGGTGCTAGAAAAGTCACTGTCCCACTGATTTGGTGGCCTAGTGTTGGGAGTTGGACTCACTCCACAAAGCAGTCTTCACTGGATTCACAAACACTTGGGACTCAGAGGACCAGAAGAGGAAACAGATGTTGTTAAAGCAGAACACTCCATGAGGAGAAGGGTAGAGTCGTGTTATTGCTATGCCAAATTCAGGAAATGCTCCCACCCCCCACTCCCCCAATGCACTTTTACCTTTAAATGTTTTCTGTAATTGTTGTACACAACAGCCAGGAAGACAGACATGAAGAGGTAGGTGTTGATTACTACATAGGTTATGAAGAACAGGGAATACCACCAACTGAAGTCAAACGCTGGCATCCTAGATGGAGAGAGAGTGGCTTTAGTCATTTCATAGTGAAAGCAGGGATTCATATATAGCAACAAAACCTCTGGGACAGCTTCCAAAATACTGTCTCAGGATACATTGCACCTTATAGGCAAGAGACTGAATACAGCTTTAGAGCAGGTCTGTATGAAATTCAACAAGTCAATCACTCCATAAGAATCACAAGCAGCATGTTCTTTGAGCCAGAATCCGTGCCCATTTGCAACTGCTAATGAGATGGATGGGGTGTGTGGGAAGGGGAGTGGAGAATTTGGCCCGTGGGTGGAAAGCAGAGGACACCCTCTGCTGCTGTCCTCTCCAACTGTCTTGATCCAAGGCTATTGTACAATGAATGAAGCTGCTGGTGTGCGGGAGGGAAGAGAGAGAGAGATACTCTCGCTGATTAATTCAGAGCTGCATTTAAGGCTAAAAAGCCACAAAACCCTCATCATGGTTTGAGATCTGCCTGGAGGAGGTGACAGTCCCCACTGAGGTAAAGGTCACAGGGTGAGGGGCAAGTCAAGCCATTAACCATCAGAAACAGGCTAAATGCTCCCACTTCCCCACATGCAGAGTCCATCCAAACCAGTCAGATCACACAGCGCCCAGAGGCTTTTAGGAGTACTGTGCTGTTTGAGAACTTCCTGATTAAATCACATATGACAAAAATCTAGGCAAAGACCCAGAAAACAGAGAGATCCTTTTACGTCAAATATGGTGACAGACTCAGCATGACTGTCCTTCTACTGCAGTGAGCTCTGGATCGGGTCCCAGACTGCTGCCCAGAGATATTTTGGTGCACCTAGACATCCTGGCATTTGCAGCGCAGGGTACATACATGACATCAGGGCTGTTGGCTGTCGTCACCAGCACATACAGGTCAAATACGATTTCTAGGTAGTTTGTAAAATATGGAGAGCCTTCCACTGTCCGGAGATTCCTGAAAAGGAAGAGGCACCATGAGATTACCAAGTCACGGACACACAGCTATTGCAGGCCATCAGTGGAGCGGTGGACACTGCAGTCAGACTCCCTATGGCCTTATTTTTTGGGAGTCCCCGGTACCCACAGATGATAAAGTTAGTCATGGTTGCTCAGCAGTTTGGGAACCCCAGCCAGACTTCCTCATCTGCAGGACTTGGAGCCGGCAGATTTCCCCAGATCCAAAGCTTGAAACCCACCACACTGGGAACTTGAGAGCAGAAAATTCTCTCACCTGTCACCGAACAGCTTCAGAGCCATGAGGGAGAACATGAGGACGCTGAACATGAAGAGCAGGAAGACGTACGTGATCTCTGGCAGGGTGTTTCGTATACTGCGGAACACTCTCCGGATCTGCCAGACACAACAGGAAGTGTTTAGAAACCAAACTGGATTGGCTTTCCCCATGACTTTCACACCAGAGTCTGTAGTCCCCCCATTATCAGGCAGAGCAGGACACAGGAGTTCTTTCCGTTCAGAGAAACTGATCTAGCCACCAATCAGCTATGCTCAAACTCCACTCCATAGCTTTACCCCACCTGTTCCTCTAGTGCCCGAGCTGGGCCAGGTCAAGCCAGATTGGCGGCCTGGTACTTGGTTTAGGGGGAGGATGCAATGTTGGTCCCCAGAATATCAAAGCTAAGTCTCTAGCCCTTAGGTTTGCAAAGAATACCTTCCAGCGCCCAAAGATGAACCAAGCATAAGCTGGTGCAACAATATCTGTCCGAGATAATAGCTTTGAGAAGCCCCCCAATGCCTCATTTGTTTCAATGGGGAAAGCCCCAGGTGTCCTGTAACAATGATTTTAATACCAATATTGTTAGCTGTTTTATGGTGGTATGAAGTGTGTAAGGAAGGAGGGGGCAATCAGCCTAGGAAGACCTGCAGTGTCTGTTGTATGGGTATGTTCCACCAGGAAAACGCTGCATTACAGGAAACTTGTGAGCCAACACATTTCAACTAACAGTGTTGGACACTATTTCAAACTTGGTCTAGACAAGCACTGCCACGAAGGAGTCTTCTCTGGGTTCCATGGGCTTGTTGGCCAACTGTGCATGCATAATCTGAACGGCATCTCCTGTAGGCAGAGCTTAAGAAAATACCGGGGCCTTCTTCCCTCATCCCCAAGAGACAGGAGTCCCCACCTATGTGCAGCAGAGGCATCCCATTGAAAAGGGGAAGCAAGCAAAAGTTCTCATCTCACACTAGCCTGAAGATGTTTCCCTGCACAATTCAGTCACTAAAGTAGAGCCTGGCAATGTTTGTTCTACCAGTCACCAGAAGGCCTTATACTGCATCAACTTTAAAACCACGATCATCATTCTCACGTAAGTCACTGCTCCATCCAACTGCTTAGAAAAGCATTTACCCAGAAGCCTGTGTCATGGCACAGACCAGTGTCTAAGGCTACGTCTACACTACAAGTCTTTGAGCAGCACAGCTGCACCACTGTAAGGTCTCCTGTGTAGCCGCTCAATGCTGGCGGGAGAGAGCTCTTCCACCGGCATAATTAAACCACCACCCCCAACAAGCAGCAGTAGCTATGTTGATGGCAGACTGTCTCTTGCCAACACAGCACTGGCCACACTGGCACTTGTCAGGGAAACTTACATTCCCTGCCCTTGCCCACACACATGCTTCCCTGACTGACAAAAGTGCTAGTGTAGACAAAGCCAAAGCCTAAGCCTCCTCTAAGACACTAAATACGCCAAGCTGATAAAGCAAGTGGTCCTCTCACCCAAAAGTTCCTCAGCAGGCAGAGGAAGAGCTGTTCAACATTAAGCAGTCATGTTCGAACCATGTGTAGGCCACCTCATGAGCTACTGGTGAACTGAGCTGAATTCCAAGGCAGAGTAGGAAGAAAGAAAGATTACACACACACACACAAAAAAAGGAGATTTCCCTTTTGGGAGAGAGGAATGGAGATGGGACCACACAAGATCGACGTTAAGGTCATAAGAATGGCTTTGCTGGGTCAGACCAACAGTGCACGTGGCCTTACCTGATCTTCACTCAGCGCAGGAGAGAAACCCTACTGATATTCAGCCTATGCTCCCCCTCTCACAGCCCAGAACGGATGGGTCCATCACACTCCCTCCGCTCCGCTGCGGGCAGGTACCAAGAGCTTCACCATCGGGGACAATGCATTTTGGATTCACACCAAAGGGAAAGAGGGGTCTGTTTGCACACACCCAACCATTTTCATACTAAGCATATATGGGTATCTTTGAAGAAGAGGGCCTTGGCAGATATGGCTCTTCTTCCCGTAACTGCTGCCTTCCATAGAAGGCTCTCTTACGGTCCCTCTGTCACATGCTTACGCCAAGATATCTGCGGGCAACTTCAACCCACCACCACCACCCAAACCCATTCATGTGATGGCCAAGTGTTGCTTACCTGGCGACTTTCTGCAAAGTTTATTAAGAAAATAGGTCTCAGGAATCTTGACCATCTAATGCTGTTTATGTTCGAGATTTTAAGTGCCCCATAGATAATCAGGTCAAGTAAGGTCACCTGCGGAAGAAAGAGCAGCAACAATTCACAGGAGGGGGTTTGGTCTATCACTCATTGTAATACAATGACCTACTCTTGGACAATTAAAAGACCACACAGTTTCATGGGACAGTGTTATTTCCTATAGTAGATGGAAGTTTCAGCAGATTAGACCATGTTATGACATCAAAACTGACACGACAATCAAAAACTGCTCTTGCCACATTTTCTTTCAACAGAATTTCAGAAACTCTTGCCTCTGTTGTAAGCCATGCTCTGAAACTGATTTATTAAGAGAAGAGGGGGACACATCGGAGCTGTGCAAATGGGAAGAACATGCAATAGGCTATTGTAGACCTGGCTATCAACCAGTCCCATCATTTCACACAATCCTTGTCACAATGAAAGTGGAAAAAGGAAAAAGTCTACAAATAATCTAGCTTTGCACACCTAATTCCGTCAGGTCACAGTGACCATGGTTGCAACTCACCAGTATTGCTATCATGATGCAGATATTCTTTGTATCCTTCCAAAACACATTGCGAGGGGTGACTTTGGCAAAGTGCACCAGTCGCCCGAAGAACACCAAAAGGCACAATACCTCGACCAGTGCGGTGGCCTGCAAAGGGAGGGCAAAGTTTAAGCCAAAAAAAATTGACTGTATGGCTAGGCTGCCCCAATATCTTCTCCGTAGCTGCGTTATTCTCTACCTGCCACAAGTCAGGCTGAGTGAGCCAGCCAGAGGGACAGGGGAGTCACAGGAAAGACAGAAAGGAGGACATGTCAAGTTGGTTTTCACTAGGAATTTGCTGTTGAGTGAGTTTATTTTTTTAAAAAAAAAAATAAAATAAAAAAAATGAAGTCACCTGTTTGATGTTGGCCACTATTATTTGGGGCATCTCGCGTAACATTAGGAATTTAAGGAGGGTGACATCTTAGGGAGTTAGTAAATTTTCATGTATGTAGAATTTGGGATGGATGTCTGTCTGTCAAGGTATACGACGCCAGTACAGCACAAGAGTAAGCGCTGGAAGTCTATTCTGGAAATCGTATCCCTAGCTCTTCTAGAGAGCTTTTCATCCCTAGATCTCAAAACATCTTACAGAGCAAGCCTGTATCATCCCCAGTTTACAGAGAGGTGAAGGGACTTTCCCCAGATTGCCCAACAATGGCCAAGCTGGGACAGAATCCAGGTCTCTGAAGTCCCAGTCTGATTGTTCTATCCCTTAGGCCACACTGCCCTTCCTGAAGGAATACCCAAGAACCCCGAGCAGAAGTCAACACTAAATCATCATCTTAATGGTGCGCTAAGCATTGCACAATGCAGCTCGAGACATAATTCCTGCCACAAGCCAACCTTGGATGTGACGAGACTGCAGAAACGGTGCTGGGTCAGAGTCAACAGAAGACTAGTTACTCAAAAAGGCCCAGGCACATGGTGCGAGGGAAGACAGACATTTGTTTAAAATAAGGAATAAAAGAGAGTTAAGCGTCTTCACTGGCCAGTTTCTTGAACAAGTGCATCTCCAGGAGGGAGCGGAATGAGGGGAGGTTAATGGCTTTGCAACCAGCTCTGGAAGATGTTCTGGGCGTAGGAGGCAGTACGGCAGAAAGCAGAGAATACTGAAAGTGAGCTCACAATGTTTTGAACCTGGTGATGGAGCAGAGGGGCACTCCATGGTACTGCTGATGGATGTCCAGGACTCATCACCAGTAACGGGGCTTACACACATTGATGGGAAAGTCATTCCTTGTTTGTGTAGGATTATATTTGCTATGCTCCTACAGAGTTCTGTAGATCAGATTAATTCAGCACTACCAGGGATCACTGATATGACTCACTATAAAAAAAAAATCCAGCAGCTTCCTCTGCTGAATGCAAGCAGAGAAATATTCCTTTATTACAGCAAATGGGAGTATTATAGAAGACATTAACTTTCTCCATCCATCAAAAGGACAAAGCTGTTGTTCCCTTTTACCCAAATGCTTACCAAGAAAGGGAGTGGGTACACAGCAGGATCTTCAAACACAGCAAGAAAAAGGTCTACAAAGATAAAGAAGTAGGTGGTGGCTTGCATAGTCCAATGGTTATAGAGATAGTAAAGTCTGGGGAGGCAAACCATAGATATTAAAAATTAGGGCAATAGAACATGTGTATTGATACAGCAAATTTACAGAGGGGAGAGGAATGCAAGCCCTTCCAATCAACAGAAGTAGGTTATGATTTCCAATAGTACACAATGGTGGCCTGTGACCACCCAAATCAGTAATGGGCAACCTGCAGCCTTTGGACTGCATGTGACTCACCACTGACCCAAAGACTATTGGAACACATACAACCTGCATAGAATCATAGAAGATTAGGGTTGGAAGAGACCTCAGGAGGTATCTAGTCCAATCCTCTGCTCAAAGCAGGAACAACCCCAACTAAATCATCCCAGCCAGGCCTTTGTCATGCCTGACCTTAAAGAGAGGAGATTCCACCACCACCACCCTGGGTAACCGATTCTATCTTGCAAGGAATAAGACAGACTCAGGTCACAAAAAGCCAGCTATTTGCAGAGATTTTTATAAGAATCGTCCCTGTATAAAAGCGCTTTCCTCAGTGAGCTAGTTCATTTAGCCAAGTTCTTGTGTATATAGGAAATTTCCTAACTGTTCACATGACTGGTAAGCCTCAGAACCTGGATTCTTCAATTCAGTTTCATAATAAAATGTTAACACAAAAACTTGGTAAACTAGCTCTTCCCCTTAAGATACATCACCACTGGAGCGGAGAGCATGCTCCCCAGTTCGGGAAGACAGATGCACACAACCTGGGCTCCAGCTAGCCTGCTAAAAATAGCAGCATAGCAGCTTGAGCTACTTCCGGCATAGTCAAGGGGCCCAAGACACTTAAGTGCCAGGGATGCTGCAGTCCTGGCCTGGAGGAGTAGAGACACCTCCCCATGGCCAGGACCGCAAGAAGGAGAATGAGCTCCCAACTCCATCCCAAGGCAGAAGCATTAGAGCAGCAGGGTGGCCTCCCACTCCAGTTCAGCATCCTCCTCCTCACGGCCCTGGCTGGCTGCTCTGCCAGGTCAGACCCCAGACTTCCCTGCGCCTTGTGCCTGCAGGGAGCTCTCCACAGCCCTGCTGTCAGGAGAGTGAGGGAGTGGGCCCACGACAGCCAGGCTGCAGAGGGCTCCCTGCACTGTTGTTGGTCTGGTGACACTGGATCCCCCCCAGGAACAAGGTGCGGGGAAGACGGCATGTCTACCAACAGTTACCGATCCATATTTTACTATCCAGTGAACAACCTCTCTACTCTAGCTTCAGAGTCCCCTGTTCACACAGCCAAAGTTCGTATTAGTCCTTTTCTCCACAGCATCACACTGAGCTCACGTTCGGCTGATTATCCACCATGACCCCAAAATCTTTGTCAGAGTCCCTGCTTCCAGATGGAGGCCCCATTCTTTACTCCTTGATGCAGACATTTATATTTACCTGTATTAAAATACATAGTGTGTGCTTACACCTCCTTTACCAAGCCATTCAGATCGTTCTGAATCAATGACCTGTTGTCTTCGTTATTTACCACTCCCTAAGAGTTGCAGATGACTCCACAATTTATCAGTGGATATTTTAGTTTTTCCTTCCAGGTCATTAATAAAAATGTTAAATACAGCAGCGCCAGGAACAAGTCCCTGTTAGGGCCCAATGGAAGCTGCTTGATGAGGATTCTCTATTTACAATCACATTTTGAGATCTATCAGTTTTATATGGCTTTAGTTTTTTTAATCTAATGTCAAGTGGTACCATGTCAAACACCTTACAGACATCTGTTACAAACACAATTACCTTTATCTACTGATCTCATAAAAATATATTTTATACAGAGTTTGACAGGATCTATTTTCCATAACCCATGTCGATTTGTGTGTATATGTTACTGGTCTGGACTAAGGTGAGCAGTTATGATCACTTGATTAAGCTACCATTAATTTTTAGTTCTGTGATCAATTGCTCTTTATCCATTAGGGGAATTCTAAGTTAGACTTCGTCCTACGGTGGCTGCAACACTTTTTGAGTGAGGAAACAGACATCTGTTACGTCTAGAAATTCCAAGGATGTTTTAGTGCAGGCAGCATGAACCCCCAGCACGTCACTCAAACTCAAGTGCCCCATGATCATGCAGGTTCCTCCTCGTGCCCCACTTTCTAGACAGGTGCATAAGGAGTTGGTCACCCTGTTCCCTAGTGTGATTTGATGGTCTGTAGCAGGCACCAACTAGTACTCCATCAGGTGTTTTATCTGTTCATACATTAATGCTTATGGAACAAAGATCATTTTCTTCTGAGTTACAGGTCACTCAGAAACAGGTAACACCATTTTTGACGTAGAGTGCCACTTCCCCACCCAGTTTGGGAACTTGATCCTTTCTCAGTATGTTATAACCATTGATTTTAAACACTCCAAATCATCCCACCAGTTTTCAGTAATACTGACAAGATAAAATTTATGCACATAAATGAGCAATTCCAATTCATCTTGTTTGTTTGTGACCCAGGCTGCTAACATTGGTGTATAGGCAATTCAAAAATGTCTTCTTTTCATGTCCTTTGGTTCCTTGATTAGTTTTGTTCTCAACATCTCAAGGATAAAGACCCCCCATCACATAAGTATGACCTACATTCTTTATTGCTAGATTAAGCATGTGCACAAACATTTGCAGGAGCCAAGCTTTAGTAAATAAATTAACTTTATTTAAATCCAAAATTTTCTCTGTATCAAGTGTCCCCCTTGCCCCCATTAAGTGAAAATATTTCCCAGTTAAATATTTTAATTCTTCATACAGAATATTGCTGTACTGGATGTTAGAGTGTTTTCTTACCTGACTGCTTCCGGTGAGGTTTCAAACGGAATGTTTCTGTTATATTGAGCATCATAAACATAAGCTGCCGCCAGGAGAAGGTCCTATTGATGATGGGTGTGGGGAAAATGTGACAACGGTTTAATTCAGTCAGAATTTGAAACTCTTACATTTAAAGAGGCAATTCCAAAGATACCTTTCAAGGAAGCATCTTTTTACTTTGAGATATTCCATTTAGGTAAAGATTAATATAAATGGTGCTCTGAATAATGGTGCTACAAAGAGACTTCATGACAAGCAGATTCTGAAATATATTCTAATTTATAAAAGCACAAGCAAACATACAGCCTTCTCCTCAACCCCTATTCATATTGGAAGAGAAAATAGAAGTTCACTACAGATCTAAAAAGCGGAACAAAAAAAGAGTTGTATGATTATTTACTATAAATTTAAAATAGCAAGAAATATACAATGCAAGGAGAGGTTTAGGTGTGGTCACTTGGTGGTTTGGAACTGCTAAACAACAGAGTTGTGCTCTGAAAGGAATGAAATGAAGAACAAAATGAATCCCCTCTATTCCCCTCCATCCCCCCAAAAAACCAGACTGGCAGAGAAAGGTGGGAGGGAATTTCTTTGACATACCAGTCTACAGCGATGAGAGACAGGAGTGGTTTTTGTTTTTTTTTTAAAAAAAAGAGAGAAATGTTAAGAGTTTATATTTGTATTTTTACAAATAAAGTTGGATTACAACAGGAAACAAACACTTTAGGAGTACTTTGCTGGGGAATTGCTATGTGCAGAGAACACTTATGCTAATCTCCTCATTGGAAAGAGAAGAATGATTGTTTCCCCCGCACCCGCACTCCCAGGATTCCTGTCATCCTAGGATAGATTTTGAACACCTGAATTCTGTTTCCTGGAAACATGCAAGTTATCACCCTACCATCTCACTGTGTACCATATACACACTATTTACAAGACAGTACCCCCCTTTGGTTTGTCAATTGTGTCATTCCATGAATGACTCGGAATGGGGGGCTGATTCGCTTATCATGTTCTTCTCAAAGAGAGAAGATTTCAGTGCAAGTATTTAACACACAAATGGAGTAGCCCCATAATGAGTTTGTTTAGCCAATGCTCAACAGCGTTCTGAATCACCTTTAAACAAGGAAGAGTCAGGTTGGCAGCTGAGCCAGGCATCTGCCTTGTTAATAATCAGAGAGGTAGACGTGTTTGTCATTTCTGCAATTCCAAACTAAGAGTCCTATGGCACCTTAAAGACTAACTAAAGTATTAGAGCATAAGCTTTCGTGGGCTTGCCTTGCATCCGACGAAGTGGGTATTAGCCCACGAAGGCTTATGCTCTAATGCTTTAGCTAGTCTTTAAGGTGCCACAGGACTCTTTGTCACTTCTGCTTTGTTAATGTGGCATGGAAGAGCAAGAACACGGGTTCTCTAGTTCAGAGGGCACGAGAGGAAATCTTGGCTCTGTCTGCAAGTCTGCACTCTAACAGGACTTAATGGGAACACTGTGGGCACTGTAGTTTAATGGCTTAACTATTAAAATGCAGTTATTGAAGATCTTTCTTCTCAAGAAACTCCTTAAAAGGAACCTGTTGACATCTAGTGGATCTCATGAAGAACTGCAGCAGTGCCAAAGGAAGCCTCTTTGCTCCCAGACACCTGCTCTTCACATCTATGCTCTCTAAACCCCACCTGCTCTACCGGTGGGTTATTTTTCCCCAGACTGAGTTTGCAACACTTTTGACTACAGACAGATGATGTCCACATATAGACACACGAGTATGGTGAACACATGGTTTCTAACCATGTCTCTGTCTGGACTGTATTTCAACCCTGCTCATGGTCAGGGCTGAAACATAACTCTCAGGCCGTGAACTGGGTCTCAGCCGGTTCCACTGAGTGGGCAGGACCACAAATCAACCTCTATGCAGACGGCTTGGCCATTCCTCTGTCTCCCAGGTCATCCCTAGGTAGAGAGCGCCATTCCAAAATACACTGTGCTGTGTGGAGAACACCCACACAGCCACTTCCTCATGAGCACCAACTGAGGCAATATGCAATAGTTACACAGAATTTCCCAGCATACATTGATACCAACACCCCTGCCCGGGGGTGGGGGAGGTGGATAGATAGGCTAACACAGCTGTGTCCAAAAAAGCACTGCTGAGTGGTGTCACAGGGGGTGGGGGAGTCCCATTCCCACACACCCCACCTTCCTGGGATTCACAGTGATTCTTAGCCAGCCAGTGGATCAGAAGGTTTATTTGAGATGCCAGGCACACAATCCAACTCAGAGCTTCTCAGTACAAACAGGCCCCCTTAGTCAGGCCCTTCTGGGGGGCAGGGAGATGAGACCCCAAATCCAGGCTCCCCACTTCTCTTCCCCAGCCAGCTTCTTCTTCTCTCAAAATCCCTTCACCTGTCTGCCTTCCTTTGTTCACTTCCCAGGCCCTAGGTGTCAACTCCCCTCCCCCTTCTTATCTCAGGTTACAGCTCCAGGTATCCCGATCAGAGCAGTTTCCCCTCAGAGTCCTGTCCACCCTCCTCCCTGCTTGTCACAAGTGGATGTGCTGAATTGTGTGGACACCCCAGGAGTGCAGTGTGGACATTCCCTATGAAATAAAACCCTGCTCTATCCAGTTCAGGAGACAAGTGCTGTAACCAGTACTGCTTAGAACACAGATAGTAAATGCAGTTAGAAGACCAAACGTTTTGCCATGTAGAAAGGGCCTTTGTCTTCTCCATCAGCTTCCTGGGATCCCATGAGCAAGGGATTTTTAAGACACCGGTCCCACGTCCCCACCCACTGCCCTAGTCACTTCCCCTCTCTTTAAAGGGCTAGTAGCAGAGCCAGGGAAATTCTGACTGAATACCAGACTCTATCCACTGGACCACACAGTCTCTTTACACAGAGGTCTCCATCCCATTTCTTAACAGGGACTAAAGCTACGAAAGCAGCTGGAGCTACCAAGGCCCCTCTCCCTCTGCAAACCAACGCCGGCCACGCCCTGGCTAGCCCTGCGACCCTACACTTCCATCGAGGGAGGGCGAAGGGTAGAGAGGGGGCTTCCCCCTCCGGCCAAGAGGCGGGCGGGGAGCGTGGCCAGCGGACACACCCTGCAGGTGGCCCCCTCGCCCAGTGGTTAGTGCAGGGGGTGAAGGGCAGGCGGCCAGCTTTGTTCTGCACAGGGGGTTGGAGCCAAAGAGCCGCCTCCCCCAGCGCGCACGGGGTGGGGGTGCAGACATGCCCATCAAGGCTCCGGGGAAGGAGCCACTCAGGCTCGCAAGGCAGCAGCCGCGAGGGAAGCGCGGAGCGCGGGCAGGGGGGGACCCTGCACCCCGCTAAAGGCCCGGGGGTGCCTACCCGCGCCCGCCCGCCGAGCCGAGCCCAGCCCAGCCCAGCCCCGTTACCTCCCGGGCGGCGGACATGGCCGGGCCGGTTCCACTCAGCGCTCCGCAAGCTCCATCCCCGGCGAGCCCCGCTGCGAGCTTTAACCCCGCCCGCACGTGACTCCGGGCAGCGGAAACAGCTCCCAGCCCCGCGGGGATCCGGGCGGGACAGACGGACCGGAGTGGGGGGGAGGACTGCAGCCAGGGACAGACAGACAGACTGCGGAGAGGGAGAGATTGCAGCCCCGGACAGGCCGGGGGAAGGACTGCAGCCAGTGAATTATCACCAGCATTGTGGGTGATGTAAAGGTGGCAAGGATACAGGTCAGTTTCTCTTCGGTATATCTCACCAAACCAACTCCCTGGCCTGGCAGTGGCTGGGCACTGGTGCCCCTCAGTCCCACCTATTCTCTGCCTGTGGCACACAGTAGTTTAGTCTCTGGAGGGCTGTAATACTTTTATCTAATCCAGGTCATTGTGCTCACTATACACTGGGTGGGGTTTAGTGACCTGTGATGTGCAGAAGATCAGGCAAGGTGATCTCTGGTCCCTTCTGGCTTTAGCCTCTGACTCTATGATTAACCTTAAAGGCATGGAAATCAGAAGTTTTGGGTCATTGGAGTGTGTCCTGATGCAACCTTAATTGTCACCTAAATTGTTGGTGTTATTTATATTGACTCCACCAAATCCAGAGGAAATGCACAAGTGGATTTGCCGACTTGGGTTTGTGGTAAATCTGGTTCACTTTCAGGCTTAATCAGTTTCTGCTCTCAGCTCTCCTTTCCTCTTCAAAAAGCCCCTCTGTCAGTGTGGTGTCAGCAGAAAGGAAAAGGAAGCTCAGCTTGCAATGAGAGGTTTCCCTTCCTCCTGTCTCTGTGTGATTGTTTGGTATTTCCATAAGCAGTCTATGCTTCTGGTCTGCTGAGAAAGCATTTATCTATGCAGGGACAGAGATAATACAGGGTCAGATACTGTATGTAGTAAATGCAAAATGCAATGAAACACTTTTTAGACAACTGAGTTGAGTGAATGGCTCGTTATGTCTCAATAAACTTCTCCCTTCCCGCTTTTGACAATATTTAGCTAAGAGAGGTGCCCAGGCCGCAAAGTTTGAAATCAAATCTGAACTTCCCTGGAGTTTGGGAATGTCTGGATTCAGCAGTCTGGAGAGGTCTGGTATTACAGAGAGGTGGCAGACTCTCTGTCCTTAAGACTGTAGCCAGCTTCCATTATCAAACCCATTTTTTGATCTCCGACAACTTTGGTTCAGAAGATTTGGCCTGAAAACTGTCACATTTACTCTGGAAGGATATAAAGAATACTTCCATAAAGTGAGAAGAAATGTTATCAGTCTGAGTTACAGATCACAAAATTATCTTAGTTTGAAATTCTGGCTTGTTTTTGATCCCTTGAGCTCAAAAGCACCTTGTTATTATCCCTGCTACTATCTCTTCAGTTTCTCCTTACAGTTAAATCTCCTTGAAAACTCAGACACAGAGTATCTGAAGAAAGTGAAGCAACACTATTAAATATTTTTTTGGTCTAGTTTTAGGCACAGTCTGACTCCCAGGGATGTCAGTGTGAGTTTCTGTGACACTGTGAAGCGGTGTGAGAACATATTGCCCAACTGCAACTCAGAAAGAAGGGTATTTTTATAGTTATTGGCTGATTCCTGTTTCAAGTGTCAAACAGCTAGAGGATCAGGCCCTTACGTTGCTCAGAGGGTGATTACTTGAGTTGAAATTTGGCCAGGACATACAAATTAACATTCTTAATCTTGCAAAAAGTGATGCTGGTATATTTCTAGTGGATTACTTTCTAAAATTGGTAATAGATTTCTTATTATGCTACTCTTGCCCTCTCTCCTTAGCGATCTCATTTTGTCCTCATTGGCCAGCTTGCTATTCTTTGCTCCTTTTAGAGATGGCTTGTTTAATAGATTTAAAGGCCAGAAGGAACCCTTGTGATCATCTAGTCTGACCTCCTGTATAACACTGGCAATAGAGCTCCCTCAAAATAATTCCTTTTGAACTAGAGTGTATCTTTCAGAGAACCATCCAGCTTGGATTTAAAAATTACTGGTGATGGAGAATCCACCATAACCGTTGGTAAATTATTCCAATGGATAATTAGCCTTATTGCTATTCCTGTGCAATCTCTTTGGGGACAAGCACCCAGTTCCTGTATACTCTCTGTGTTCCATGTGACAGGAACTGACTTTAATTTACATTTTTTGGGATATGTGGACTTAATGCTTAACCCTAGGCAGAGAGGCCAAGGCCTTGAGGTGAAGGCACTGGACTGGATCTCAGAAAATCAGACTCTGCTCTGCCATAGACTCCCTGTGTGAGACTTGGGCAAGTCACTTTGCTCTCTTTCTGCCTCAGTTTCATCATCTGTAAAAGGCGGTTAATAGCTGTGCCCTGCCCTGACAAGTGTAAGTTCATTAATGTGTACGATGTTCTCAAATATTACAGAGATAGAATGCTGATACTGATGACGTGTGACAGTGCAGTGTACCCCCATATACAGATGCTCCCTGACGACGCAAGTATTCCGTTCTGGAACACCTTGCATACGTTGAATTTTGCATACATCAGAAATGTATCTCTGATCATTATGCCCCCCCCCCCAAATTTCCTCTTATTTTTAGCTTATGGAACTTTTTCCTTAAGTGTGGATTTGCGTAAGTCGGGTCATGCATAACCCAGGGGGCGTCTGTATTATATTGCTGCAGCAGCCAAAATGTGGTGCATGCCTTACAAACACATAGTACCTGCCTCAGAGATTTAAATTCTAAATAGACAAGGCAAGTGCAAAGACTATGAGAAAATGTTAAGAACACAGCATTCTTTTGAAAAACAGTTCCTAACCACCCAGTCCACGCCAATGGAGAATCTGGCCCACCACATTTTTTAGGTGGACCAAGCAACAGCCAGCTAGCAAGCAATTGCCATCACATTGCATGTGCTATCTAGTGTGTCTGGTCTGGGGGAAGGAGAGGGGAGGTAGACCTAAGATACGCAATTTTGAATAACTTAAGTCGTCGTATCATGGGTCGATTTACCTGGCTGTCCACACGGCGGGGAGTCAATCGCTGCCGCTCCCGCGTTGACTCTGCTTCCACCTCTCACTGAGGTGGAGTACAAGATTCGACGGGGAACACGCTCGGAGATCAGTTTATTGCATCTACACTAGATGTGATAAATCGATCCCCGATAGATCGATCACGGCCCACCAAACTGGCGGGTAATGTAGACATACCCTAAAGGAAAAAGGAAGTCTGACCCAATGAAGGAATGCTCAGCTCTGAAGTAATCCAGATCTACTTATGTGTTAAATGGGTAGTGTTAATGGACCAAGAATCATCATTCTGGGTTCGAAACCAGGGATGAAATAAACACTTTGTTTTTACAAAATTATCCTTCTAGCTCCCACGTCTGAAAATGTGAGTCCGGCGTCACTGATGCAGTGGTGCCTGCCTGAGTTTGCAGAGAGCCTGATTCAATAGCACTAAGAGCTGTGACTTGCTCCGCTGCTCTGCAAGGACACAGCAGCGGGGTGCACATGCCAAAGCAGCTGCTCCCAAGAATGGGAAGGCTTGGAAGCAAGAGATTCAAGACAAACCCCCAAGACCCAGATGTTAAAGCCCCCCCCTCCCCTCCCCTCCCCCCTCTCCCCCGCCCAAAACAGGGGCATCCTCTCCCACACAGCAATACCCCAGCGGCCCGAGCCCAACCTGCCCGCAGAGCTTTCTGGGCTGTGACCCACCCGCCCCGTGCACACGAGCCCCCTCGGCCAGAGCTCGGTCTGGCTGCACAGCAACCGCGCGGGCGGACCGTGCGCACGAGCCGCTCCTGCCACGTGGCGGCGCGCGGGACTCTCAGGCCCCGCCCCCCGGGCCGGCGCGCGCCGACGCCTGGCAGAGCGCGCTCCGCGGTGGTTTGGTCGCGCGGGGCTGCCGTAGGGCGTCTCGCGCGGGCCCATGGCGCTGCGGGAGCGGCCGGTGCAGCTGGCGCTGGTGCTGGCCTTCGCCTCGGGCGTGCTGGTGGGCTGGCAGGCCCAGCGCCTGCGCAGGCGCTTCTTGGCCTGGAGGAAGCGGCGGCTGCAGGCGCTGCTGGAGGCCACGCAGAAGAAGCTGGACGTGGCCTGAGCGGGGCGCGGCGGGGCCGTGACCGTGGGCGACCCCTGGCGGCTGCGGCTGGGGGCGGCGCCCTGGGTCCCTGTCAAGCCCGGCGAGTGAGTGGGGGGCGTCCCGAACTGCCCCCCCCAGGGGGCTCGGCGTGTCACAGGCCGAGCCTGGGCTGGGGGGAGGGCGAGGATTTGTAGGGTGAGGCGATGGGACAGAAAATGTGAAAATCCGGGGGGAACAGGAGCTACAGAAGAAAAACCCGATTGCATCTTACTCCAGTTACTGTCCAGTTCCGGCTGATTTTCTGTGGGGAGCCTGATTGTAAAAGTAAATCAATCAACCTACCTCTCTCCCTCCCCAAAAACACCTAAACCAGGCTTTGAAACTGTAACACGTGTGGACCACTGAGAGAGGATGCGCTTTAGTGTGGAAAGGGGAGGGCTGGTACTTGAACAAAGATGTTCCTGAGATGGGACCATTTGAAAAGTCAGAGCTGCTTCTCTCAGCAAGGGTTTGAAGTGCGACAGTGCTCCCGTTTTCATGTTTCCATGTGGCCTGAGTTGGGAATGCGTGGCTGGCACTCTCGTATATCGCAGTCTTGTGTGTCTTTGACTCCACCTGCTTCAAAATGTAGTGAAATTATCTCAGTCAGATATTAAATGTAAATAGATCAGATATTCTAGAGACTGTTACAACATAGTTTATTACAACACACCCTAAATTCCTGACAGTCAAGGCTGCTGTATTGTAGTCTATAAATCTATATGACAATCTGGAAATACCCAGTTAAAGTGACAGGTTTCAGAGTGGTAAAAGTGCTAACAGCATTGAGACTTACTAGTATTTAACTACCATATACTAAACTTAATTTTCACAAACTTGTCTCTTAGTAACAGATATTTTGTAATGGTGCTATAAATAGATTGATTTACCTTTGCTCTCACATAAATGTTGGGTTTTGGTTGTGAGCATACACTGAGGAGATGTAGCTGTTAGGGACTATGGGCTTGTATTGATACATATCTGGAAACATTTTTTGTTCACACCAAAAATGTCCATTTTTTTTGTTAATTAAAAATGTACCCAAAATCAATGCTGCTCCCTTAACATTTCATTCTTTCTACCTTAATATATTTAACATAAAATATTGTTTCTGTCCCTTTCCCTTTGGTTACTCAATGTTCTGTCTCCTCCCTTTAGTATCTCTCATTTCTGATTTTCTTTGTTTATTTTTGATACATTATAATCTGACTGAACATTGTTTTGATCACCTTTGCAATTTAAATGAAAAGAAACATGAAATTATGTGCAACTTGTAATTTATTCCACTTTCTTTTAACAGCCTTATACAGATGAAAGTTGACAACTGAATGAAAATGATTGGACTTCTGCTGCATTTGTATCCAAACACAGTTTAAAAGATGGACTTTAAAAACAAATGTTTTGATAGGCAACTGTTTTCTAAAAAAAAAGGCACCTGTGGTATCATACAATCTCATTTGCCCAAATTGACATCAGCAAAAACGATCTTCACATGTATCAGAATAACCTATCTACAAAAATGTTATGGGGTGAACTTAATTAATTCATATGTATTATGACTGTACAAACCTGTCACATTGTTTGTAAGGTTGTTCGTGTCTGTTTTGCTTTGTGATTCTTAAGGCTCGTCCTGAGCTACATTTGACCCTTATATTTTAATAAACTAAAAATACTATAATTTAAGTTACTAGTAATTTGTAATAAAGAATCTGTTAAGTGGGGAGTGAAAACACGTAAAGATTCTGACGTTAAACATTTTAGATCTTTGAAAGTATACAAACCAAAAGGGTCAGTCAAAAAGATTAAGGCAAAAGCATACTAGTGTACACTGATAAGATAAATTCATGTGTTAAATCAGGAAGGCCGGGATTCTTATCTGAAGTTCAGCAAAAATACTCATGGAGTTGGTAAGAGATCTAGACACAGAATTCTCTAATTAAGAATGCATCAGGCCTTTATACTTACTACTCCACAGGCAACCTCTGGCCTGGAGGGGTTTAATGTTACTGCCTACATAATGTTTGTTACCCTTCCCTTTATAGTTATGACAGTGTGTGTGCACCCACAGCTGCCTAGGAAGTGAAATCAGCAGCACCCACTGGTTACAACTCCCACCCCTGGACACAGCGCCCAGGCTGAGAGTTGGGCCAGCGCAGACTACAGCCCCCAGCATGCACTGCTCACCGGGCTCCGAGCAAGGCCTGGTGGGGGGGACCGCCGCTCTCGGGCCCCACTGCATTCTGGGATTTGTAGTCTTTACCGGTGATTCAGGAACGCGAGAAGCGCGGCAGCCTCCGTTTCATGCTAGGATGCGGAGTTCGCCTCTGTCTCCGCAGCGGGCACCCCCCCCCGCCCTCCTCTTGGGGACGCGCGGCGATGACGACAATTCTTAGCGCCCAAGCGTTCGTCTCCTTAGCGACGATGGCCGGGCGGAGGAGCCGGAGCCCGCTGCAAGGGGCTCAGCGGCGGGGTCGCGAGCTGCGGCAGCAGGTACGGCCCATCCCGCGCACCGTCCCACCCCCACAGCCCGTGAGCTTTTGGCCCAGGAGGGTGGGGGGATGAGAGCGAGGTCCGCCGGCGCCGCAGGCTAGCACAGGTCGGGCTGGTGAGTTGCGCCCCCTGCCGGCGGGGTGGGGGGATCCACACTGGGCAGGGAGAGCGGCGCCCCCTGCCGGCGGGGTGGGGGGGATCCACACTGGGCAGGGTGTCTGGCACCCTCTGCTGGCAGGATTGGGGGGGATCTACTCTGGGCAGGAGGGGTGGTGCCCCCTGCTGGAGAGGTGGGTGCGGGGATCCCGTGTGGGGAGGGTAAGTGGTGCCCCCAGTGTTGGGGGGTTGGGTTGGGAACAATTGTTCTTTGATATCCAAGCCACTGAGCCTATCTGTCCAGTGCTGTGCACCTCTGAATGCTGGAATCTTACCATGCAGGTGGATGCCTTGCTTGCTGACAGCAAGGAGAGGGGGGCCCTTGACCCTGCGAAAAGGAAGTACCTTTTTCAGAGGTAATTAGCCCTAATGCAGTTCTTCTTGTGGACATTATTCCAGCCAAAGTTCTGAGGCACTTCCATGTGTGGCTCCATTGTGTGGAAAAAGACATATGGATGTCACATGGCTTGCTCTTCTTTTTTAAAAAAATAATTTATTAAAAAAGTTGTAATCTCTTTCTGCTTATGTGTCAGGTGATGTTGGCTTTAGCCCACCATGAGGCAAATACTCGTTTCTTCTTATACTAGTATTTACGTAGTGCCATAGATGCACACAGAGTTTAGGAAGACAAAGTTCCTGTTCTAAGGACCTTAAAATCTAAGGTCCTTATCCTGGATGAATCTAGGTCCTTGCACCTGTGAAAAGCGCCTTTGCCTGTGGTCTTTCAAACACATACATGCTTAACTTTGTGTACTTGAGAAGCCCCATTGACTTCAGTGGGACTACTCGTGTTTGTAAAGTTACGTATGTACACAAGTGTTTTCAGGATCAGGGGGCTAACTTACACGTTTCAGAAATAGTACATAGTTTTAGTCATTTGTACATCAGAATAGCTCGTACAACCTTTTTCATTTGTTTTCTATACAGATGTATAGAGCTGAAGAAATCAGTGGATGAAAATACATCTGTTCTTCAAAACTTGACAAAAGTAAGTTCTGAGGTTCTTATTTTCCCCAAATAAAATATAGAGAATGTTCAGAGAACAGTCATATTCTTAAATTGTAAATTCTTCAGGATAGGCACTATCCCTAACTTTTTGTATAGCAGTTAGTCTGTGGCTGAAAAGTTTTTTTTAGTATTACTTAATATTCTAGCAGCTTTTTTAATAGGAAAAAATCATGGAATTGAAGAATAAGAATATAGATATTCACCCCCTCCCCCTTGAATAGATGAAAGATCTAGAAAAATGTTAAGGAAACTTCATAGTAATAGATTTCAGGACTGATATTATCTAAACAGAAAATGGTTCTCCCAATACTTACTTACTTAAATGATATCAAGGCAAGAAGCCAGAACATACTGATCAAACAAGAAGTTAAAATTAGCTGAGAGCACTAAGGCCTGACTGCATTCAGTACCTCATTCTCTGCCCCCTTCCCCTGCCCACCTCTGGCTGTTGTATCTGAACTCACTGGAGGGGCCTGATCTGGTAGGTGGCCTCTGAGCATGCCTGTTGGATCAGGCCCTGGATGTGACCTAGGTGGCTGAATACTTATCTTCCCCTGGTTTGTGAATTGCTCTGGAGCTTAGGCAGAAATGAGTGCCCAGAGGCTTAGAAGGAGGCAGTACTGTGCAAGCCCAGAGATGGAAACTGTTCTGGCTCCTAGGGAACTTTTACTGCAAAAAATTAGGTGCGGAGTGAATTTAGGCACCTGCAGGATTTGGTGGGGGTGGTTGTGCATTGCAGTGGTGCCAAAACAAGGATTTTTGTGCATTATGGCATAAATGATTAGAAAGCACAACTTAGCTGAGAGTTTAGCTTCATTTGATTCCTTCAGCAGTTTGGTGTATTCTTTGTTCTTAGACTGATGAGCCTGCACCTGTGGGGAATTATAATCAGAGAAAAGAAGAGGAAGAAAAACAATTGTTAAAAATCTCTCAGCAGCTCCAGAAACTTGCTGCAATCCTGAGTCAGGACAATGTGACCAAGGGTTACACTGCGTAAGTAGTATAAACAGGCAAATACATTTTAATTAGCCTATTGTTAAGAAATATTAGAGAACAGGTGGCCGTGTTATATACCCATAAATCTTGTTTTCGTACTCTTATGTATAGATTTGTACAGCTGACAGACTCGTTCTCATATGAGAGAAGCTGAAGATAAAATACCCCAAAATTCCATACCAGCTGTTCTGAAATGTGAGCACTATAGCATTCATATCCTTTTCATTTTTGTCTTTTTATAGCGTGCCCCTTCCAGACTTGAAGCATGGGCCACTGCTCACCTGTTCCCCCAGAGAAAACCTTTCTTTTCTGTGCTGCAAAAGTTCTAGCACCAAGAACAAAGAAGCACCAGTAAAAGCACAATTTGCTAAACTGGAGGGCTGTGCCATGGGAAGGAGGTTTCTCAGGGGTACCTGGAGGCTGGAGCCCTCTTTGCACTCAGGGAAAATTAAGATTCAAGAATGCAGGGTCAGAAAAATAAGCGAAAACATAAAAATGGCCAGAGCTGACTGAAAGGCAGGGAGGGGCACATAAAAGAATACTGTATGCAGGTAGGCACTGCGCAGGCTGAAGATGCACAGCTTCAGCCTGCGCAGGGAGCAGTTTTGTTGACTGCAGACAAGAAGGATCTGACTAGAAGATTGTGGTTAGGTCCAATGTACAATGTGACCATCAGGAGTTGGGAGAGGGCGTTTTGCTTTTGGATTGCAACCCCTGACCATAGGGACCACTGCATATCTTTAGAGTTTGGGAATTCCTGTCTCTTGTGCCAGGAAGCTGAGACCCAGGAACGAGAACCCTGCTGCAAGGTAACTTCAGAGAGGCTAGATGACAAGGAAAGTAATTCTCATTTATATGCTGTATAATAATCTGGAGATGATCCATTAAAATAGAAATTGTGGTAAATGTGGGGTATCATTTGTCTTGTGCAGAGATGGGAAATGTCAAAATAGTCCTCCAACAGAACAGGAAAATGAAGAAGTAGAGGAAGAGGATGAAGAAAGTAGTGGGGAGGAAGATGCTGAGGAGGAGGATGAAGATGAGGATGATGATGATGATGATGATGAATTGGAAGATCAATCAACAATTAAAGAATGTATCACAGTTGGTGATTTTGTTGCTCAGCAGGAAGGGGATCTCACGTTTAAGGTACATATATCTCTGATAAGATTATGAAATGTGTTGGAACACATACTGCATCTCCGAATATCATAAATGACTGTGTGTATTGATGCCTCAGAACTCTGATTAAGGAAATGAATGCAAATCCACTGCTCACTTCAGTCCCTCTTTTCCAATTACCCATCTCTTCTTCTAGACCAGAGGTTCTCAAACTGGGGGTCTCAAGCTGTCAGCCTTCACCTCCAAACCCCGCTTCGCCTCCAGCATTTATAATGGCATTAAATACAAATTAAAAACTCTTTTAAAATATAAGGGGGAATCACATTCAGAGGCTTTCTGTGTGAAAGGGATCACCAGTACAGAAGTTTGACAACCACTGTTCTAAACAGGCCATCTTGTCAGACTATTCTGTCTGTACAGAATAGTGCTTCTGAAGTAAACCTCGTATCCAGCTGATCTGACCACATCCAGTTCCCTGCACTTGCTGCTTATTTTTTTTTCCACATCAAATTCAAGCTCCTTATGGACATCTTCAGATCTCTACATAAATCTCAGCTCTTCTTATGTCCTCCTTAATTCTCTTTCCTTGTTGCTCCCTTTGTTTCTTTTTCCCACTCTTGTCATTGTGCCTTTCATGTTGCCCTTAAACTTGGGGTAGCCTCTTATTTTTGTCCACTGAGTATTCCTCCATTCTCCTTTAATATCCATTTCCCTATGAATCCTTTCTACCCTCTACAAAGACTCATCAAAACCTCCATCATCTGATGTGCTGTCATATGGTCTATCTATTTGGGGCTGGGCTGTATCTTATCTTTGTTAAAGAGCAGTGTGTCTTGTGCTTCAAAAATGGTTAGTAATATCTAGTTGGAAATGTTGTGATGAAGCTCTTTCAGACTACTCTTTGGAGCAAAGCAGTCAAGAAAACTCCTTACAGATGCACACTTAACAGTGAAATCAGTGCATGCTTTTAAAAACACTTTAAGAAATTGGAGAATGCCATGAACTAGCATGGTGGTGCTATGAGCTACCATGTGGCACATGTGTGTTTGGGCCTCAATCTCTTGTTTCTGGCCCTTTTAATGTGAAGAACCATCTAGCAACCACTCCTCTTGACTCAGGTGCATATTTGATAGATGAGCTTTGAAAGGAGTCTTGGTGGCTGGACTCTGTAAGGTTCAGGATCTTTGTTTACATTTTCCCCAAATCTGCTATGCCTTCAAAAACTGCTGAGCAAGAGGAAACGTTGGAGGCATATTCTGAATGCTTGGCCTGTAACTCTACTGAAATGCCTTCTAAAGTTTTTTTTTTTTTCTTACCTAAAAATAAAGATGAGCTTTTACCACCATAGGATATCAGGACAAAGTAAACAAGTTCACTAAAACTGCAGGTGTTTTAAAGACTTCATGATAAACCAGAATCTGAAATCATCAGGGTAAACCAGTCCTAGATAAATATTAGATTTAAAAACAAATTAAAAAGCAGTTGCATTTTACTCTAAAACACAGAATGTGACCAACAGCTGTTCCAAGAGTAATTTTTAAACACCTGAATATCAATGCATTTGTCTCTTTTCTTCTCTCTTTCCCCCTACCCCCTATTACTGAAGAAAGGTGAAGTGTTGCTCATACTTGACAAAAAGCCTGATGGTTGGTGGATAGCTAAAAATTCCAAAGGGGAGAGAGGCCTTGTTCCTAAAACCTATCTCATGGTTAGTATGCTTTCATCTTCTTCCTTTGTATTTGTATATAAGAAATATGATGGGTGAGACTGTATAAAGCTACAAATGATTAGCAAAGCATTTTTTCTCACTTCACTAAGATAAATTATATTTCTGTTAATTTTTTGTATACAAAAGCAGAACCCCTGAAACATGATCTTTGACATAGAAGGACAGCTGTGAATACTTAGGAGTGCTATAGGGTAATTCATATTCAGAGCCTAAAGAGCACTTTCAAAAGCTTCTTTTAACTTTCACAGGGCACAAAAACTTTGGCTCTTAGACTTATTTAGGTGCATACATGGCATTTGTGCACTTAAATTGTATAGATGTCTAATGAGCAAACATGATGCATAAATTTGCATTTAGATACCCTATTTGGGTAGATTGAGTCCTGTCCTGAAGTCTGACCTTTTGTATTTTATAGCATTGCGCTGGTTCTTCTCTCTTGTGAGAGAGCCTCACAGGGCCAAATCACAGAGCACATCGAGTAGCTATGATTACTTTGTGCTTCAAGGTTTAGATGCATTTTCGTCTCTGAGGAGGCTTGCTCTGGAAATGAGCTCTCCTGTTTACTATTTTAAGGGGGGAAAACTTGCTGCCATAAAAATTTTAAAATGATTGACTTTTTAGCTGCAGGATCACATCATTCTCATGGTACCCTGTTGATGTCAGTCATTCTATTCATTGACCATTAAAACCAGCTAAGCTCCTCTTCTAAGCTATTGAGACATCATGATGAGTGCTCGTACTGTTTTTAAAGTCTGAACTACAAAGTAGGTAAAACACTTGACAACTTTAACCCTGAATTACAGGCATGCAATAAAGGAGTTGGCCAAGAGCCAAGTGAAGAAGAAAGTGAGGAAGACATAGAGGTGGTTGATGAAACAGCAGATCGAACCAAAATTAAAAAAAGGTAAAATGAGATTGCATTGGAGAAAACGAAGTGAAATGTAACCCCCTTCTTGTTATCTTTATTTTTTTAATGATATGTTATTTGAAATGCAATACTTTGTCAGTTATGTTTTTCTTGGTCTGTAGCAATGACTTTTTCAGTACAAGGGCAGTTGTATTTATTGTGTAGATTTCCAGTTTGAACTTTGCTTTCAACTTCCAGTCATTTCTTTCTTTATGAGGTTGGTTGGTTGGTTGGTTTATTTATTTATTTATTTATTACCTCCTAAAACCAAAGAGTGGCTGCTGTCCTAGCTTCATAAACCACTCTACAGAGCACAAAATAGTGATGCGTTTCCCAGCTACCTGTTGATGGGCGCATCCAAGTGATGTACTAGACTTCCACCATTCAGAGACAGATACATATGTCTTATAGATTTAGTAATTGTTCATTATGCATCCATATGTTGGCAAGGCATTCATGTTGTTTTGCTTTATGATATCCTTTTATTTCCCACCCTACCTACAGAACAGATTCTCACTGGAGTGCTGTTAGAAAAGCTATCACAGAGGTGGGTATATTTCTTATATTACCTTAATATTGTAATGTCAGTGTAATTCATGGCTACACTATTTCTCGACAAAGCAAGTTCTGTCAATGTAGTATAGCAAAATGGGAGGTTGTGTGTAATTATCTGTGAGGTCAGTCTAAGGATGTTTTGTGCTGAGAGGCCAAAATAGCTCTTAAGATAATTGAGGAGAACAGGTGACTGAATCACAAGATTTGTGTGTTCTCCTTTGTGATTGGCTGCCCTGGGATTGGAAGTTAGGGTAAAAATATAAACTAGTTGGTGGTTTGTGAAAATTGCAGCAAATTCAGAAAAAAAATCTTATGTTTTGAGCAGAATAATACCATTGATGTGTTGGCAACCATAGGAGCTGTTCCTGCAGGATTTCGACCATCAACTCTCTCCCAGCTCCTAGAAGAAGGTAAGATTTTCTTGCGGTAATTGCAGTGCAGGATTCATTACCATTTGTGATGAGTTTCTGATCCAAATTAGTAGTCTGTTAAGAACAGTCTCTTTCATTTTAAATTATTCATGACTGGTTGCCCATACTGGTTATATATGATTTAGTAGTGTGTAGGAGTTGTCTTAGTTTCTTTCTTTATTTATCTGAGATGAAATCCTGGCCCAACTGAAGTTAAGGGCAAAACTCCCTGTGACCTCTATGATTTCACCCCTGGAAGGGGAGAAATCTCCAAGGCAGTTCCTGTAGGCAGTGTAGAATAAGAATACTAAAAAGCATTTCCCCCTTCCCCTGCCACAATTTCTCTAGCCATAGCTTAATTGTGGACTTCATTCTTTTAAGCTCAAGAGAGCACTTGAAGAATGTTGATAACAATGTTTTTTATTAATTGTACTTTTTTATTTCCTTTTATCCTAAGAAATAAGATGGTGTGGGTAGAAAATACTGTGTTCCATAGATGGATGTTTCCCTGTAATGATGAAATCTATAACTACATTGAATCTATGCCAGTAGGAGAGGTGGGTGAGGGAGTGTAAACAATATAAGAAAACATTAAAACATTGTTTTTCTAGGGAATCAGTTTCAAGCCAGTTACTTCATACAGCCTGAATTGACTCCTTCACAACTGGCTTTCAAAGACATAGAGTGGAACCCTGAAAAAAACACTGTAAGTAGTTTCTGTTGATAAAGCTCTGAACACTGTCACTTTCAGGATAGATGATCACAGTCTTTAGATGAAGAGGTCCAAAACCCAGAAAACAAATATCATGTTATTAGTAAATACTGAAGTGAGATAAATGTTAATATTCTTCTGTGACAGGCCAGGGTATTTCAGGCAGTAGATATTATCTCATCCTACTAGCTGACAGACAGAACATCAAAAGAAACATATGATGTCAGCCCCTAGATAAGAGCCAATTCTTGCTGAGCATACCTGTTGCTTTTCTGTCTTCCAGGTGAAACAGCTGTACAAGTCTGTGCTAATCTTTTAGTTAGATCTTAAACTTTTGTCTGACATTGTGAAATCCCTTGGTTCAGTTAAGTAGTTATTTTTCACTGTGAGGTTTTGGTTCATTTTCTAACATAACTTTGCAACATCATTTGAATATTATAGTGGCAAAAATGCATGTCAGCGAGGCATTTAGTAGAGAGTAGCTCAGAAAATTGAAATGCCAGACTTCCTCCTGGGTCTTTGTTTATCTCATTATCAGTGGGAGACATTAAATTAACATTAAATTAATGTTTGCCACATTAAATTAGCTTGCATCTTCCATGTTATGGATGTGAATTACAATACAAGGTCATTGCCGTAAGACAAAGAGATGAACTGCGCCAACCTTTCCAGCTTGTGTTAGATAGATAGGATGTTCTCAGCCCTGTGTCTTGTCTGAGGGTACTTTATAGGACACAGACTCCTGGTACATGTTCAAGATGGCCGTGGAAGAGTGTTGAACTTTGGCCTGTATCTGGAGTTTGTGTCTGTGGACAAAACTGAAGGGTGATTGTGGTGGAGTGGTCTGTTCTGCCCACTGTGGCGTGGTGGATAAGCTTCAGATGTTTGTAGTTCTTAAAAACAATCTGTGTTATGCAAATAAGTGGCCTGTGTCCAATCTTAACTGTAACTTGACAGTGCTTTTTGCCAGGGCTTGTTAGATGGCTTTTTATAAAAATATTGTGTGATAACTTGATGGACGTGAAATAGAGCTGGTCTCAAGCCAGACCCTGGTAGACCTGTGTTCATAAAAGCACCACCACACTTAACATTAATTAGCATGCTTGTTGTCTGAGCAGAACAGCCAAGAGCTGAATGGCATGGAGACTGACTGTTGCCCTCTAGAGGGGATCTCTCCACAAAATGGGTTGAGATACAGGCATGTCGTGTGTTAGGCGTATTTAACATACGCGATTTCCGCTTTACCCGGTCTGCAAAAACAAAAAAAGAAAGGAGAATTTTTTTTTAAAACTTCCTGCAGGGGGCACAATTTCTCCTCCCATTGAAGTCAATGGGTTCTGGCTATATGCGGTTTCCACTTTACGCGGTAACTGCGGAACGGAATCCTCGCGCAAAACGCGACATGCCTGTATTGTGGAAAAGCTTTACTGTTGCCACCTGTGCTATACCTGCTCTGTGGATAGAGTAATCCAGTCTCCATGGCACTGTGACACCTGTCACAAGCCCTAAAAACACACAGTCTCACACACACATAAATAAATAGATCAGCTATAAAACACATAATGATCCTATATTTAGGAGGACTATGTAGATTTAATTCTCCGTTTTATTATTTTGTCTGCTTCACAGATTCAGCCAAGACCAACTCGAGTATCACTGATTTTAACTTTATGGAGTTGTAAAATGATTCCTCTTCCAGGAGTGAGCATACAGGTTCTCAGTAGACATGTTCGACTCTGTCTTTTTGATGGTAACAAGGTAAGGTTCTTTAGTGCAATAAATTGTAAGATTCCAGAAACAGTAAGATTAAATTATGATGTATTTAAAGGATTTCTGAATGGATTTAAAATGATCACATTTGGGTTGCCTCTTATTATGGGTAAAATTTTCCAAAGTGCCTAAATGATGGAGGAGGTTAAGTTTCATTTTTAAAAATAACTGAAACTTTTAGGAGTCTCATTGACTTGGGCTTTCGAAAATGGGACTTAACTTCTAAGTCACCTAGGTTCTTTTGAAAAATTTCCCCTAGATTCCCAATTTCATTTAACCGATTTATGATGCTTTTTACACACAAGAAACAGATCATCTGAGTATGTGCTATTTTTTACAGTCACTTTTTGAAGTACAATTGTACTTTCATCTTAATTGCAGTTTACACATCTTTAAAAAAAGTAATATGAAAATGAAATATGTAAACTGACTTTAACTAGGCCAATTTCAGAGACTTTTTTTTAGAAAGAGCTTTATGTAAATTCATGTTGTTTAGTAAATAAATTCTCAATGCAAATTTGATTCTGTTTGTCTAAAAAGCACCAAGGATGCTTGTACCATTGTACAAATCAGGGGTGGCCAACCAGTGACTCCAGAGCCGCATGCGGCTCTTCGGATGTTAATACACAGCTTCTTGAATAGGCGCTGACTTCAGCGCTGGAGCTCCAGATGCTAACTTTCCATTGTGCTGGATAGTCCTCACTGCTCAACCTCTTGCTCTGCCCCAGGCCCTGCCCCCACTCCATTCCATCCCTAAGGCCCCTGACTCTTCTCCCGAGCCTGCCATGCCCTTACTCCCCTCCCCGCGCCAATCCTTCTGCGCATGCAAAACAGCTGATTGCAGCAGGTAAGTGGGGCTGCCGGCGGGCGGAAGGTGCTGGGGGCTGGAGGGCAGGAACTGATGTGGGGACTGCTGACGTCTTACTGTGGCTCTTTGGCAATGTACATTGGTAAATTCTGGCTCATTCTCTGGCACAGGTTGGCCATCCCTGGTATAAATTATAGACAAAACATTAGTTTCTTTAATCCAAATGAATAAAAATCGTATAGTCCCGTGTGGGCTCCTCAGAGTTCAGAGGTCTCTCCTCAGTCATTTCACCCCTATGTCAAATCATATATATTCATGGCCAAGGGAGTGTCACATTGTACCTTCTGCAGCTGCTGCTAAGTTGCTAGAAGCGTTGCTAGAGAGGCTGCGCTGTGCTTGGTGATTCTTCCTTCAGGGAATGTGATTCATCTGCAGTGTTCTTCACACATCCTAGCTAAGAAGGGTGAAGGACAGACATCCTACATTGAAATACAGAGTGCTGGACTAGCCTTGCATGATACTATATTTTCTTAGAGCTACATAATTTTCCATAACACTAGTTTTTAATATTGCCCTACCATAATTTCCTATCTCATTTTAGGTTCTGAGTAATATTCATACAGTTAGAGCTACATGGCAACCTAAAAATCCCAAAACATGGACCTTCTCTCCACGGGTAGGTATATAGCATAGCAGATGGGCTTGGCCAGTATGTGTATATATCTGCTCGTTGCAATACAGCGTATTTAGGCTCATTTCACTTATAGTCTTCTTGCATTTTCTTCATATTGTAGAAAGGTAAAAATGGGACTAATCTGTACTGTGCCTGAGGCATTTAGCCCTCAAAAGCATTAGTTCTGAATGAAGGGCCGTATCTTGCAAACACTTGCTATTGAGTATAGTACTTAGTACCCAGTAATCCCAGTGACTTCATGGTGATAAAGCACAATGCTTGGTAGTGTTTGCAGGATTGGGCCCTATCATAGGATCTCGGTTGGCTCACTTAAGTCAAGACCCTTCCAGTTTCTCTGGGCCAACAGATCTGACCAATAAATTTTCAGTTTGGGGGAAGTATGTGATGTTGATGGTAATACCTAGCAGTCTCCACCCATAGATCTCAAAATCTTCTCCAAAAGTGGATATACATTGTAATTACTGCTTGAAGTGAAGTGGTCACAAGTACTGTATAAGCTAAGATATGGTAAATGTTGTAAGGCCCACAGCTGCACCACCTCAGAGTGGAACTGATGAGGTTTTATTAGCTAATTAGGACTGGATTAGGTGTAGGCTTGGCAGAATTCAATTGTTTTTTCAGTTTCAACAATAATGATTTATTATTTTTTTCAATTCTTAATTATTTTTATTTTTCAAGTTATGAGAAATTAAGGGAGGATAGTGTCGGGGTTTGGGAAGAGCCATTCAGCAACACGATGGCCTCCCTCATGGCTTAGGGCTTGTCCTTCTCCTCCCAGGCCTGACCAGGGGCCTCTGCTCTGCAGGGATTCATTGTCACCAGCTTTGTAGCCATGCAGCTCTGCAATCACAACTCAGTTCACTTACTCATTCATATGACAGCAGGTAGCAGAGAGCTCTCTGCACTGCTGTAGAGCTGGTGAGATGCCATTCTTGCAGTAATGAGATGCACAGGGGAGGCTGTACTTGTCCTATCTGTTGCCAATGGATAATTTGTCTTGTCGATTTCAGTGTGGCAGTTGAAATCGACATTTGACAACATCTGTCAATTTAAATCAAATCCTGTCAAATAAAGTTACGTGTGTACCAAGGAAATGCTGTGAGGAACTGATGTTAGTTATTCAGCAGGTGGCACTCTATTCTTGGAATCAGTATAAACTTGAACACTCCAATGTATTGTTAGCAATAGAAAGGAGGAGAGTGCTGCTGTGAATAAACGTCCTTTGTATTTTCATTATCATAACTCATGACTGATAACCTGCCTCAAACTGATGTTGTGTAGGATCACTGTACGCTGTCCAAGAGCTTCTGTATGTTAACTTCAGTGATGGCTGTGTTTCTCTGGAGGGCGAAATGTCTCTTATTTGTAAAATGTTTTGAGAGCCGATCATTACTAAAGGAGTTACTTTTACAGATTAGGAGCATTTTATGGAAAAACCGAATGAGAACAGTATTTTTGCCTTATATTGAATCTTTTTAGTTAAAAGAAAGTGATGAATAATGAGATTGAGTCTTTTACAGAAGATCCTGGAGTCAATGTGTGCAGAGGCTTTTAAGAAATTGGAATCTTGAAGATCTACACTCACATCTTATTTTTGTTTTAATTTATTAGGTAACAGGCATCTTACCCAGCTTGCTTGATGGTGACTGTTTTATCAGGTCCAATTCTTCATCTCCAGACATTGGTATATTATTTGAACTTGGCATCACTTATATTCGCAATGTAAGCATATAAAGATGGATACATTTTAAAAACTGAATGTTTTATTATTACTACGTCCAGAATCTCAACATCAAACAATTGTAGTATAATGGAAAACTTTTTGTTTTTTATTTTTCCTTGGATTTACTAGGTTTTTTAAAGTGATTTTAGTGCTAGTCAGCTGTGAGATAGAGAGCAATTGAAACTGAAGTTCTATTTATCCACAGAAAAGGTATAACATCCATATCACCCCACCCACTACCATCTGTGGAGGAATAGAAGGGTAGTTTTCGCTCCATGTTTAGCAATCAGAACACTTCCTCTTTCTGATCACTGGCCATCAGAAAGTTTTACTTGTCCTGAAGGCATTTTTAGTGGTCTTCCAAAGATCTGACATGAATTGTGATTATTAAGGACCAATTTCTTATCATTCTGGTTATCATTTTGCTTTCCCCATTGCCTTCCAGTTTTGGCATGATTAATAGCTCATAATGAAATCGTTCAAGAATAATCTTTTATATAATTTGAAAGCTGAAATTGCAAACTCTTTCAGAAATGTATAACATACTGGTTTCTAGCTCCAGTGGTTACTGTCTGTCTAATTGGGTACTTATAAGGATTGAGACTAGAGAGTGATGTGCAGAGAGCCAGTTATCAGAAGCATGAGTTCTCGTGAATGCTGAAATATAAAAACAAATAATTACACCACTGGAAAGCAAAGATTCCTAGTTTTCATTTCTGATGGTTTCTTGAAATATTGGCTCTGAAGAATCACTGTTCCTCTGTCCAGCAGTACTTTTTGCCATTGTTTCAGGGCAGAATATAGCAAGTTCCACATGGGTCCTATAGTCCCGCTCTGCTGAGTCACCACATTAACCGTGATTTTTTTTGCCCTGTGGCAGGTATAATTTCATGGTCGAGGTCTAGGAGAATTGTATATGTAAATGGTCTAGGTCTGTGTCTTTTGATCGTTGGTGGTCGGGAAGGGCCTGTTGGGGAATGATGGTCTTCATTGTGCTATTTGCCTAGTCAGGATTTTATTAAGGATGGGTAGATAGAATATATCTATACAAGGGCTAGACCCTCTTGCTCTTAGTGATCCCTACCTTCTTTGTAACATGCTTTCAAATCAACAGACGCAAAGTGCTATACAAAAACTAGGTATTATTATCTCCATTTTACACATGGGGAAACTGAGGCACAGAGAGGCTAAGTGACTCCCCCAGGGTCACCCAGTGTTGGAGCTGGGAATGGGACTCAGGACTCCTGTCCCCATTACAAGTAAAATATTCTAGTGTTTGTGGTCACCGATATCATAAAATTGGTTGTTATAGATTGATAAGCTTCACTCAATTAATTTTTTTTCCTCAGGGCATCACTAAAGGTTGTTTTGAGGCTTTACAACTATGCATTTCCTTATTGAGGGCTTGTCTACATGGTGCAGCAAAGTATGCCAGAGGGGTGAGATCTGTGGAGTGCACTAATGTGTTGCACTCTACCTGCCCCATGTAGACCCTGCCGATGTGCTCTAAAAGGTATCTGGTTTGTGTTAACCTAGTCATGTTAACCCAGTGTGCTTTGCTGGCGCTATGTAGGCAAGTCTTTAATGCTTTCTTTAGAATTAATCTTATCTTTGCATTTCCTGGCTTTCTAAAGCTTGTTTTTTATAATTACAACATTTTTGTAAGGTTTATGTAACTTTTAAATTACTTTTATGAATTCTCAACCTCAACTCCAGTTTATCTGGTGGTGGTTGTAGTTTGTCTGGTAATGTAATTTCAAAGGCCTGTGAGTGAGTGGATTTTTTTGTATTTTTTTTAAGTTCACCCTAGACTAAAGGTAACTTTGGACACACAATTGGACAGATATTTTCATGTTATGATAACTGCACAATTGTCTAATTTCAGCCCAACCTTTATTTGAAAATCAGGCCTGTAATTTCTGTTTAACTTTTTGGTTGCATGCAAACACATACATAACACACACTAGGTTAGGGCAAAAGACACTCAAAAATGTTGTGATCAATACCCAATCCCCTGAAATTTCCAAGGTATATTTACGTAGTTCTGGAACCTTTCATATTTCTAAGGGAGATCTTTTATCTGTGGTTCCACAACATGTCATTCATCTCTTAGGTTTTCTATTTTTAGCTGGCTGAATAAAAAGTTTTATTCTCCGCTAACTTTCTAGTCAACAGGTGAAAGAGGAGAGTTAAGCTGTGGTTGGGCATTTCTAAAACTCTTCGATTCCAGTGGAATTCCAGTTTCTTCCAAGTAAGTTGGCTATATTTTCCTCTCAGAGTATGAGGATTTTTTTAAAACTCATACCTTTGCTTGCATTTTTGATGTAAAAATTCTTGTTGCGGTTAGCAATAGAGCTGGAATTTCACATGTATTAACTGTATGTATAGGAGCATATGTATTTAATCACAGAAAAGTTAATCAGATTTTGGATTCTATTATTCAGGTGATGCTGGAACTTCTAATCAGAATGTTTTTGTCCTAACTATCCTACTTCTCAAAGGCTCAAAATTAAGTATCCAAAAATTAGAATGCAAGTGTATGTTGCAAATCTTTGTTTACAGAATGATTGTTTTTTTATTTAGATTACTACAGAGATATTAGGCTAAGTGGGGAAAAAAATTAAAAATCCAGTTTATTAATCCCCATTGACAGTTTATATTTTTGCATTTATCTTGGCCTAGACTGTGAAAATCAATTTGGTTACTTTAACTTTTTCATAGATTCATAGTCTATAAGGCCAGAAAGGTCCACTGTAATCATCTAGTCCATAGAACTTCCCTGGATTAATTCCTTTTGAAACTAGAGAATTTGCTTTAGGGAAACATCTAATCTTGATTTAAAAATGGTCAGTGATGGCAAATCCACACAATCCTTGGTAAGTTGTACCAATGGTTAGTTAACCTCACTGTTAAAATTCTGCGCCTTGTTTCCAGTCTGTGTTTGTCTAGCTTCAACTTCCAGACATTGGATCTTGTTAAATCTTTGTTTGCTAGACTGAAAAGGTCATTATTACATTTTTGTTCCCCATGCAGGTACTTATAAATTGTGATCAAGTCACCCCTTAACATTCTCTTCTTTAAACTGAATACATTGAGCTCCTATCATGTTGTCTCTTGTTTATAGGTTTATGTCTAATATTCCAAAAGCTTATGCTTCAGGGCTTCAGCCAGCCACCTTTAGGGGTCAAGAAGGGATTCTTTCCCTCTATTTCCTCCCTTCCCCAAATGTACTCTGGGTTTTTTTGGTCTCCTTCCTTTGAAGGATCAGAGATGGCCACAGCTGGAGATGGAATTCTGAACAGGGTGTGTCATGGCTCTGAGGTAGCACTGAGCATTTCTCTCTCTCTCTCAGTGCTTGACTGGGTGGTTCTTGGTCACATGCTCTGGGACTAACTGATCAACATAAGTAGGGTCATCGTAGGGAACCAGGACACAGGCAGTCTGGTTCAGTAGTCACAGCTGAGCTGCAGTTCACACATCAAGGAAAGTGGTTGGGGAATCACTAAGGCTGGGTTCCATAAGCAAGAGCTGGAATCAGAGTCAGAGATTGGAGATCAGAGATAGCACCAGCTGGAGCCAGGAGGCAAGAGTCAGAGTCGAGCTGGGGTTGGAGACTGGAGATCAGGAGGTGAGGTGGGGTCTGGAGTTGGAGAAGGCCAGAAGTCTGTGTGAGTTGCCCAGACAGCTTCCTGGGGCAACCTCCAGGGTTAAATAGTGTGATTGGCCAATCAGAGGGCTGCAGAGTATTGTAACTCTGGATCCTTTGGGGGGTACTTCCTGTGGCTCCTATTCCCCATGCTCCCAGGCTAGGGCTCTACATGGCCTCCCAGGGGCACTGTCTCAGGGTCTGCAGACCTGGGTTCTAATCTGCAGATCCTTGCAGTCCGGAAGAAATCCCCCCACCTCCCCCAGCTCAGACTGGCAGCGACCTTGCAGTTTTTTGGCCTTCCTCTGCAGAATGTTGGTGTGGGTCGTATGCCAGCGTTATCTAGGTTTCTCTAGCTTAATTATTTTCGTGCCACTGTGGTGGCCTTGGTCCCTCCTATTCTCTGCCTGTGGCACATAATAGTTTAGTCTCCTGTGGGCTGTAATACTTTGGTCTAATTTCAGTTGTTGGGTTTAGGGTGCGGGTGCTGGATGGTGTTTAGTGCCCTGTGATATACTGGAAGTCAGATTAGAGGTCTGTGTTAGAAAGGAAGTCGCTTCTGGCCTTAAGCTCTAGGACTCTATAAGGCATTTTTTTCCAATCCTTTAATCATTCCTGTGGAGCTTTTTTGGGCCCTCTCCAGTTAATCAACATCATTCTTGAACTGTGGGCACCAGAACTGGACACAGTATTCCAGCGGTGGTCACACCAGTGCCAAGTACAGAGGTAAAACAATCTCTCTACTCCTACTCAAGATTTCCTTGTTTATGTATCCAGGATGGCATTATCCCTTTAGGTCACAGCATCGCACCAGGAACTCATGTTCAGCTGATTATCCACCATAACTCCCAAACCCTTTTCAGAATCACTGCTTCTCAGGATAGTTTAAGTATTGGTATTATAACCTCACCACACTCCAATGCTATGGCTAGTCCTCCTTACAAGGAGAATAAATTATATCAATTTGAAACGTTAGCAATAAGTATGCAATAACTAGCAGCTTATAAGAGCAAAACTATGCAAACAGACACACCTTTGGGTTGCATCATTAATACGTGCACTCTGTCCTTCTGTCATATAGATTCACATTCCTTTCTTCTCCTTCCAAAATGGCATCAACCCTAAAACGATAGGTGAGATGTGAAGTCATTTTGAGTTGGGGTTTTACTCCAGTATGAATATTGTTGCCCAACATTCCCTGCTATAAATATACAGTTTTTCTTTCAGTACTTCAATAAAGAAGGCCAGGCAAGACAAAACTGACTAATCAAATTTAACAGCACTTTCAGATGCTGACATTCTTTTGGTTTTATACTCCGTGGGCTCATCCCAAGAAAGTGTCCTATAGAGCATGCCTTTCTCACCAAACGTTCTTCTAGTTTGAGTCAAATTATGCCAAAGGACCTGATAGTGGAATAATTGAATGGAATGGGATTAGAACTGAAACTTGGGGTCATTTGTTACGTATTCACTCCATCAGCAGCTTCTGAGATTCACACTTGCTAAGTGGGTGTGTAAAGTGTAGTAACATACACTGAGTTATTTGAAATATGGCTCAATCTACCCTGACTGAAATCTAAATTGGTCCAAACCATTTAAAAAAGATTTTGCTCATAGATGTGCACTTTCCTAGTGTGCATAATGAATGTTTTAACGGCTAACTGCATTGTTTGCTCTGTCTCCCATAAATGTTGTATCTGCTTTGACAAATGGAGTAAAATAGGGTAGAAGATGAAGTGAGCTTTGAAGAACAAAAAAATCTAATGTCTGCTCTGTCAATACTCCTTTTAACAATAAAAAGCATACAGCACAAGAGAAAACAGTTTTCATCTCATTTCTTTTCTCTTAGTGTATTGGTGAGCCTTCCAAAAGACTCATGTCCTACACTGCTGCTAATACAGTGAGGTTAATACAGTGTCTAGAATTTTGAAACTACATGTTTATCTTCATGATGAAAACTTTCAAGCTTTGATGGCTAAAATTTGACTCATGAATTAATATTTAGATGCTTAAATTAAATATGGATTCAGGAGATTGACTTTAGGCACCAAAGTCAGTGTGGATTTAAGAGCCTGACTTAAGTTATACCGATTTTAAAATGTTTCAGGTAGTAGTAGAAGTATCAAGTAGGAAGTGAGCAGAAATCTTGTGCCTGTTAAGTTATCAAATTTTTTGAAACATGAGAAATATCAGAAAGTTGAGTCTAGAATTGTCTATTAGAAATGTCATCTCTGAATGATTGAATAGTGTCAACACAATCAGTTTCATGTTATTAAAATGTATTTTTATAAATACCTTTCGTTGCTGTTTGAATGAACAAATTCAGTTGACACAAGATGAACACTGCAGCTTGTGAATATGTGAGTGAGAAGATACCTTCATTCAGACTGCAGAAATACAGGTTTTAGGGGATGAAAACATCATTAATTTTTTGTTATATTTCATTTTAAGCAACACTATTGGAGTTACATTTAAGGGAATTCTTGCTAGTACTTGTTTTGAAATGTAGCTAATATGTTACTGTAAAAGAGAAGCTTCAGACTTGCTGCTTGAGTTTCAACTGTTGTGAGTGATTAAGCTCCTATTAAAATACCAATAATTAAAACCGGATCTCTTTTCTTTAAAAATAAGAGAGATCTTTGCTTTATTTTCAGAGAAAAAGGGTGCTATTGTTTTCATTTCCCCCGATTATGTTTAATAAAGTATATTACTGTTTATTTACAGGACATACGAGCTTCTTTTGAATGGTGGCACACCCTATGAGAGAGGTGTTGAGGTGGACCCATCAATATCAAGAAGAGGTACAGTTTCACATGTACATTACATAAATAAAATGACACACAACAAGTGGGTTCTGTATTTTGCAACATTGCAAGTTTATAAATCCTCGGAGGTTCTGAGTGGAGTGTGTAGCTATGCTTGACATTCAGCTCTCCTTTGGTAAATTGCAGGAAGAGGAAACAGAGCAGGCATGAGCTCATGAACAGTTTTATTTTACAAACAATGAGGAAATTGCAGAAGTGACAGAGAGTCCTGTGGCACCTTAAAGACTAACTAAAGTATTAGAGCATAAGCTTTCGTGGGCTAATACCCACTTTGTTGTTTGCATCTGATCAAGTGGTTATTAGCCCACGAAAGCTTATGCTGTAATACTTTAGTTAGTCTTTAAGGTGCCACAGGACTCTTTGTCACTTCAGCAATTCCAGACTAACACGGCAACCCCTCTGATTCTTGACAACAATGAGGAAATTGACTTTATTCCCCACTTGTTACTAATTTTCATTCATGCCAATGTATTATCACCATTATCTATAGCAGGTCTGCACAACATGCAGCCCGGGGGCCACATGCGGCCCGCACGGGCTCACTGTGTGGCCCGCGGGAGGGTGAGTAGGGGTGGGGCAAACCAAGCTGTGGGGTGGGGGGAAGCGGATGGGAGCAGGGCAAGGGTGGGGCTTTTCAGCCCGCAGCTGGTTTTTTTGCAGTAATATGGCCCTTGCTGCTTTCCGAGTTGTGCAGACCTGATCTATAGTATCTACAATTATGTCCTTCAAATGGAGACAAGCAGTAAGAGTCTTGTAATAAAACAAATATGTGGCAAGATGATAATACCTTATAGTGCCACTTTTTTGTGATAATCTACATTATTCAGACTTGGCTTCAACTTGCACCAAAATGTGGTTACCTCAAACAAATGGCAAATGTTTTCTTTTATAACGTATCCTTCCAAATAAGCTCCCCATGCCCTGATTATCTTAAATAGACCTCAGCAGTGGAGGGCACAACCTAGCTTCCATTAAATTATCCCTTTAAATTGTACCACAAATGAAGGGGCGGAGAGAGGTTGTTTGGGTGCTGGCTAGGAGCATTCTTCTGTTTGTGTGTCTTAGTGAATTTAATGTTAACATCGGCTGGTGTCATAATTGTTTAGGTCACTGTTACTCTTACCTTGGCTTAAGAGTTCCATGATTCTTATTGGTTGAGATTTTTTTTTTTGTTTAAATGGATGTATACAGTAGTGTATTGTTTCTTGAATTGCACTTAGTAGCCTTAAAAAAGTTACATGTTATGGAATATGTAGTGTGTGCGTGCGTGCGTAGTAAATGAAATTTCACCGTAAGTGGCTTCAAATGATGCCCTGTCAATATTTTAACCAGGGGTGCCCCCAGGGTTCCTCCTTTGCTGTGAGGTGCTTGTTGTTGCAGGCCGTCCCGACTCCCTCCAAACTAATCACCTACTCTTCTCTCTCTTTGTTCTATCTCATTTGCCCCTCCCCTTCTCAGCATTATTTCAAGGGTCAGATCAACAGGCTGAAAGAGCATACGTCTCTACTTTGACTGAAAAATCATACACTGGTGCCAACCTTCCCTTCATAGATAAGCACTGACTGTGCTATGCCTCTCGCAAGCATAAGATGCACCTAAGGCTACACATGTATTTAAAACAAATCAGAAAAAAGTTTTCTGGTATTTGCTGCCTAGATCATGAGGTTGTGCAAGTGGACTTATGAGATGTTGACTTCAGAATGTGCTAATTTTAAATGATTTGTTTTCTTGGTTCAGAATCAGAAAGGAAGTTTCTTTTTCATGCTTGAAAAGTGAATTTGGAAACTTAGCTTCACTTTGCCTTGTACATATTTAAATGTGCCTTCTCATTTTATAATACTTTAGCTTCAAAACATCTCATTTCATCCTTGATGTTTATTTCAACTGTTTATGTCTTAAGCAAGCAGCGGAGTTTTCCATCAGATGATAACACAGAAGAAACAGCCTCAACTTCTAGTGAAACTGAGATCATTAAGCGCACGATCAAAAGGCATCCTGAAGTAAGTGTTTTACATGTGGAAAAATAAAGTGAAGATCTGTCCGTGATACTTTGTGTCAGTGGATCAATTCTAATTTAATGCATAACTTGAAAAAGTCGATCATCAAGTATTGTCTGTGTGTTTTGTTTTAGAAAGCTCGCTCTCTATGTACTTACATAGCCTCAGTTACCATAGTATAAACACATATTCCACAAATGTTAACCAAACCATACAATTCATGAGTTGGAGAAATATTGTTATCAGGCAGATTGAGTGACTTCCTTGTGGTCACTGCCAGAACTGGGAGCTGAAGCCAGCCTCCCAAGTCCCTGTCCACTATCTTAAGTACAAGAGCATCCTTCCTCTTTATACGTCCCCCAGTGGAGAGAGAGCTTACTCCAGAAGTATAACCTCTGTAGAAAACAGTGACCTTTGGGGCTATGTATGCTCCCCTCAAAGAACTGAATGTGTGGTACAGGGTTATACAATGATCATTGGTGGAGTCTACTGCTAATGAAAGCAGGACCAGGAGGAACTCACAAGACCACTGCAAAGGATGAGAAAGCAAGGAAGTTAGCTCCCTTAAGATTCATTTCCTTAGCAACACTACAAATGTTGATAGTGACTTATCACATATTATTGGCCTAGTGTGATTTTTTTTTTTTTTTTAAAGTCAAGATCCCTAGACCAGCTTCGGTGGAGGAATCTAAAAAATGGGAGGGGCTTTAATGGAAGAAAATGGCCAAACACGCTCTCCTATAAAACAGCAGATGTGGTGGCTTACTTGGTGGCATCATTATGATATAGAGAACAATTGGCTTCATGTTCTGCTTTGTCTCTGGATGTACAGAGTTGGGGTGTCCTGTTTGAGGGACTAGAGTGCTTTAGCAAAAAAATAATAATGTGAAACTGGAGGCTCTTTAGCATTCAGACTTGATACAAGTCTTTGGGTTTATCTTGGGTTGAAGCTAGAGGATCCAAGGCAGTTTACACCAACTGAAGATCTGACCCAGACTTTGGAAGTCAAAAGAATATTTTTTGGTGCTTTGGTGAAGATTGGCATGTGGCATGTGTGTGAGTTAAACATAGGCATATGGAGAACTCTTCTGGCCCTTGGAATGTGCACGATTGTTATTTCAAGATTCATAAATAATTTATACTTTGTATAAAAGAGTAAGCTTCTTTACAAGTGGGATCTGTATTTAGACTGGCAATACCGCAGCAGTTGCTAAATAAACTAATTTGGCAATTATGGCTTGATCCTCCCCCTTTGCAGTCAATGGGTGTTTTGCCATGGACTTCATCAGAAGAAGAATCAGACCCTTTAAAGAACAATTTAGTCTCTCCAAAGTGTCTCCTGTGTAGAGTTTAAATATGTTGCTGCCTGGGAAAATTCTGAAATTAGATATGCATTTTAATGACTGTTCTTCCATAGTCACAATACTTTTGACTAACTCTCAATTTTTTCCTGCTTCTAAACAGACTGGGTCATTTCTTAATGGCACTGAACTGCTTCTCACAGTCCATGAATAAAGCATATAATCATAGTGATGGCTTTGTGGATCTGTAACTTCATATAATATATGTTTATTCACATACATTGATATGGCTGTAATATGTTTTCCAGCTTATAGGAATGCATTGCATGAGTTGTTTTGAAAACAAATCTTTGACTTTTTATTTCTCTTTCTAACAGTCTGCTACCAGAAACATTAATTGGTAGTATGTGCTACATTCATCTCTTGATATTTTATCGACAAATTCTCAGTGATGTACTCCTGAAGGACAGAATAAGCATGCAAAGTGCTGGTAAGAATTGTTGTTCTGGTAAAAAAGAATCAGATGGGAAAAGGTAGTGTTGGTACTCTCTGCTTCTGGTCACTTTTTCAGGAAGAGGATATTTCCAGAATTATTAGATGTTAGGCCCAGCAGAATATAGTACAGTACATGCACCCAAGTTTGTATATATTTAAACTTCTTTTTAGAAAAGTAAAAGATTTGCACAATATAATAGATCTCAGCCAATTAGGATTGCACTGTGTTGTTTTTGTAATGTAATCATTTGTCATTAACTCCAGTTTAAGGAAGATCTGGGGCCCATTGTGTTAACTGCCTTATGTTTCTTGCTGTCTTATGCAGTTTTACCTACACGTTCCAATTTTCAGAAGCATGAATGAAAGTAGCACACAGTATCTAGAGCGTATAGACATTCTATAACCATTCAGTCTGGAGGAACTTCATTTGCAGTTTCCAGTGGAAACTGAATGAAATCTCTTCTCCCTCAGCCATTTTTAAAGAGTCCCTTGTTTCTACTCACAAGTCTTTTTTTAAAGTTTATTAAGTATTTCTTTGTATTTCAGGCTAGTAATATTTTAACTTACATTGAATGAGTTGTCATATTTGACTAAAGTTCTCACAGTGGATTGCAAACATTGCAAGCATAGTTTTGTTTTCAGTGAAGTGTAAAAGTCTATTGCAACAAATACTTCTTTTTCAAAATATTTTTTTACAACACTTGTGGCCCTTCTTCACCAAACATTCACTGAGGAGTTAGGCATTCCTCATCACTAAGAATCACAGTGTTGCATTCCCTGTGTTTCCAGGTTATCTCCAAATTCTGCTGCAATGCTTTAACAATGCTGAGCATACATGTCTGCAGTGTACAGCGTGATAGTGAATGTCCCTAAAGAAGAGCTTTTTTCACTCTTGAAAGTGTTTACAAGTGCCTTTAACTGCCACGCTCCAAATCTAACTCGTTCATTTTTCATGTGTATATTCTCATGATATCTGCAACCAAAAGGGAACGCTATGGTTAATAATTCTTCTCACATTTCCCTAATCATGAGGGTAGGCAGGAGAGGAGTAGAGGAACTCTTAAAACTTATGTCTGACAGCAGAAAGAATAAAATCAGTTAATCTTAATAGGTACGGGTTCAGACATATTCCTTTCAGTAAAGCTGGGGCGAGGGGGGAAATCAGATTTCTAAAAGGGCTGCACAGATTATACCCTCTGGTTCAACAGCCTATTCTGCCAGGGGATCCCAACCTCACGCTAACAAAGTTAATGTGGCCTCCCTTTGAAGCTCTTGTGACATACTCCTTACTCCACCTCTCTATAAAAGCGGTGTTTCTGTTTCCAATAACCTCACAAGGGGAGTGGGAAAACTGAGAGTCTTGGTCTCAGAACCTTCATACCCTGTTGCCCATAAGAACGGAGTTTGCCTATGCCCTTCACCCGAAATTCTTGACAAACATGGTTTCCAATTTCCACGTGAACCAGGAAATGTATTAGCCAATGTTCTTCCACAAGCCTCATATGCACACAGATGAACAAAAACTTCGTTCATTAGATGTGAGAAGAGCATTGGCTTTCTACTGGGACTGCACCGGATCATTTCGGTCCTCATTTGTTGCAGTTGCGTACAGAGCGAATGGCAAATTGGTTTCCACTCCAGAGATTTCCTGCTGGATTTCCTTTTGCATTCAGTTGTGCTGCCAGTCAGCTAATGTCATGCCGGTATTGGCTCATTTGATTAGAGCACAGGCAGCGTTAGCGGCCTCCCTAGCGCAAGTTCCTGTTCAAGACATTTGTCAGGCAGCAACCTGATCATCAGTTCACGCTTTTGCTGCTTGACTGAGGGAAAATGTTCTCCACTGTGCATGAATTAGGCACTTTAAAATGCGTATTAAACTCTATAAAAAGTATTCAATGTTGTTTCATTTTCCTGATACATTTTGGTAATGATAAATTACTAATATTTACTAAAACTTGAATATTTCACCTTTAAAATGTGGATGCAATAGAACAGTACAATAGTTTACATTGTATTCAGGAGTATTCAAAATCATGAGAAAATGCAATGATATTTTATTAACGCTGAAATTCTGAGTCATTTTTTGTGCTGATGTACCTGAAATCTTATTTTAAATCTCATTAATCATAATAGAGCTAATTGCTTTCCATTTCAGATTTAATCAGTAATCCTATTTTAGCAACTTTTCCCAAACTCATGGAGCAGCCTGACCTTATGGATGCACTTAGGGTATGTAATACATAGTATATTGATATGACACTTCTAGGCTTTTAAGGTATTACATGTGATTTGGTGGAGTTTTTTGTTGTCTTGTAAGTAGTAAATAGAAAAAAACAAATGACAGAGAAACTACAGTTCTTTCAAGCATGTGCAGATTCGATGGGCCTGCATTCCTCTTGTACTTGATTGCCTTCCTTAATTATGATGTAAATGAGTAAATGTGATAGAAGCAAAGCACAAAGATGTATAAATACTACTTTAAAATTTTCCCATAGTGTCTGGAGACAGATTATTTTGGGAGGGCAGCAGGGATGAACTATTTACAAGGAAAGAACAGAACAAATGAATTGAAATAGTACAGTTTAAAAGCAGACATTTAATTTACTAACATCTTTCATTTTTTTCATATTTACTGCTTTTCACAATTTGTTAACTGATTAAATTCAACCAGTACTAAATAGGTGTTCTTCTGTCAGAGAAATGGACAAGCTCATCAAGTAAAATGCAGATTTTTGTGGCACCAGAAAGTACTTGGCATTCCAATGTTATCTGCAAAATGTAAGGTTTCAGTAAAAAATATTAAACCTGTGTAGTTGTGAATATAACCTTGCAGATGTAAACCAAAGCACTGCCATCTTCCTGAGTCTGCAGACACACTGTAGTAGTAGCTCTGAGATGTGATCTGATCATCTCAAAGCCCTGATCATCTCAAAGTGGTATCATCTTAGCAGAAACATTTACTGTTCAGCCACATAGTTGATGTTCATTAAAAATTTTCAAATAATTGAATTTATTTAAATTGTCACTATTTAAATGTTTTAAAATATATATTTTTTAAATTTAAGTCTTCAGTTTTTCTCCCTGTCTACACTCACCTCAGTCCAAATTAAGGAACCAAAGTTAAATGTTACAACACTGTTTAGCCAGTCTGAAGAAGCCCCAAACTGTGTTAGAATTGTTTTCTAAAAAATGATTTACCTTAGATAATTTTTAATGGGGTTCTAACTAGTTAGGGGCAACTATACAATCTGGTCCAGCAGTGATTCGTTTAACTAACGTTAATACACATTTTGATTCCTTAAACATGTGGAAGGCCAAGTACAGATGTGAACTAAACAAAAAATAAACTCTAATAAAATTCCCCACTGAAACTCCATAGATTTTGGCAAAAATTTCCCCAATGAAATCCCATTGATTTTGGGCTGAGCTGACTTCATCAAAGTTCCTGGCAGATTACCAGTGCTCCTGGAAATGACCATAATTATGTACCCTCTTGACAAAAGGGACATGAAAACCACCTCTATTTATTCCTTGAATCCTTCTTGTCCTCTTTGGGTCCATGACATTTCCCAGATGGTATAGAAGAGTACTAGAGTAGTCAATGGCGGGGTGGGGTAGGGTCACTCTCTGGTCTCCCAGAGGTATTTAGAAGTTCCAGGAAAAACTTTTCTCCTCCCCCTGTTTTTTTTGTCTCTCTCTCTCTACTGTCATTTCCCTCTCATCCTTCCATTCCATGTCCTGTCCTGCTAAATATGCTTGTTCTGGAGAATGTATGACAGTGACTAGAAAGATAGGTGGAGGGAGGACAGATTCCAAATTTGTGCCAGAAATCTCTGCATCCTGCTTTGTGGCCTCATCTGATCTTTGATGTCCAAGGATAATACTCCAGGTATTAACTGGATTGAATCAAGCCAAAGAAATGTCTTTTGCAGCTCAAAAAATGTCCTTACATGCATCTTCACAGATTTCCAAACTCAGTCTGATGTCAAGTTCTGTGTTTTATTTTAGAGCGCTTGGGCAGAGAAGGAAAGTACATTAAAGCGATCAGAAAAGGTAACAACAGATTTTCTCTGTGAGATATTAAATCTAATCCAAGCCGAATCCTAGCTGGAATCATTTCTGTCATTATCATTTTTATAGTACTTACTTACTTACTTCTAAACTGATTTCTGTCATTAATAGAAATGGGTTGAGAAGAATTAAGGATTATAAATGCAGTTCTCCCCATCTTTTTTCATCCACACTTGTATAGTATCAAACCAACAAAGAAGGGATGTGATGTTAGCTTGTAATTTTAGCCAGCTTGCCTCATTGTTAATATAGGATCATCATGGGTTGCTTTGCAACACTCATAGTCCATAAATGTAAATATCCCTTAGTGGTTTTTGATTAGTGTAGTATGACGGACTATTTTATTTTATAAACAAACAACACTGAACATACATGTTTTATGGGCTGTAAGCCACATGCTTTTAAAATTGAACTCCTAAGAATAAAAAAGTACCCTTTGTAGTTTTGTTGGGGTTTGAACCAAAGGCCGTTGACGTCAATGGGAGATTTGGATCAGGTCCTTGACATACTCTATAAATATTACATCAGTTTTTCTTATAATAAATAAGCTTCCCTCCAGCAAAACCAGTGAAGAAAAGACTGGAAATCCCTGGTATTTCTAATGTAAAAACACAAACAGGAAAACATTTTTTGGGGGAAAAGGAAAGGGGCATTGACTCTATATGGTTGACCTTAACATGAAACTGCTAAGTGTAAAGGGAAAAACTGTGCGTGTCCTTTCTTCCTTTTTTTCACGAAGGAGCCCATTTGTATCAAGGCAGTTTTATCAGGAGTGTCATGAAATAGAATTGGTACTTGTTGGCACTACTGTATTTTAGTACATTAAACTATAGTGCAAGAAAAGTTAGGATTAAAATTTTAAAATACATCACATTCGGCACACTGAACATCAGCATACATGATAACAGTACTGCTGGCATTACATGATACAGTACATTTTTGAAGCATTATGGGTTTGTGTAACCAGGCCCTTGCCGATCCTTCCACAGAAACTCCCGGAGACCAATTAAAGTGCAGCACCCATGTCCTTTATTGTTGTGTTCATCCCCACCACCTACTATTCATATATATTGTGACAAAGCTCCAAGTCTGTACTTGTGGGTCCTGCGCTTCCTGGCAGATTTAGGTGCCTCAGAAACTCATCTAGGCCCCAGAGTGACCTCCCTTTCTCAGTATAATTGGCAAGAGTCACCACCTAGTGAGTTGCCTTCATCACAGGCCAGTATGGAAGATGGAAAAAGGGGGGAGCCCGGGCCCGCCCTCTACTCCGGACTCCAGCCCAGGGACCCTAATAGTATCAGCTAAGATGGCTGACCTTTTATCCACAAAACACAATACAATTCCCTGGGCTACTTCCCCACAGCAGTCTCCGCTTCTTCAAACTCCACTTCACCCTTACCTCAGAGCCTTCTTCCTTCTGTATGATATGTTGTCCTACACTCAGTCTCACCAACAGCATAACTTCCTTCCACAGCTCACAGCCACCTGACTAACTGGGAGGTTTTTATCTGGTTTCAGCCAGTCCCTGATTGGTTTCAGGTGTCCCAATTAGGCTAGTTGTTTCTACTCCTTTCTAGAAGGTTCTTAATTGGCCCCAGGTGTCTTGATTGGCCTGGAGTAGCCTTTGTTTGGCTATCCAGGGAACAAGGACCTGCACATCCTGAGACTAATATACCTGCCTTCCAGCACTCTCCTATATCCTTCTGATCTGACTCCGTCACAATATATATATAGACCAACACTTAGAGAGACCACTAGCTTCTTTGCCAGCAGGGATCTAGAGCCCCACACACTTCCAGTTCCTGTCTCTCCCTTCTCCCTCGTCTCCTTGTCTCTCTGGTCTCTCCCTGGTCCCTTCTGCTTCCTTCTTGCCAGCTTTTATAGCATGCTGGCCCCTGAGGCCTGTGGGTGCATCCCCTCAAGTAATTAGGGCGAGGCCTCCCAGCCAGCCCCAATTAGTACCTTTTCTCCCTGAGACGGGGCTAACAGGGGCCTGGCTTGGTTTTCTTAGCCAGCACCCTGTAACAGTTTGTCGACAGAGTTTCTAAAGATGTTCCTGAGAACAGAATAACAGCAGAATTACTGTATCTTCTCATGTTAGTTTTGTACATACGACTCACTAGAAGTGCTTCCAAACCACACAGGCTTCTGAGGGGGCCTTTCTGACCGATTTCATTTTCTTATTTTTAGAGAGACCAAGAATTTCTGAAGTCTGTGTTTTTCCTGGTGTACCATGACTGTGTCTTCCCTCTTCTCCACTCCACTTTCCTCCCGGAGCACAAGTGGGCAGAAGAAGAGTCTGAAGCCTCGCGTTGGAAAGTGATTGCTGACTTCCTGAAGCGGAACCAAGAAAAAGACGGTGCACTCTGCTCTCTGCTCTCCTCGGAAATTGTTCACAAACCTTTTGATATTTCAGAGATCACATACGACTTCTTAGGACAGGCAAGGAAGAACAGTGCCTCAGTGTGAGAGGACTTTAAGGCACTTACACTGTCGTGTACAAGACTAAATTAAAAACACAACTAATCATCTGACCAAATTGAGAGAGGATTATATTACTACATGGGTTGGGTTTATTGTTTGTCCGAACATATTTTGCAAGCAAATTGTATTGTACATCACAATATTTGCACGCCATAAACTTTCTTTTTTACACAGCCTATACTAATGGTTTATAACAAAGCTTTTTTGTAAAATCATGTAGATAAGGAGATAAAATACTTGTTTCCATTTTTAAATGAGTACCGTTATGAGTGAAAACCATTGCTCCTCCTGTTTTGTGTAGCTGAGTGTTATGAAGCAAAAGTAACCCATTATTCTCCTTCAAAAATCCTCCTTAAAACTCTCCTTTGCCATGATGCCTACAAAAAACAGCTAGGCTGCTGGTGTGCTGAGACCACAATCTGTCATGCTGAGACCAATATTGCCTCATTGTTTCCTTGTATTCCCTTCTGGGTTTGTCTGTATCTATCTGTTGTCTCTTGACTTGGTCCCTGCCTCAAAAAACTGACAATCTATCTAAATATTTTTGTTCCATGCCTGGCAACTTGGGGTCTTGCTCCATGACTAGGGCTCCTAAGCACTGCAAAAATAACAAGAACATAATGACCATACTGGGTCAGACCAAAGTACTTCCCTGTCCCGTGACAGTGGCAAATGCCAGCTGCCCCAGAGGGAGTGAACAGAACAGGGAATCATCAAGTGATCCATCCCCCATCACCCATTCCCAGCTTCTGGCAAACAGAGGCTAGGGACACTTCAGAGCATGGTTTTGCATCACTCCCCATCCTGATTAATGGATCTATCCTCTGTGAATTTATCTAGTTCTTTCTTGATCCCTGTTATAGTCTTGGCCCTCACAACATCCTCTGGCAAAGAGTTCCACAGGTTGACTGTGTTGTGTGAAAAAATACTTCCTTTTGTTTGCTTTATACCGGCTGCCTATTAATGTCATTTGGTGACCCCTAGTTCTTGTGTTATGAGAAGGAACAAATAACACTTCCTTATTTACTTTCTCCACACCAGTCATGATTTTATAGCCCTCAATCATATCCCCTCTTAGTCATCTCTTTTCCAAGTTGAAAAGTCCCAGTTCTATAAATCTCTCCTTATATGGAAGCTGTTCCATACCCCTAACCATTTTTGTTGTTCTTTTCCGAACCTTTTTACAGTTCCAATAGATCTTGCTTGAGATGGGGTGACCAGATCTGTACACAGTATCCAAGATATGGGTGTACCATGGATTTATATAGAGGCAATATGAAGTTTTCTGTCTTATCTATCCCTTTCTTAATGATTCCCAACATTCTGTTCGCTTTTTTGACTGCCGCTGCACATTGAGTGGATGTTTTCAGAGAATTATCTGCAATGACTCCAAGATCTTTCTTGAGCGCTAACAGCTAATTTAGACCCCATCATTTTATATGTATAGTTGAGATTATGTTTTCCAGCGTGCATTACTTTGCATTTATTAACATTCGGTTTCATCTGCCATTTTGTTGCTGAGTTACTCACTTTTGTGAGATCCGTTTGTAACTCTTCACAGGCAGCTTTGTACTAAACTGTCTTGAGTAACTTTTTGTATCTGCAAATTTTGCCACCTCACTGTTTATCCCTTTTTCCAGATCATTTATGAATATGTTGAACAGCACTGGTCTCACTACAGATCCCTTGGGAACATCACTATCTACCTCTCTCCGTTCTGAAAACTGACTATTTATTCCTACCCTTTGTTTTCTATCTTTTAACCAGTTACTGATCCATGAGAGAACCTTCCCTCTTATCCCATAACAAATAATACTTATGAAGCATTGATCATAAAGTTGAGCCAACTATTTAGATGTAACAATATTTTCTATAGTTCTTTTAGAAAGAATGGCTGTGTTCATTTTTCAGTTTTAATATGGATGTCTACTTAATGAGAACAATGCAGGAATCTGGGCACAATGCCCAAGTGGCCAGGTAAATTAGTACACAAAGAAAACAGCAATAAGATACTTTTTTTAGGGAACTAGTTTAGCAAGGTCAATCAGGCTGAGAAATAAGTGTTCATCATACATTCCCAGGTAATGAGCAGCAGGATACGACTGTACTTTAGGACACTCAGAAAAGGTGTGTTGGTTTTGTTGCTAAGCAGGGCCTCGACAGGATAAATAAAACCTCTGTACTCTTACAACATTAAACGGATACTTGTGTTTTGGGGTTTGGTGTCAAGTTATCACTGACTTACTTCTATTGTAACCACCGCTATTAAAAACTGGTAAAGTTTCTAATGCAAGTCTGGGCTTTCCCCCGTTCCAGGAGTTTAATAGAAGATTAAAAGCTGAATAAACAATTTATCCATCTAGGGGGAAAAGAAATAGGAGAAAGAGCCTTTTACTGGAAAAGTTCCTGGCTTGACTGTCTGTTAGAGGGTGTTAAATGTGTTTGTTGGGAACAGATCCATTATCAGTATTGTTTTGATTTCTGAGTCTAGTCCTGCATTTGGTCATTAGGAGCTGAGGTAGTACATGGCATGACGCAGTCTCTCTGTTCTCCCTGCTGGCACAAGGCCTGTCTGGAGTGCCCAGGAAACAGGTGGGGGCAGCCGGCAGTGCAGGGAGCCTGGAGAAAGGGCCTGGAGGAGATTGGAAAGGGGGCGCGAAATGGGGAAGGCACTTCACAACCTTCCCCGCAACAAAACTAGGGTGACTGCTTTTTCAAAATACAGAAACAGGACACAGGCAGGTGCCCTGCCCCATCCATGGCTCTGCCCCCTGCCCCTCCTCTTCCCCCTGGGGCCTTGCCCTCTGGCCAGGCTGGAAACCAGAGCTGGGTAGTAGTAAGAATTGCCCAGGGAGCCTGGGCCATTGTGGGGAGCCCCAGATCCTCCACCTGCCTTAGGTGGCACATCTTGGGGGGTGGGGACATAAGCTGGGGGCTGCTCTTTCGCACCGTGGCCTGCTGCCCCTACGATTCTGTCCACACCAGCCCATGGCTCAGCAAGACTTTCCCTGCAATTGCATCTCTGAGCTGCCCTGGGCCAGGCTGGGCATCAGAACTGATTGCAGGAAGCCTCTCTCTCCTGTTCTCAGTGCTGCCCCTGCTGGGCCCAGGCAAGGAGGGAAGCTGCTTGTTTAGACTGCAGAAGGGAAAAGAACCAGTCCTGGGAGAGGAGTAGCAGAGTAGATTGGAACAAGGAGACTGGGTTAAGCGGACACTGGGACTGGAGGCTGGCAAGGGAGTAGAAGATGGAAACTAGGGCTGGGATTTGGGTAGTGGGAGACTGGGGATGGACTAGGAGCCAGTGGAGGGGAGACAGATCAGATGAGGAGCCAGGGAACTAGTCAGAGGGGAGACAGATTAGGAGCTGGGCTGTGGAGGGACAACTGGGGCTGGCTGGGCAAAGAGATTGGGATTGAGAGCCAGTGCGAGATGGGGAACATGGACCAGGGGGCATGAGTAGAAGCCAAGAGCATGGGTTGAGGGGGAGGGAGAGAAGATTGGATGAGGAGCCAGAAAGGAGGGGAATTGGCACTGGCTGGGCAAGGAAAGTGAGACCGGGACGGTATTTCCAGAGAGGTGGGACTGGTGTTTGCTAGGCAAGGACATTGGGGCTGGGATGAGAAGCTCGAGAATGGGCACTGGGACTAGCTAGATAAAGGATTGCTCTGGAATCAAGGGTGGGCAGGGACAGGTTGGAGAAGATGGGCAAGAGTTTGAAAGTTGCACAGACACCTGTAACTCCGGCATGTCCTAACTTTTAAGTCTGTGATGTTGCAACCTCAATAATGTTCTTTTAATGTTGGTTTTTGTGTCTCTCTTACATGTTGAGTAAGCACGGTCCAGGATAGATCTGCTTTGCAAATCAAGGTGGGATGGTGTGGTTGTAGCACACAAGTAGGCCTACCTGTGCCAGCTTTAATCCTGCTAGTGTGGGTAATGAGCAGTAAAGGTGTGGTGGTGTGACCCCTGGCATGGGCCAGCAACCTATGTACCCAGGATCCCTGGCAGGCTTATCCGGGGGCAGCTGATATTTTGCTGCCATGTCCTCATTATCACTGCTACCTGCACCAGCTACATTAAAACTGGTGTGGCTATGCCCACACATGTTGCAGTCAGACCTTAATTTGTGGTGCAGGTGTACTGTAACGAGCGGGGGAGGGGGCAGTGCTGCGGGGGGAGTTAGATTGGAAACATGAAAGGGTGAGAACTGATATTTATGGTAGTCCGAGAGGCAAGACCTGGGTGAAATAATATCTCAATGGGAGGAGTGGAAGACCCAGAACTTGGGACTTTGGAGAGTTAGCAGCTAATGCACAATAGGGAATGTTCCTGCCCTGGCAGCATGATGAACTGGATTTCTTAATACATCTTAATACATTTCCCATTCTAATTTTTGTTGTTCTTTTCTAAGAGTCAGCAAAACCTTGGAGATGATTGACTACACGCTGCTATGGCATTGCTGCTTTACAAGCGACCTCCTGGCGCCCTGGTGCATACATATAGGTGTGTAAGTACACACTGTTATGGAGTCCCAGGGTCTGGTCTATGGCCTTTGGCACCTGAGATTCCTGTCTCTGCAGCTCCCTGCAGCGAATCCAGCCAGGCAGAAGTCCTGTGCCCCTTCAGGGCGCGATTTTCTCAGTGAGTATTCCCAGCAACCTGCTGCCAGGGCAGAACACGAGCCGTAATGGGGATGTGTCACTAGCTATCTGCGCCATTAAAGAACATGCTGAAATCAGCCCAGACCAACAGAGGATCCAGCAAGACAAAGAGACACCCCAAGCACTGAACAATCTACAGTGAACAGCAGGAAAACCCAGGAGATGGGACATGTGCCCTGAGCTGGAGAACCGATGGGGATAAGGACTCCCTTTGGAGGGACTGAGTAGAGTTAATCCCCCAACTCCCTGCCAAGTAGCTGTGCAAGGTGTAGGAGGAAACTGAGGCACATGTCAGAATCATAAAAACGTTACAAATCATTCCCACTTTGTCACTCACGCTCTTATTCCCTTTCCAAGGAATGTACTTGCCTCACCTGAGCCCTTTGTAAGAGCTTTAATTAGCCAAAGAGTCACTGATGATTCTTTTGGCTGCAAGGAGTGGAGTGACCTGCCAGGCTGGAACTGGTATTACTGATTATATCCAGATGGGCGTGTCAGTGGATAGAACTATAAGCTGTGCATGCTGACAGTGTTGCACAGATAACCAAGGACAGCGGAGCTGGCCCTCTACCTGTCTAAGCAGAGAAGAGATGGCATCAAAAGATCTTCCTCTACCTGTTACTCACACGGAACCTGACATTCCATCTGGAGTAAAAATACTTAGAACAGTGCCGTATGTTTTTATCCTACCAGAGTTAGTAAGTACACTGAAAGTTTTTGTTTGTTTGTTTGTTTGTTTGTTTGTTTGTTTGTTTGATTGCTATGGCAAAAACTAAAGGCTATTTCAAATTGGTGTGTGTGGTGGGCAGAGGGGGAGAAGGGCGTCCAGAACTAGCACAAAAAGCAACCATGGTAAGAAGAAAACTATGTGGGGGAAAGGTTTACTTCTGCCGCTACTTACATTAAAAATCATAAGGTGTGTCTCAGGGCTTGAGTCAACCAAAATAATGTAAATAAAGCACTGAAAACAGCTTGTCATCCTTGCATGGTGTAGAAGTTGTTTTCTCTTTTTATTAAGTCAGCTCTTGGAAGTTAAAGAAGTGTCTGTCATTTTCTTCTTCGGGGCTCTATTCCGCTGTCTTTATTGAAGTTTTCTGGGGGATCAAAGGTTGTAGTCATGCAGTCGGCTTTTGTCATATGCAAGCTATGGCACATTTTCTTAATGTCCAGGACTCTGGACTCAGGAATATTCATTCCAGTGTGTCTAATCAGATTATGGCAATTGATGTACTTTAATATATAATACAACCACTAAGGTCTGTTCATAGTTATTACACTGATAACAGAGCCTGCACCACCCACCCAAACAATTATTTGGCATGTGTGTTAATTGCAGCTTCGTATTCAGACAGCCATAGGAAAAGATAAGCTAGTATTTTCATTAGAAACTTTGTCTTTATCATCGGCTTTGTGCTGATGCTGAGTGCTGGCTGTAGTACCATGAACACAACATTGATAAAATAGCATGTAAATCAGTGATACTCAGCTCCTGAACCACTGAGGTCTAAATTAGCGATCAACATAACCCAGAAAAGCCACAGCAGTGTGAATTCATTTTTGTTTACTATAGTACTGTGTATTCTTATTTAAACATTATGACAGGGAAATATATATAATGATTCTCTCAGCAAAATGACTGGCCAGGTATTATTTTTTTTTATCAATTACAATTGGTCATTAACCAATCAGGATGCTTTTACTGTATTAATGACTTAGACTGCTTAATCATTAAATCAGGGTTTTAATATCATGTGCTGCAAAGAGCTGCAGGAAACACATTAAAGAGCCACTTTCAGCTCGCGAACCTCAGTCAGCGCATTGCTGAGGTAAATCATGACATGCCTTGCACGGTAGCATGTGTTATCTTTCATTTTAAATACTTTTTTCTGCTCAGTCTCAACAGAGGCAGTGTTATGCTTCTTTAGTGTGAACTAGCGACTTTGGACACTTTTAAATGATTTCAAATGACTTGAATTCCCCAAAATTTGCAAGCACTGTATATTGTTGGGAGTGGGGGTGGCTATCCAAGATATATCCCTTGGTCGGATCCCCTTTCCTGGAGATGAGAAGAAGGTATCTCTAGATGAAGAATGTTCCTCCGCCAGTGCTCTGTAGACACAATAGCTGTCGTCTCTGAAGTTCTTAAATGTCACGTTATGTATTGTGTACATATTTAGGAGGTATTCTCCTTCTGAGACACAGGAAGAGAGAAGCTAAAGCCACTCATCCCAACAGCCAAAATGAGACCAAAGTATTACAGCTCTTAGGACACTAGATGGTAAGACAGGCGGGACCAGGCGGGACTCAAGTGCACCCATACAGGGGCAGAGAAATACTTAAGTGAGGTGATCCTGGGGCGTGACCCACATTCCATGCTGCAAAGGAAGGGCAAAAACCTACAAGGTCACTGCCAATCTGATCTGGGGAAAATTCCTTCCCGCCCCCACCTATGGTGATCACTTAGACACTGAGGATGTGAACAAGAACCAACCAGCTGAGCACCTGAGAGAGAGAATGCACAGTGCCACCTCAGAGCCAAGGCCATCCCTGTGTAGGATCCCATCTCCAGCTGTGGCCAACTTTGATTCCTCAGAGGAAGAAGATTAAAATAAAAACCCCTCCCAGAATACACTAGTGGGAAAATATCCCTTACTGACCCTTGCTGGTGGCTGGATGAAACCCTGAAGCATGAGCTTTTAGGAACATAAGACATAAACCAGAAGTGAGTGATGTTGGCTGAAGTCAATGAGTTCCCGTCTCCTCTCTTAACAGTTTTAAACTGATGTTACTCCCACTGACTTCAGTGGAATTTCTCCCAGTTTATACTGGTGTGAGAGCTGAACTGGGCCCTATGGGGTTGAACTGGTATGTGAATAATACCCAGTAACAGGCATAATATTAGAGGGCATTACATGTTATGTCTGAGGCACAGAGAAATTAAATGATGTGCCCAAGGTCACACAAATGTCTGTGGCAGGGCTGAGAACTGAACCCACATTTGATGCCCAGCCCTGTACTTCTACCCACTAGAAATCCACCTTTGCTTAGAAATAGAAGGTATAAGCCAGGGCCCACCCATCCTCATAAACAGCTTACATCAAACAGATGAGCTACTGAGGCAGAGAAAGTGTGGGCATGAGCCAGGGGGGTTCTTTCTGCAGGAAAATGAGGAAGAAGGCTACAGAGGTGTTCAGCACCAGCATGTGCCCATTTTGGGGAAGGCGGTGGCGGAAGGACACTGCTAGTGGCTGGAGTTGCTGAGAGAAAGCAGCGGGGGTTGGCTGAAGCAGGTAGGGGAGCACTACAAAGAAGAGAGGGGCCAGGTTGAGATCATGTAGTATCTGTGTGTGTTTCACCTCGCACGATACCTTGGCAACTGGGCCCCTTTTTGTACACTCAGAATCGCAGCAGGGGAACCATGGGAGCTGCAGGTGTTCACACTTCTGAAAATAAGGCTGGGATACGAGACTCTGTGGCTGTGGGGCAAATAAATAGGGGGATCTCTAGGGCTCTGCCAAGGATATGGACAGCCCACAGCCCCAGGAAAAACAGCCAATCTTCTCCTTAGAAAAGAGATTTTCTGTTTTAAACTCTCAGGGTCTTCTAGGCTGACAGCTGTGAATGGAGGGTCTGAAAGGTCCTTTCTCTACTGGTTTTACAGTATAATCGTTGGAAAGTTTTTCTAAAGATTATCCATATCTGTCTTTCAGCAGTGCTGATGGCTTCCCTATAACTCTGCAGGTGCAAATCCTCTCCAAACCACACCATCAGAATGGCTGAAAGGTTGCCTGCCCCAAATCCAAATATGCAGAAGCTGTCTGTTGGGAGGGATAGTACTGGAAAGGAAGGAAATCAAAGTCAAATCCCAGAAACATGACAGGTGTAACATTTCCCTCCCACATCACCCTTATCCTAATGATCAGGGTTCCTTTGAGATCAATATAAGGCTTTTGGTGCCATAGATCTACAGTTTCAGTGAGCTACTGGATTTCTGAATTTAGTAGTTTTTAAAGGTGAAATGGATTTCTTTCTCTTCCTGAAAATCCTGTCCGATTGCTCATGGGGGTAGGTCAGTGCCCTTCTTCAAGTTGCTTCTGTCTCTGTTGCTAGAAATGGAAGGAGAGCCCTGAGTAAGCTAAAACTAATGTAAGAGTGGCGGAGGGGTGGTGGTGGTGAAAAGTTCAATGTCAGATTTTTCTTGGCACTGCTTTTATAGCTCAGGGTGGGTCTGGGAACGCCTGTGAGAAGTATGTCTTGTGTTTACATCGTTGATCTGAGTGGCTTTGCTAGAAGCAGACATTCAAAGAGCGGGAGAGATGGCAATGTTCTGGTTTACACCATTATCCCGCCAGCACTGCCTGGAGTATTACCTGTGGAATGCTTGTATGACAAGACAAGGTGGAATCCTGGCTCTATTGAAGTTAATGGAAACCCCCTCCATGGACTTCAGCAGGGCCAGGTATCACTTCCTGGGTGAATAATTTGGGCCTGATCCTGAAGTCACTGCCTTGAATAGCTACTGAAGTCAACAGGAGTTACAGTGGTCCAAAAACCAAAATCAGATGTGTTGTTTTTCTTTAAGAACTAAGAACGGCCAGACTGGGTCAGACCAAAGGTCTGTCCTGCTCAGTATTCTGTCCTCCGACAGTACCAATGTTCATTTCACTTGTTTCCCAGGCTTCTTGCATTTGTGTCCAGGCACCTAAGATAACTAGCTGATTGCCTTACTTTCTCAGTATGAATCTTCTTGCCTTAGCTCTGTGTGGTTGTGAGAGGGAAATAGAAATATTAGAAATATTATCTTGGGGACATCTGCAGGGTACAGTACAGATCTTTAACTATTTCCATAGGAACTGCTAGGCCTGAAGATTTGGAGGTATCAGTTCCAATGAAAAGGCTACTTAAGAAATTGTCACTTCTGTGGCTTCTGGAGACAACGTGGGTGAGGTAACATCTTTTAGTGAAGCAACTTCTGTTGGTGAGAGAGACAAGCTTTGAGCCACACAGAGTTCTTCTTTGGGTTGGGAAAGATACTCCCAGCATCACTGCTAAATACCAGATGAGGTACCTTTCCCAGACCCGAAGAAGAGCTCTGTCTAGTTCTAAAGCTTGTCTCTTTCACCAACAGAAGTTGGCCCAATAAAAGATATTACCTCATTCGCTTTGTCTCTCTAATATCCTGGGACTGAGACTCAGCTACAACTACGTTGAATACAAGTTCTGTGTCTGGTCCAATGTCTGATATTTTTGATCTGCCATCAAGGTTCCTGACCGTCCAGGTGGTTCTGCTCGTATTCCTCAGAGGCTCCCCCTTGCAGGTGTTGGTCTCAGAAATTTTGGTTGCTTTGCTGTATAACCTAATAATGCCTGATCCACTTAATAAAGAGGAGTTGAATACAAAGCTCCTTGTAATTGCTTTAAATGAATTGTCCAGAGAGCTCCTTCTGAACCCTATTACATTGTGCTGTTCCCGCTGCTCTCTTCTGCAATACAAGTCCTGTTGAATCACATCAAATTCCCAGTGAAGTCAATGGGAATCTTTCCATTGACCACAGCAGGCCTTGGATCAGTGTCTCATTGGTTATATATCAGATAAGCAGATCTTGTTCTCTCACAGCTCTTTGATGAAGAGGCAACACTCCTGGCTCCAGGACAGCTACTCCTAAATGTTATATGTAATGGTGAGCTTGTTAGAGACTATGTTCCTGGCGATTTGGGTAAGTCAAAGGACACTTCCTGACGGAAGTAAAGACAATGGGGATCACTAATGCTGAAACAATGCAGGTAGCAAGTCTTTTGATGTATTTTGCTTTCTCTGTGGCTTTTGTAGCAGCACTGTAACACAGCTCTCTACCCTCCCCAGCCCCTGTAATGAACTATTACAGACACCACCACCAAACGCTCTGTCCCAAGAACGTGAAAGTCACACAGCCAAGCACTCAAAATGTAGGCAAGGCCAGCATTCCGTGTGCGACCCTGGACAGCAAGAGACCAATGAGCTTGAGGAATAATGGAGGGGGCTGTGCTTCACTGCAGAGGTTCTCAGCTCCCGGGAAGAGGTCCACAGATGGATGTGACCTGGTTCAAAGGCCTTAGCAGACACAGGGCTTAAAACGACACAAAAATAATAGCCCTGATCTTGGAGGAGAGAGTCCTTCCAAGAACTGACAGGCATGAGCCCGTGACCAAAAGAAACAGCCACAGCAGGAGGATTTGGAGCGTATTAGACGTATGAGGGTCTCCATGTGGAAGATGCGTGACACCTGCTAAGCTTGGGTTGATGGCAGATTATTATTTCTTTCCTTACATTTAATTTTATCCTTAACAGAATGTCCATTCTGCAGCCTGTACAAGGGAAGGCCAACACATAGGCCTGGTAACCACCTCCCAGTTTGATGCTGTTCTTGAGGTTTTAACCCAGACCTTTACCTTTAGTAAGGAACCCAGTGTGCCTAGATTCAGACCTTTTCCATCTGAAAGTTCCAGAATAATTAAGGTCTAGGATGTCTTGGCATCCAGAGTTCATAAATCAACCCTTGGTCTATAGGCCTCAGACTCATTAATCTAGTCATCAAAATCTAGCTCTATTTGTATTCAACTTTCAGGAATGCCCAACTGAATAAACAAACTGTGAAGTGATTGATTTGCTCACTGCTGAAAAATGAAAAGTGTCTGCTTGAGTCTGTTGAGTTGGGTGCAGCAGTGGGTGGGATGGGGTGGAGAAGTGGGAGGGTGCAGGAAAAGTGGGAGGGGAAGAAAGAGAGTGGAGAGGAGGGGGAGTGTGTTAGGGAAGCAGTAAGATATGACGGGCGGAGCATTTCTGAGCGGTTAGTCAGTGCCTCAAGGTGGATTGTGCAGCACAAAGATGAAGGTCAAGTAGTTTCAACTGTTTGAAAAGTGCAATTATCCCCTCTAAATTGCCTGTCATGGCTAATAAATAAAGAAATGGTCCCACCTATGCTGCCTGTGCATAGCAGAGTTACGCCCTGGCTGGCCAGGATTAGAACAATGTTTGAGCTAGTTCACAATGGCAGCGTTCTTCTCCTCCCCAGAGGAAATGCTGGAAGGCCATTCTCCCTCCGAGCTGGGCGCTGACCACAGGAATCAAAGATCACTTCCCGGGAGAGGCACACATGAGCACGGCACCCTCCTCACGGCCAGCGTGAGCTCAGTCCGGCTCTCAGCAGGAACCTTTTCATTAACCTCCATGGACTCTGAAATCTGTGACTTTCAGTTGTAGTGCCAGGAGCATGAACGGCTTTGAAAGGGACGTTGCATACCCCGTGGCACAGGTGGCACACGACTCCTCCATTTGGGGAGGTTGCACGTGCCCTGACCATGGCCCCACCCCTAGGTCCACCCCTGCTCCAGCCCAGCTTGTCTCCCTCCCCACCCACCGCTCACCCCCCCTCCCCCAGACTCCTGCTCACCCATCACTCGCGCACCTCTTCTCCCCCTCCAGTGAGGCTCCCATGCGGGCAGAGCAGGGGCAGGAACGGGACGAGTGGGAGCAGGGCCTCGGGGCAGAGCACAGGTGGGGCCAGAGCTGGGATACCCTCCCTTTCGGTGGCAGTGTGTTCCAAAGGCCAGCCTTAGCCACCCTGGCCTCTTCTTCCCACGGCCTATGCTCTGCGGGTAGAAGAACTGGCAGCTGAGGGGGTGAACTGGCGCCCTGCGGGTGGGAATAATGTTTCCTCCACGACGCTGTGTGTTGTTGACTATTCTTGTGGCTCAGCTCCGCCACTGTGTGGAAGGCCGCGCAGAGCAGAGTTCCACCATCCCAGCCATCTTTCACCAAGAGCAACGCCGTAATCCACCGCCACTCTTGGCACCGCTGGCCCTCAAGGCCACGCAGACAGAGCTGTGGGTAGGATAATGATCGTTAGGGGGGGAATAGCATTACCGGCATGCTACGGAGTCCCGTTGTACAACGGGGTGAGGATAAGGGCTACGGAGGGACAAACTCATGACTGTACGGAACAGACCTGTGTGAACATGCAGAAAGTTTTTGCCCATTTTCATAGACCTCTCCCTTTCCTCCCCAGCGCCAAATTGACATTTGCAAGAAATTTCACAAGACTTCGGTTTGCAGAGCCTCCTTTTGCAGCGAAAACGATTTTGCTTGAAAATGGCCTGATTTAGCATAATATGTCACATAACCGGGAACAGCTCTGAATCCCCCTCATGTTCACATGTCACTGTCATGTCTCTAAACCACATTCTATGGTTTACAGCTTCTTGGACCACCATTCTCATCACTGTGAGTTCCACGGAGCACAGACCATCTCCTTGTTCTGTGTTTGTCCGGCACCTAGAAGAGGGGTAGGCAACCTATGGCACGCGTGCCGAAGGCGGCACACGAGCTGATTTTCAGTGGCACTCACACTGCCAGGGTCCTGACCACCTGATCTGGGGGGACTCTGCAATTTAATTTAATTTTAATTTTAATTTAATTTTAAATTAAGCTTCTTAAACATTTTATTTACTTTACATACAACAATAGTTTAGTTCTATATTATAGACTTATTGGAAGAGACCTTCTAAAAATGTTATAATGTATCACTGGCACATGAAACCTTAACTTAGAGTGAATAAATGAAGACTCAGCACACCACTTCTGAAAGATTGCTGACCCCTGACCTAGAACAATGAGGGGCTGGTCCATGACTAGGGCTTTTAACCGCTACCATAATACAAATAATACTTCGCATTAGTGGAGTAGAAAAGCACTTTCCAGTCAGGTGTTAAGTATGGTGACTAATGTACTCTGGACATTGGAGATAGTGGCCAACCAGATCTAGCTTTCAAGAAACTAGGCATGCTGGTCAAGTTTTTCCAATCTGAATATCTAACCACAGGCTTCTAAGTCATACTGAGGCACCTAAAAAAAACACCTGCTAATCCAACATACATAGCTCCCAGCAGCAGCCTTCGGAATCACTGACAAAACTGCTACTGACTTCAGCGGGAGCAAGGGCAAGCGTTGGATGTGATTGAAGGTCTGCAGTACATTGTGTTTATCTCCCTTCATCTATTGTCCCTTCACTGAACCAGAGAGAGGTCTGCAAATCTCACTGCAGTGGGAGAGTGGAATTACCATTTCTACTTTGGTATGAATTTCATCCGCGTTTCTACAGGGCATTTGCTCCCCTCCCCCTTAACAAAATTCCTCTCCACAGTCTCCCACCGCGATATACCGGCTGCATGATATGAGCCAGGAAAAGTAGCATAGGAGGGAACCTTTGCAAGTTTTTGGTCTGCAGTATATGCCAGTGCCTGGTATTTTGTGACTCGGTCTCAATTCCGCTTCTTGCTCAGCAGGGTTTTTCAAGGAATTCACATGGTTTTTACTTGAGAAATTCCTTGCATTCATATTGTGAATTTGGCAAGGATATTTCAGAAATCTGACGGCCTGGATTTGAATCACAGAGTAGCATACAGCAGTGATGAATTCCAGTGGACCCAGCTGGGGTAAAGATCCAAAAAACACTAAAGCTTATTGAAACCTCTTGACTCTGCCACATTATGCTGGAAACCTTGTGGAGAACTGATTGTTTGGGAGATGGCTGATGCTTGTGGTCGGAACGCTCTTGTGCCTTTTCCTTTTCAGCCCATCCACGTTTGATCCTGGCTTGAAGCAAAAAGATACATGAAAACGGCAAGTCATCATTTTAAAGTTAACCAAACAAGACTGGATGTTGAAAAAGGATCATGTTTGCTTTGTCATAGAGTCATAGCTTTTTAAGGCCAGATGGGACCAATGCGACCATCTACTCTGATCCTTATTGTATTGTATGTCAGAGTGATTCCTGCAGTGGAGAGAATTATTCTGCACTGCTATATACGTGAACACTATTGAGTCCAATAACTAGTAGCTGAGTTCAAAGGTATCTTTTAGGAAGACATCCCATAAGAACGGCCACACTGGGTCAGACCAAAGGTCCATCTAGCCCACTATCCTGTCTTCTGACAGTGGCCAATACCAGGTGCTCCAGAGGGAATGAACAGCTCACTGTGATCATCAAGTGACCCATCCCCTGTCGCCCATTCTCAGTTTCTGGCAAATAGAGGCTAGAGACGCCATCCCTGCCCATCCTGGCTAATCGCCATTGATGGACCTATCCTCCATGAACTTATCTAGTTCTTTTGTGAACCCTGTTATCGTCTTGGCCTTCACAACATCCTCTGGCAAGGAGTTCCACAGATTGACTGAGCATTGTGTGAAAAAAAATCTCAGTTTGAGTTTTGGTTGAAGAGTTGGGTCAACCCTTACTGGGCGTGATGCAATCAGAAACAAAGAATGTAGTCCATACTCATGGGGTATGTGGCTTTATCATGGCTCCCCTGCGCGGGGCCATTCCAATACTCCTCTCCCAAGGAGTACTCACAGGTTATCTGCTTTTTGGAGCAGGGACTATAATTTACCAGCTGTCTCTACAGTACCCAACACAACAGGGCCTAGACACCAGTGAGGCTCTAATCACTGCTGTCATACAAACAATAATGAGTGCAGAGCTGGTGGGCCTGGTGTATTGTCTCTTAATATTGAGACAACCAAGCTAGGGATGATGAGAAATGCAATGTATGAACAAGAGCAAAATTGACTCTCTCAGTGGAGTTCATTGGGTTTCTCCTTTGTTTTTGGCAGATATTTGGATGCTGGGTCTGGATCCTCGTAGCTGCCACCACAGTGTATTTTCCTCTGCTGCAAGGATGGGTTATGTACGTCTCACTGAGTTCACTTCTCTTCTCTCTGATGTTCCTGTTGTGTTACCTGTTTGGATTTCACAGAAACAGGAACTCGTGGAAAGTAGTGGTAAGAACACACTCCCTTATTCCGAGTGTTGCTGCCGGGGGTGGCTCTTCTCCTTCCTGTCACTGCCTTTCAGCTTCAGGTCTCCCCCATCACGCAGAAAGCTGACTTCAGAATTGACTTTCCATGTATTCTGCATTTTCTGATCTTTTCACACAAAGGATCCAGCAGATGGAATCGTCTCAGGTCATTCTGCAATATTTTTACTGGTTCTTCTGACATTTCTTCTAATGTTGTATGTGAAACTGATGCAATTCAACTAGAATATATGAAATAAGGTAGATGCAGGGCTAACTGAACCCTCTGTTGTTTGGTTCAAACCTCTTGGTACTTCCTTCATAGCTACAAAACCAGTTGGTTAATAACGGGATGCAAGCTGCCCCGGTGTACTTAAGGCTGCAAAGACTTTTCATTCTAATCTCCTTTCACTTGCTCATGGCTTATCATTTGAGCTGAAATGAGGTGATTTTTTTTGAGTTTGAAGAAAATCTCTTTAGTCATTTTTAAGTTGTGGGAGAGAGAATGGAGAAGAGAAAATAATACAAAAGCTCTTGCCGTGTCCTTTTGAGCAGGGCTAGCGTAAAAGCCTCTGAAGACAGCGGTGTGACAAGACTGGGGCTCTGAGGTGCTACTGTGGGCATAATAGCACAACATCGATAATGTGGGCTCTGTGATTTCAGAGCCTTTGCCACGTTGGTCACATTTGTCTGCAAATTGGAAGATGCTGCTTAAAAGAAAGTTTCATTCTCCCACTGTTGCAGAAATGAGCCATCCCAATGTAATGTGATGGGCAACTGCTCTGTTTAGCCAGTCTTGCAAAAAACTCCCTCTGTGCCCACACGAGAGCAGCAGAAAAGGTAGGAACTCAAAATGCCCCATCTGTTCTGCTTACCTCAAGTTGGACATGCAGAATCTACACTTACAGCAGCAACCCCTCAGTTCCATTGAACATACTCAGCATTTGCCATTCTTGTTTCTTGCTAGCTAACATATTGCCTTTTAAACACTAAACTGAAGGGGAAAGTTGGTGTTGTGATTAAGGCATGAGACCAGGAGATCTTGGTTCAATTCCTGGCTCTGCTATAGAGTTCCTTGGTGACCTGGTGTATGTCTCTCTGTAACAATACTCTCTGCGTAACGTTACTTCCCTGCCTTACAGGGATGGTATGAGGGTAATTTCATTGTCTGAGAGTGTGCAGAGATGATGTAGGACATATAAGCAGATGCATAGTAAATATATACAATAAAATATACAGGTGAGTTAATGATGCTGTTGAACCTTAACTTGGGCCTTTCCTATCTTTTTGTGATTATTAACTGTGCAAACTTAAGGTGCCATTAATGTACTTTTTTGCTTCAGTTAATAGTGTAGCGTTACGGACTGCAAACCTGGGAAGACACTTTCATTCTAAGCCAACTCTTTTAAGTTGCTTGTGACTTGCAAAATATTTTCTCTGGGGCTTGGCTGTCCCATGCCTGGTCCCAGCCCAAAGAAGACTGAGTTGTTGTGGAACATTTGAGAAAAATTGTTCCAGATGTTTTTGAGTCAGGCAGGCATCCTCCTTCCCACTTCTGTAGAACTGAAAACCGGACATTGGACAGCTGAAGGGCCAGCGCTCTGCCGTTGAGCTGGAAAGTACATCTATCTGTTCTATAAGTGATGAGGAGGTAACTGCACTGTCAATGTGTGTTTCAACATCAGAAACCTTCCTCTTTTTTTGTCTCTTGTTTTGCAGGATAGTCTGTATCATGGGGCCACTGCAATTTTCTATATGAGTGCTGCGGTCTTGCAAGCTAATGCAACAATCCGCTCTGAGATGGAAGTGCTTGCAAAAGATATTCCGCTTTACTATCAGATCAATGTTGCTGCCTCAGTAAGTTGAATGCGTAGAGTACTGCTTAGCCTCAGCTTTGTGTAGGCACCTCTATTTCCTGTATAATTTCCATGGGAAAATTTCAATTTTGCTGACATTTTTTCAGGTTTTTGTTGTTGTTGTTTTTTGAAAAATCAAAGCAAAATATTTCAGGGCAGGTAGGTCATCCCAGATCGAAACAGTTTGGCTTGTCAAACCGAATTGAACCACTTGGTTTCATGTCAGAGTGACATTTAATCTGAGTCTGCCTGAGCTGCCATGGTGCTTGATGGAAGTTGTAGTTGGGAGCTTCATGTCCTTATTCGCCCTGCTGGGCTCCCTGGCCAGACTACATGATGCACCATGGTCTCCCCTTTGGCCGAACAGCAGTGGTGTATCAGGATCCTATGCCTGTAGTTTACCATGGGAAATGTCATCCAGCCGTAGAAAAGTTGGTGCACAAAGCACCCGAACTACAACTCCCATGATGCACTGCAGTCTCCCCTTTGGCCAAACAGCAGTGAGGTATCATAGGACGCTATGCCCATAGTTTACTATGGGAAATGTCATCCTGCCATAGGAAAGTCGGGACACAAAGCACCCAAACTACAACTCCCAGGATGCACTGTGGTGGCTCAGGTGGACACAAAACAAAAATGTTTCAACATTTCTGAATTGAAATTTTTTGTAACTTAGGTCCGTGAAAAATTTTGATATTTTGCTTTTTCCTCGCAAGTGGGAATGGGAAAGACAGAAAATTCCAAGTTCCAGTCAACTCTGCTCTGGAAGTTTGGGTTTGAGATTTTATTCATTAATAGATTGGCAGGATCATTTTAAGGACATAAAATCCATTGAAGAAGGGACATTGGAGGGGTCGCAAAGGACATAGATTAACATAAAGCTGAAATCGGTGGAGTAATTTAATCGCCTAGTAATGTTCTTTCTATTTTTCCTTTCAGTTCTTTGCTTTTATCACTGCTCTGCTGTATATTTTACATGCCTTCAGCATCTACTACCACTGAAGATTGCTGTCAAAGAGAGAAACTGGGTGACAGAGACATGCAACAGTGACCCCCGGACTTTGTGTACCTAAGACAATGGTTTAATTGGATTAAGAACAAAATTCACTGTAAATTTAGGTCATTTGGAGCCTGGCTCTGCTTTATTTTAATTTTAAAAGAGACTTGTTTTATAAATCTATATTGGAATCTTAATTTTTATACAGTATTGTGTATTTTCTGTCTGAAAACAGTATAGTTTGGGGGAAAGCTTGTTCAAGTAGCCCTACACGGAATATTGATATCTTCTCTTCCCCATGTAGCACAATGGTGATGTCCAAAGGCTCTCTGGCTGGATGGTCACATATACTTGTGGTAGGGGTTACATGAATGAACTTACTGGAAAATATAAAGATCTCTTCGTTTTCTTATAACAGCTGCTTTGTTGTATATTGTTCTTTTAGTTAAGTTTCTCTGTTGCGCGTCTGAGTAGAACTACAGTTCCTCTGAGCTAGTTCAAACACCGCCTGCTGCTTGTGTAGTGAAACACTCCTCACCAGGACTAGCTGGCTCTATTTCCAGCACCTGCCCCATATGCTGAAATCCATCCTTGCTGTGCACCACTTCAGTCCCATTTACGCCTATGCAGTGAAGTCCTGACACCAACGGCCAAGTGCCCAGTGATGTCAATGGGGCCAGGACTTCACTGCAGGGTCAGAGAACAACAGGAGAGTCTTGTTTTATGAAACTTTAATTTTCCAACCAGAGGTGTCAGCCAGTGTTACCTTCTCAGCAATTTGCCTTAACAGGAAACCCCAGTGCCCAAAGGAAATAAATGTAAATGGAAGCAGATAAGTCAGGTGGCCCCTCCTACCTTTCAGGGGGTTGTGAGACTACATTAATGATTGTTCCTAGGTGCTTTGCGATCCTCAGAGGAAAGGCACTGGAATGGTGTGCCAGTATTAATGGTTAGTATTTTTAATAAGCAATCTCACAAGCAGGAATTTGTGCTATCTATAGACATGTGAGTGTCACTGTTGTGGGATGAAATCTACATTGATGGTTCAGCACTTTACTTCCTGGTGGGAGACTCTGTTCTGCAAGTTGCACGGGAACGGCAGCAAATCCCACAATGCAGTTAGCTCCAACTCCTCGATCAGGCACCTAGGGTAGGTCTACATGGCAGTTAGACCACCAGCAGCTTGTCCGTGACTTGGGCTTGCAAGGCTTGGGCTAAGGGGCTGTGTCGTTGCAGTGTAGACATCCGGGCTTGGGCTGGTGCCCAGGTTCTTGGACCCTACGAGGTGGGAGGTACCCAGAAGCTCAGGCTGCAGTCCAAGCCTGAAAGGCTACACTGCAATGAAACAGCCCAGCAGCCTGAGTAAGCTGGCACGGGCCAGCCGCAGGTTTGTAATCGCAGTGTAGACATACCATTAGTCACAGTGGGCCAGCTGCTCCATAGAGGAAGACATGAGCAGTCCCCTTGTGCCTCTGCACAGCAGCCAGGCATAACTTCATTTCCTGGGATCCTTGGGGCAGCACCCATGGAGCACAACAGACCCCCAATAATGGTCCCTATTGAGGGAGGGTTGGCAGGGGACATTGTTTCCTAGATAGATTCCAGGGCCAGCAACGCCCTCTGTCATTCTCTAGTCTGACCCCCTGCCTAACACAGGCATGGAATATCCTCCAAATAACTCCCAGAGTCGATCTTTTAGGAAAAACAGCCAATCTGGACTGAAAAATTGTCCATGATGGAGAATCCACCATGACCCTGGCTAAGTTGTTCCAATGGTTAATTACTCACTGTTGCAAATTTATGCCTTTTTCTCATCTGAATTTCTCTAGCTTCAGCTTCTGGACACAGGATCTCGTTAGCCTTTTATTTGCTAGCTTGAAGAGCCCATCATCAAATATTTCTTCCCCCTATAGGCTATGCCCAAGGCTCCCCTCACCTTTCTGTTTGTTCAGCTAAATAGATTGAGCGTGTCTTCTCCACATGCGCAGGGTTTAGCTGATCACCATATCTGGGGTTGGAAAGGAATTTTCCTCCAGGGCAGATTGGCAGAGGCCTTGAGGGATTTTCACTTTCCTCTGCAGCATGGGGCTGAAGGATTCTCTGCATCCTGAAGTCTGTAAACAATGATATGAGGACTTCAATAGCTCAGACATAGGTGAGAGGTTTATTACAGGAGTGGGTGGGTGAGATTCTGTGGCCTGCATTGTGCAGAAGGTCAGACTAGATGATCATAATGGTCCCTTCTGACCTTGAAGTCTATGAGTCTATTGTAATGCCCTGCTATGCGGGTGTGGTGGAGGGAGCCTAGGGCCACCCGGGTGCTGGGGAGCAGAGAGATGGACTCAGCCTGAAGTCGTCCCTTACACGCGTTCCTAGTAGACAAAATAGGGGCAGTAATGGGCCGCGTGCGCATCAGAGTGACCCCCGAGACCCTTCAACTGCCTCCTCAGCCCCCGTGATCAGAGCCCCAGCCTCAGCGCGTGTTCATGGAGTGAGCCTGGTTCGTGCCAGCTCAGAGGCTCGCCCCAGGGCTTGAGGATGGAAAGACATTAAACCCAGTGGCTGTCACTGCCCCTCTGCAAAGCTGCAGTGGCAATTTGCACCCCAGCCCCAAGGGCTTGAGGGTAGCTGTGAACCCCATTCCCCATCCCAGGGCCTTGTGGGTAGCTATAATCCACCTTCCATCTAGGCTGATCAGATCACCTGATTTTATAGGGATAGTCTCGATTTTGGGGTCTTCTTCTTATATAGGCTCCTATTACCCCCCACTCCCTGCCCTGATTTTTCACACTTGCTGTCTGGTCACCCTACTTCCGTCCCAAGGCCTTATGGGTATCTGTGATCCCCTAGCCCCACTCCATAGCCTTATGGGTAGCTGTGATCCTCTCAATCTGCCCTAAGGCCTTGTGAATAACTGTGATTCCCCCATCACAGGGCCTTGGGCCTTGTGGGTAACTCTGCTCATCCTTTGACGGTTCTTGAACTGAGAGTTACCTTGTTACCACCTGCCTTTAGTGAGGTGGAGTCTCGCCAGGGCCTGACAAGCACTCAAGCCTGCTCCTCTGGGCTATGCCAGCCTGCCAGAGTGTCACGATCTAGTGCTAGAAGTTTAAAATGTGCACTAACCTAACATGTTGACCCGGTGTGGAAAGAATGGCTGCATGGAACTAAACAGATTTACCAGCTAGCAATTCCTATTTGCTGTACCGTAAAGTCTGAAAAACTTCAGATTGGCAGCTTGCACTTCTCTGAGTCTCGTGATTCCTCTGAGAGACAATAGCTTGCTCAGCTAAAGCTTGCTGCTTATCCTAAATCTACTACAAAATGTCTCTCAGACATTTGGAAGGGCTGAAGCATAGGCAGAATTTGCAGGCCAAGAAGCCTTCATTAATATTTAACTAGTGCTGTGGAATTTATATAAATCCTGCTAGATTATGTTTGTGCATTATAATAGTTGAGCTGTGATTTTCTACAGAAATTCCAACCGGCCATCCTAAGCACATTATAAATCAATGCAGTTGCAGAATTAGCCTACATGAGCTACAAAGGTAATGTCTATACACTAAAGATCTGTCCCAAAGGCAGATATAGAGCAGTGAATATCTTTCACTCTTGGTGAATACTGTGCTTACAGTACATCCATCTGGCCCTGGACAAAACCAGTATCGAGTTGGTTTAAGATCAGCAGCCGGGTTAGTCTGTATCCGTAAATAAGACGAGGAAGACTTTGTAGCACCTTAGGGACTAACCAGTTTATTTCAGCATAAGCTTTCGTGGGCTATAGCCCACTTCATCGGATGCATAGAAAGGAACAGAAGTAAAATGCATTTATACACACAGAAAGCAAAAAAAAAAAGGATTGTACATTAGCATACCAATTCAAGATGAAGACATAAAATGGGGCTAAAACAGAAAAGTGTGGAATGCATTGTTGCCAACACTCACAGTTTTATCAAGAATCTCATGTTGTCCACTGCGTTCCTTAAAACCCCAGTTCCCAGAATTGGGTAAGTATGGGGGGAATTTCAGCCTTCATTTTTTTTTAAAGTCAGTTTTAGCCTTCATGGATGCAGAGAAAACCTTGAAAATGTGAATCTGAAAGGGTCAAAATCCAGAAGGCAAATAAAACCAACCATCTGTGATTGTTGAGACAATCTTGTGATTTTGTGGGCCTGATTCACGATTCTTCTTAACTCTTAGGGTTGGAAATATTGGGAACCCTACAGCTCTGAACCCCAGTGATCTGGCTCAGCTACAGTTTAGGTCATTAATATTCAGCCTAGCCATATTCCTCCTGTCATCTCAGGGGGATACTGTACTGTAAAAATGAGTCTCCAGTCCTGTAAACACTTTTGCATGCAACCAACGTGATTCATCCCGTAGAGCTACTCACATGGATAGTAACACTTCACATGCATACGTGTTTGCAGTATCAGCAGCCTTAGATGCCCACCTCTTCCTCAGGACATAGACAGGGTCCACAGTCCTGAGCAGAGTGAAGGCACCCACTAAATATTAACGGCATCATTCTGCACTTACTCTTTTAGGCTCTGATCTCTGTGTGAGCAGACCCTTGAGTCCCATGGACTTGGCTGGGGTGCAGCCTGCATAGAACTCATTGTGTCACGGGGTGCCACAAGGTGAGTCGTCTTCAATCTGATCTGAAACCCGGACACTCTGGATGCATGTGTGTGAATCCCTCCTGCCTGTGCTCACCAACCGCTACAGGGAACCCAATTCCCCACTAGAGGGGGACAGAGCCCCACACTGGTCAGCTCTAATTGTAACCTGCTCAGAGTCCCTTTCATAGGCTGCACAATTCTGTTTGTTTCACATTGGAACATTACAGATCTCGCTGTAACCTGCCTGCCAGGTGAGCTGAGAGCCTGAATCGTTTCTAAAGCTCTTTGAGGTCACTGGATGGGAGGCAGTAGATAATGCAAATTATTATTATTATTTCTCACTTGTTATGGGGTAAGGACCTAATGCACAATCTGATCAAACATGAGCTTGACACCAGTCTAAACAATAAATGGATTGGTGGCTGGTCTGCTTAGAACAGGCGGTCAGCTGGCAGATAAAGAGAAGGCTGTTTATTGGCACAGGGAGTACCTGCAATATGTGTTTTAAGCAATTTTGCCCATTTAGGGTCTGATCCAAAGCCCACTAAAGTCCATGAGAGTCTTTCCATTGGCTCTGGATCAGGCCCTTAATCTAGTGGATTTTCAGCAGATTGCTCTTGTTTCCTGCTGGCAAGTAGGATCCCAGTCTGCAAAGCCTTCCTACCGGGCAGATCAAACATAGGATGACGTGGATGGGGGACTGAGACACAGTTGCAAGGTGCAGTTATTCTTTTAGCCACTTGATGGACCCATTACTATGCGGTTTGTTACTCATCTGAGTTTAAGGACACTGAAAAGCCAGATGCCTTGGTTGTTACCCAAATTCCTTTACAGGTTCTTCAGCCAAGACTTAAATGACAAGAATTTCAGTGGGGACGACTCATCTTAGCTTGACTGAAATCAATGGGACAGACCCATAGCTGGTGTAAATCTCCCAAGCTCTGTTGAAGTCAATAGGATGGATCGTCAGTTGGTGTAAATCAGCTGGTGCTAGCTTCATTGACTTCAAGGCAGCTACACCTCTTTACCCCTCCTGGGGGTCTGGCCCCACATGTTCTTACATTATAGAACTGGTCCTGCCTTTCATCTCTCTTGGCCTTTGCTCTTAGCTATGGGCCCCCTTTACATCACTCTGCCAGTACAGACTCGGTGTAAATTACATATACACATTAAGTCCCATTTACAAAGAACAATGGAGAAATTTAAGGCAAAGGAGACTCAGGCCCTCTATGTTCAGCTGTAAAAAGTAATGCATGAAACATACATCATGCCAAATCCATTTCTGTTAAGAGACATGCAATCAATATTGCATTCTTACCCATAGTAGGCAATCCTTCATTTTTTTCTTTACTTAAATTTTATGTGGCCCTTTTCAGTTGAATCTTAACTAGTTGTAGGGGATCTAATTTTGTCATCCAAACTAAATAATTCAATTGTAAGCTTTTTGTTCTGTGTTTGCACTGGGGTTCCTAGGTGCTACGCTAACTCAAATAATAAATAAGAACGTGGCAATAAGTCTGTATTGCATAGCCTGTCAGTCACACACACTTAAATTAGCGGCAGCTTGCTTTGGAGAGCTGGAGTCTGAGTTTTTGCAGTTTTCTGTGGTCATGACAAATCAGGATGCGGTTTCCTGGCTGCCACCATAGAAGCCAGGAAACCTCTGTGCCTGGATAGCACTGGAATAGAGCCCATAAATAGAAAAACCGAACCTGTTCCCCTAGCAGTCTGAACCTGCCTAGGCCTGTACACTCAGGGAAGGGGGGAAATAGAAAGCATCCAGCCCTGCTCCCAACCTGTCCTCTCCCCAGCTGGAGGGATTTGAAGCTGGGGAGTCTGGGCCTGCCGATGTGGAACCTTAGAAGCAGCTGACCAATGCAAGGGTTTTCACGAAAGCAAATGTGAAAAATCAGGACAGGGGATGAGGGGTAATAGGCGCCTATATAAGAAAAAGACCCAAAAATCGGGACTGTCCCTATAAACTCGGGACATCTTGTCACCCTAGTCCTGCCAAACAGGAAACGGTCGCACAAACATGGCCTGCCATACACCATGTCAAATGTCTTTTACCTTTAAAAATAGACTCTTGCTGCTTTTGCAGGAGACCAGTACTATTGGGTCAAAACCAAGTGAGGTCCTGTGATCACACTTGTAATAAGACAAGGCTACGGCCCACACACGTACACCCAACCAGAGCTCGGCTTGGGGCAGGGCTTTGGTTTAGAGTCTTTAGCTTTTATTAATTTCCTCTTTGGATGCCAGCCAGCTGGGAAGAACGTACTTATTTATTTTGCTGAGCCCAGCAATGGACACGGCTGGAAATGCTGACTGAAAAGACCGATCACAGACAGCTCTTTTCCTGCTGATACTGCAGAGTGCGGAGGCAGAGACCCTCAAAGGTATTTAGGCACCTAACTGAACCCAGTGGAGACCCTTTGAGGACCGGGGTCAGAATGGCTACACAAATACACAATAAGGGCCCACAACGTGGAAAAGTCCACTGTAGCCAATTTCTTCATTTTATCCTTCATTTATTAGGAGAGGTTACAATTAACTCAGGTGCTATGTCAGATATAATCATTGTATGCTAAACAGAGTTATGCTGTAGGATTATAGAAGTATAAGAGTGATTAGTAGTTAGAAGATAATTAGGTATCTAAGTAAGTAGTGCTGAAACCCAAGGCCTATAGGCTGAGGCCTGTAAGATGTCAGCTTAGCTGTATGAGGCCATAGGCTTAAGAAATGCTGGTCATAAGTGACTAAAGAATGACCCTATGGCACAAAATTATGGGAGAAGATGTGCCAATGGGTGGTATTGTGAAAAATTAACCGGAAGAGTAATTTTGACTACAAGATACCCGGTAGTCACAGTGTTCTAACACATACCCTAACCTCAGGGTATATTTTATGGGTAAATGCTAATGAGAGCAAAAGGATCTATAACAACCTATGAAAATCAGGGTACCCCAATATTATTGGGGGACACAATCCAAATAAGGAAAAAGAGAGTGGGCACCTTCTCGCACATGTGGAGAGGGTGGGCACCTTCTCGCACATGTGTTCAGAATCACGAGATAAAAGCGGCCTCCTAGATTGGAGAAAATTTGTTCCCTATGCGCCAGCAGGAACTATCCCACTACTGAAGATCACTTGGCAAGGCAGCCATCGGGCCTTAAGAATATCATTAAGGATGTGAGTATGACTATATCTGTAACTTGTGCCTAGGTCTGTATAGGATTTTTATACACATGGGTAATCATAACCTTCATTGGAATTTTAGTAAACCTTGTAACACAGACTAGACGTTGTACATGCGTATGGCTGTGGGGTCATTATCCTGGGTCTTTATGTGTTCGTAGGGGCCCTAAATCTGATGCACGTAGCAGAGGTGACTGCCACTTTGTAGAGCTTGAAACTGTAGCCCTCAGTGGTGTAACACCACGTTACTAAATTCACTTTAAGTAAAATAAAAGGCTACTTTTCAGAGCCCCTTACACTCTGACATGGAACCTGCCCCTCCCCACTACCGCCAAATCCATTTGCAAATGGCCTGCACCGGGTGCTTTTTGCCAATAGCTACCTTTGCTCAGGGCAGCAGTAACCCCCTATTAATGTTCTGTAATCATCTATAGTCAAGGTTGCACCAGGTTAACTTGAGAGGGGATTTGAAAAGTGATTTCGTTAAAGTGGTGCAAAACACGGTATAACCTCTCTTAGCTGGACTCAGACCAGGCTCTTACTGATTTATCTTAAGTAGATTCCTTACAGAATTCAGCTAAATTGATATAAATGAGGTTAAACTGGATTAAGAGTGTCCTCACTGGTTTCATTGTTTCTGTTAAATTGGTTTACAGCCAGACCTTTGGTTTATATAATGCACCTCTGCCTATAGATGCTGCCTTCCTCTGTTTTGCAAGGGGGTACATGTACTACTTTGGCTTTGTCTGGACTTCTTCCACCCTGTTTTTCCCCTGATTACAGCACATAAATGGTCCCATGCAGATTATTTGCAAAGGACCAACAAAAAAGGTGGAGTAAAAGCCCCTATTCAGGAAAGTACCAGAAAACATGCTGAAGTTCATTCCTATTCAGGAACAGATTTAAACTCACCCTTAACTTTGTGTGTGTGTAAATCACATGGACATTAATGGGGCTTACAGTAAAGACATTCTTAAAGATAAGTGCATTCTTAACACCCTACTTGAGTGGGTATGTTTTCTTGCACCAGGAAACCATGGGCTGGCAGGATGGCCCTTCATCCAGTTTTAAGATACACAATACTCTTTTTCGAAGGTTTGTACACTCTCTGGTACCGAGACAAAACAGGATTCGGTATCTCAGACAAGGGATGGCATTTGGAAGAGTGTACTGCCTCACATTTGCTGGCGTGACCTTGCATGCGTGGTACACATGAGGCCGGGGATCATAGAGGTGGGGCTGGTTCTAGGAAGTACCACAATGTCTGGTATTCTGGGGATATGCAGCCGTGGCCATCCTAGGGTATGGCAACCTACAGGAACAAACACTGGCCTGACCTGGCAAATGGCTCATTAGTTAACAATGAAAGTGGGCCAAAACTTTTTTTTGATGGAACACTTTTCCACTGAAAGGTGCAGTTTTGTCAAAATTGAAATGTTTCATGCAAACAAGTTGATTTCAATGAAATTTTGAATGGGAAAAAAAGTCAAAAATAATTTTGTTTTGTTTGGATGTCAAAATATTTTGTTTTGATATGGTAAAAAAGATTTGTTTTAACTTTATAATTTTTATGCTTTTTTCTCATATTAAAATATTGATTTTAATAGAGTATATTTAAATATTGCATATTTAATATATTCTTATAATACAGAGGTTGAAATTAAATGAATCAAAACGCGAGAGTCAAAAATGAAATGTTTTGACACTATTGAAATGAAACAGTTCTCTAGTTCTGAATCCATTTTTTTTTCAGGATTTCCATTTTCCACGAAATTCCAAATTTTGGTTTTCATTCAGGTTCAGATTTAAATTATTTTTCAAACTGTCTGAATTTCCCACAGAACTGAAATTCTGGTTTCCAAACAGGAATCAAAAAGTGAGACTTCTGTAGCACACTACAGTTCTCCTCCATCTCCAGAAAGATCTATTGAAATTGGAAAAGGTACAGAGAAGGGCAACTAAAATGGTTAGGGGTCTAGAACCACTTCCGTATGAGGAGATATTAAAAAGAAAAGAGATTATGAAGGGGGCAATGACAGAGGACTAGAAAATCATTAATGGTGTGGAGAAAATGAATAGGAAAATGTTATTTACCCCTTCATATAACACAAGAACTAGGAGCCACCAGTTGAAATTAATAGGCAGCAGGTTTAAAATAAACACTAGGAAGTGCTGCTTCATAGAAAACACAGTCAACCTGTGGAACTCATTGCCAGGGGATATTGTGAAAGCCAAAAGTATAAATGGGTTCAAAAAAGAATTAGATAAGTTCATGGAGGATAGGTCCAGCAAGAGCTAGTAGCCAAGATGGTCAGGGACAGAACCCCATGTTCTGAGTTCCCCTAAACCTCTGACTGCCAGTAGCTGGGGCTGGACAGGATGGATCTCTTTGCAATTGCCCTGTTCTGTTCATTCCCTCTGAAGAATCTGGCATCAACCACTGTTGGAAAACAGGACACTGGGCTAGATGGACCATTGAGCTGTCCCAATTTGACTGTTCTTACATACAAGCTACCAGCCTTCAAATGACCATCTACATCAACATTAGTAGTGAAACACTGGGGGAGAGCAAGGCTGGTGTCGCAGTTATGCTGGTAAACTAGAATACGGGAGATGTGGGCTCAATGCCCTGCATGGCCACAGACTACCTGTGTGATCTTGGGCAAGCCACTTAGTTATTATGTGCCTCAGTTTCTCCATCTGAAATATGGGGATAATAGCACTTCACTACCTCTTGAAGGATCAATATAGTAACACATACGTGATACTCAGATACTATCACAGTTGAGGCCATTTAAGTCCCTAAGTAAATAGATGGAAATAAAAAATGTGCAAGTTCATGTGTTTGGGAAAACTTAAGAGCTAAGTCAGTGTGGCTTAAGGAGGGTATAATTCCCAGTCAAAATAGTCATGTAACAGTGATGCCAGAGTGTCAGCTTAGGCTAAGCTGCCAAGAACAATCGCACAACCTCCTGGATCCATACACAGGTGTCGAACCCACCTTGCCATGGCCACACTGCTATTTTTAGTGCACAAACACAATCACACCTCTGCCACTGGCCTGCTAGGTGACCTTGGGCAAGTCACTTCCTGCTCTATGCTTCAGTTTCCCCATTTGTAAAGTTGGGATAATTATCATGACCTCCTTTGTAAAGTGCCTTCAGATTTGTGGATGCAAAGCACTGCATAGAGCTATATATTATTAATTAATTATTATTATTTATTATAGATAATCACAATAATGAACAGTCCAATGTGCAACTTGACGACAGTTCTTAGAATGAAGCTCCCAGATGCTAAAAGAAAAATACAGTTGATTTTACTGTGTTAGGCTGGTATTTTCAAAGGAGTTTAAGATACTCAGCTCCCACCGATTTCCAATGGGATTTTGCTACCTAAATTCCTGAGACACTTTTGAAACTTCCAAGTTGAAGTACAGCGGGAATGGCTTCTCTTTTCCTCTTAGCAGATGAACAAATAAAAACAACTAAGAAAGTAATGGGGGAAGCTGATATGATGTGCAAGAGACCAGTGTACTAAGCTATGTTATTACAGAGAAAATGACCTGGCACTGAAAGAATTAAAATAATGTCATTCTTGTTTGTTCTAGCTTGTTTTGCCTACGCCAGTCACCTTGACATTTCTAAAAGAATTTTTTAAGTATGTAAGTTCAAAAATTATGCAATTTGGCAAAACCAAAGGGTGGGTGGGGGGATAAAAGATTGATGGAATAAATTTGTAGAGTCATGCAATGCACAAATGGGGGTCTAAAACAGAAGGTGAGAGCTACAGCTTGCAAAAAGCAAATTCGCATTGTAAGAGTGCAGTCTCGGAATGATCTGTGTTTAATTTATTGCCACAGGCATGAGATAACCGGACAGATTTCTAGATTAGGAGAAAAAAGTGGGCCAGAGCCTCATCTGATATAAACTGGGGTCATCATAATTATCATCACAGCAAATTGCAAAGCAATGTAGTTTCCTGGTGATCGAGCACTATCTAGATTAAGCTTTAGCTAGTTGTTCTGTAAGGCGGTCTGGCTGAATATTCATTTTATGACCATCACTGGCAGTCTTATCACATCACTGAAGCTTTTGGTGATCACAGGATCGCTAACTATGCAGCTCCATTCCTGGTAAGCGTGCTTTGAAATTGTCATTTGAATTGCAAAGCGGGGTAACTTCATTGAAGGCAATGGGGCTGCTTGAATTGGGACCCTCAAGGCTCAAGGCGTTGCTCCACACAACCTTCTGGGATCCCTCTGAATGGAGTGACAGAGCCAACGCGAAAAAATGTCATGAGAAAAGATTCGAAACTAATGAAACATTTTGTTTACATGTCTCCAAACACAAAAAACCCTCCATCATTTTGGGGGGCAGGTTCAAAATGCCATTTCATGTAAAAATTTAAGCTAATTAGACTAAAAAAAGATGGGGGGAAAAGTCAGTCCAAATGGAACCTTTCAAAATCAGCCAAGCAAAATGTTTTGAATGACCCAAAGCAACAATTATTTCTTTAAAAAATCATTTTTCAGTTTGCAAATATTTTCAATAATTTGGCTCTGTGTTCTGATTCCAGCCAGGAAAATCTTAAGAACTCTTGGAACCTACCACAGGACACAACCACCATTCCCTGCCGAGCTCTAGGGAGTGACTGACCCTTTCCCAGCAATCCTGCCTGTTGCCAGCTTCCTGGCTTTACAGGCCCAGCCTATTCCTGCTCAGCTGAGCCTGCTCTCAATTAGTTCCCTGTTCTCTGGCTGAGTTAATAGGCCAACCTGGCCACCTTAACCTCTTGCAGTCCTGGTTGGGGTGGACACTCCAGCGCACATGGGTGCCCTGTATTTTGTAAAGATAGTCACATGTGTAGAGCAGTGTTAAGTTAAAAGGAGTATCAGTCGCCTCTTCTTTACACTGACCAGTGGCTTAGACCTGGAAAGGATATTACACCTTGTGCGTCAGGGCTTAGGCCACTAGCTAACTTTTAGAGACCTAATGTGGGAGGGTGCTTTCTTCTGAAGCATGTGGTACTGGTTACTTTCAGAGACTGGGCTAGCTGCACCTGGGTCTGATCCAATCTGGCAATTCCTTTGTTCCTATGACTGCTAAGTTGTGTTGAAGATCACATGACTCTCCTAAAGGACTAGCCATCCCAGTTAAGACAGGCCCTGAGTGTTCAGTCTTGCTCTTTAGCAATTGCCCCAAAGTGGCACTACCTCAGCACAGCCACCACTTTTTGGCTTTTTTGGGTCCCATCCTGCAATGGGGTTTGTGCCAGCTCAGGACTATGCCTGCGTGGAGCTCACTGCAGGCTCGAGGACCTTCTTGCTTCAACTCCCAACTGGAAACAGACAAGGACAACTTGAGATCTGTTGTGAGCGGGTGAGATTTTCACCCAGTGGATTTCTCCAAAGCCATACCAATGCTCATACGCAAACTAGGCATTGGATAATTTGTCTGTGTAATTGTATGCTTTGCTGTTAAGCATATTGATTCTAAATCAATATGGAGACGCTCCATCTAAAAATATAAAATCCTATTAAACTGATTAAAACTAAATCAATCTTAAATAACCGCATGCAACTTAAAATTGTTGAACTAGCATATTGGCTTCAAATAAAATTATTTCATTCAAACAAGGCTGTAAGGAGCTATCAGGGAGAGATACCCAGTGTCTCTTTCACAGCATGTACCTATGTACAGAGCTAAGAGCTTAGACCTCCTTTACAGCATAATGCTACTGCAGGGTCTTGGGGCAAAGCTGGGCTGGATGGCCCTTTCCCTCCCCCCAGCCCTGGGCTCTCACTGCTCAGGATGGCAGGGAGCTGGCAACCTTGGGCTGGCAACGTTGTGTTCTTAGGATCCCTTCTATTTAACATGGACACTGGGGATGCTGCGAAGGCCAAAAGTATAACTGTCTGCAGAAATAAATTCGGTAAGTTCAGGAGAACAGGTCCGACAGTGGCTATTAGCCAAGATGGTCCGGGATGCAGCCCCATGCTCTGGGTGTCCCTAAGTCTCTGACTGCCACAGGCTGGGAATGGGCGACAGGGGATGGATCACTTGATGAGTCCCTGTTCAGTTCATTCCCTCTGGGGCACCTGGCATTGGCCACTGTCAGCAGACAGGACACTGGGCTAGCTGGACCATTGGTCTGATCCAGCATGGCCATTCTCATGTTCCTAGGACAACTGAAGCAGTGATAAGACAATGACAGCCAGTCCAGATCCCAGTCCTCCTGAGTTCTACTCTGGTGCCTTATGTGACACCGGACATACCACTTCCCCTCCCTGAGCTGCTTATTCCTTTTGTTGGTGTTGTCTATTTCAACTGCAAGGTCTTTGCACCATATGTTTGTACAGCGCCTAGCACAACATGGTCACAGTCCAGCCTCTAGGCATCACTGTAATACAAACAATAGCCATAAAAGTTGGCATTGCCATAGACCAGTCCTCCATGACCCAGGCAGTTTGGAGGGGAGTCTCTGCAGATCTCAGCTGGGAGGCTGGTAACCCCAATGGGGGCTTTTATAGGTGTGTGTGTTGGAGAGTCCTTAAGGCTGCGATAGGGGACACACTAACTATGTGCAAACACAGACGGGGAGATGGCACTGAAGAGCTGACGGCCACTAGAGCCGTTGCACAGAAGGTTCATTTCAGTCACTCCATTACATATCATAGCTAGTGACTGCGGCACAGCTCTGTGGCTAGAATCGTCTGCCTTCATGGCACATGAATCTCACCACCAGGCAGTGCTGCTGCCAGGGAGAAAAATTGTATCCTTGACCAAGGCTCCAAGGATTGGCGGACCTTGCAAAGTGCCGCAGGAATAGCTGTGCCTGTCAAAATGCATGAGCACTGCCCCAAAGGCCCAACTCGTACAGTTCATACTGACTCCTCATTTGATTTCAACAGGCGTCGTGCCTGGCTAAGGATGGCAGGATTTGTTCTGGAGTGCTGACGATAGCATACCAGCAGAGTCCATGGAGTTACAAGGTCTTACACCAGATGAGGATCTGAGCCCTGTAGCTTCAAGTTAAATGAGTGGATTTAACTACTGTATATTTCACATGATCAATACATGTTAAATGCTGAATCCAATGAGTCTGCTAAACCTTTCAGTGAAACCAGTCCCCTCGCCTAAACTTTCAAAAGTGATTAATAATTTTGGGGGGGCCTAATCTAAGACACCTGAAAGGCTCCCCCCACCCAATTAACAGAAAGGAGTGTTAAAGGGCCTTAAAGTAGGTGCAAATTACATTCACGCTCATCTTAAGGCTCCTTTCCATGGCCAGAGCTGTGTAAAATGGACAATGTAAATGAGAAGTAGGTTTCCAGTATTTGGCAGTCAGGTCCCTTTAAATTGTCTCTCTTTGGTCATCCAAAAACCGGGCCATCTAAGCTCACCAGTTTTAGAGTGGACTGGAGACCTCTCTGTCGGCCTTCTTTATCTTCATTGCTTATTTACAATGAATTCCATGGATCCTAAATTGCTTACAGTGCAGCAACAAACGCAGTGAGCCACAGAGACTCTCAGCCAAAGTTATTGCAATTGCTTTCATGGGGAAGAAGAGGGGAAAGGGGAGAAGACATGAACTTTGACCTTACAGGATGAAAGCTTCAGCGAGGCCTTTACAAAAAGCAACGGAGGGCCTCAGCTGGAGCACAAATCTGGGAGCAAAAATCTGAACCGGATTCCTTCCTGCACCAGCAGCCATCACTTAGGGCACGAATTAGGCTCCGCCTCCTCTGTCTGTCGAGCTGTTGCCAGAAATGGCCACCTTTTGTGTTTATAACTTAGCTTTTTTCTGAGGATAAGTTGTTGGGCTATTGCTCAACCCCAGCCTAGAGGAGCTGGGGTTGGCTTTTCATCAGATTCCCCGCCCTATGACCTGACTGGCTTGGGAGTCAGAACTCCCACTGGCCTAGCTTTTAGGGGTCATTGGAACACACTGCATCAAGACATGTTCCCAGGGAAGGAAAGAATTGAATGAAAAGATCCTCACTGACCTCAGTGAGCTTTGGACCAGGCCCTAGGCTTGCTGAGAATACACTGGGCTTTGTGTAGGGCAGCTATTAAACGTTGGGCACTGGATTTCACACACCTGGCCTCTCAAAATCAGGGCCCAACTGGCCAGATTTTCAAAGAGCTTAGCTGAACTCCATTGAAAATCGGGGAGCTGCTTGGTACTGAACCTGCCGCACCGTGGGGGCCTAAATGGGCGTTGAGATTTCAATAGCTAGTCCTGATCCTGAGCTCTGAAAATTTGAAAAGCTGGCCCTATACATGCCTGCCAAGCAACGCAGCAGCAGCTTATTTCAGCTGAGGTAAATTGAAAAGCGTTTCTTATCTGTCAGGACCTGAGTTCCAGATTGTTTCTCCAGTAACAGCTGATCACATCACTGGCTCCTAAAGCACTATGGTTCATGGTGCTTCAGTGACATTATTACCGAGCACACGGGAAGGGCAGAACTTGTGACTTGATGATAAACGAAGGATTTCTCAGCTATTTTGTTCTCAAATATATTTGTATTACCTTTTTGAGGCTACCCTCCTGTCCTTTTGTGTTTTCAAAGACCATTTTCCCAGTCACCTTTTTTACTACTGTGTTTAAAAGAGAAATTATATAGGAAAATTTTCCTTCCTCGTAAACTTTGTGGGCATGTCCAGAGGTGTGGTCAGATCTCCCAGGATAAGTGGTTGTTCTGAGGACAGCTGTGCCAACGGCAAAGCCAAAGTGAGGAGCCTAAACTTGTACATTGATTAAGATCTGATTGTTTCATTGATACAAATAAAGTTAGGTATGATAAACAGCAATTGCAGCTAGGATCTCTCCAGTAAAGAGTTACAAAACCAAACCAAACCTTCTCTTTAGAGGCCCAGGGCCATCAGTATTTGGTGGAATGTCTAGCAGCCTGGCTTTTAGAAGACTTATCGCAAAGAGAAAAGTCCTATCAAACATAATGGAAAATGATTATGTTTTCTTAACTTACAGAATTTAATAGGTCTATCTTAGGCATTTTTATGCTCTGTCACCAGAGTATTTGAGCCACAATACCCTGGGAGGCATACATTTAATATTATTCCTGGGGAACTGAGCCCCCAGAGAAACTAAATTACTTGCCTGAGGTCATACAGGAAGTCTGTGGCAGAGCAGGGAATTGACCCCAGAACTCCCAATGGTTGTAATGATTGGACCCTCCTTCCTCTCTAAAAGGTCCTATGGGATAGTAACTAGGACACAGGAGACCTTGGTTCTATTCCACTCTCTGCCACTGACCTGCAGAGTGACCTTGTGCAATTCCTTTGCCTCTATGTGCCTCAGTTGCCCCATCTGTAAAACGGGGACAATGATCCTGACCACCTCTCTAAAGTGCTTTGAGGTCTACTGATGAAAAGTGCTTTATAAGATTGAGGTATTCTTATTAAATTCTATAGGATTTTTAACAATTATTTGCCATGTTGTAGCCATGTTGGTCTCAGGATATGAGAGTGGCGAGTTGGGTGGGGTAAGTCTAAGCTGAATAAATCTGTCCCAAGTTTTACTTAGCTTAGACACACTGGTTATCTACTCTGGACCTGAAAAACAACTCTGTAAAGCTCCAAAGCCTATATATTCCACCCTCAGAAGTTGGCCCAATAAAAGATAATACCTCACCCACCTTGTCTCCAAGAATAATTTCTGTTGAACCCAGTTGGTTGAATCTGTATTACATTCCAATGGTCCTGTCCATGAATGGGGCTGTTTGGCTGGGTAGTGGGCACAGATGTCTCCTCAGACTGTTCCAGAGGTTTTTGGAATCTCTTTCGGCAGGCTATCAGACCCCACACCTGATGAGAGAACTACCAGGGAGTTCTTCAAACCGGTCCTTGAAGTTCTCTTGCTTCCTTGTCTCACAATCCCTCTGTTTACTATCCAAAATCTCTTCCCCAGGTAGGTATGTAGAAACACTGATCAAGTCACTGCTTAGCCAATATACTGAGCTCAGTCACCCTGTGGCTTATTGTTTCATCCTTAAATTGGGAATAATTCTCTTCTTCCCACACCCACTTTGTCTTGATCTTGTCTACTTCTGTATGTATTTAGAATTCAAGGCAGGGATTTGCTCTTGTAATGTGTCTGTACAGCACTTAGCGCAATGGGGCCTCGAACTCAGATGGGTCATCTAGTCACTACTGTAATACAACTCCAAACAATTGCATCAACTTGGAGAACTAGTAAAGCATGCCTATCAGGCAAATGGAGGGCCTTATGGTTAAAGGGCTGAGGAGACTCCCAGGAGATCTAAGTTCTATTCCTGGCTCTGCCCTAGACTCCTATATGACCTTGGACATGTCCCTTAGGCCCAGTTTGGAGCCTAAATACTTTTGTGGATTGGGGCCTCAGTTCCCCATCTCTAAAATGGGGATAATAATAATTCCTGTCTCTTCTTTCTCTGTCGTGTTGATTTTCATGGTAAGATCTCTGTAGCAGGGTCTGTCTTATATGCCAGATCTACACTATAGACTTCTACCAGCATAGCTATGTCGGTCAGGGGTATGAAGATGGGCAATCCCTGACTGGCATAAGCCCCTAGTGTAGATGTAGTTATATGCCAGCCAAATTGCCCTTTAACTTGTATAGCTTATTTCACTCGAGGGGATGGAATCAGCCATACCACGAGAGGGCTTTGCCAGTGCAGTATGCAGGGACAGCTAAACTGGCAAAGCTTCCAAGTGTGGACTTAACTAAATTTATAGAAAATATATGCAGCCTCCAGTGTAGACACGGTTATACCAGCATCAAGGTGTTTATACTGGAAATAGTTTTAACAAAGCAGGCTCTGCCACAAGCAACACCTCAATCCTGGTACAACTCTGTCCACACTAGGGGGTTTGCACGGATTTCAGGAAATTGGTGTTTGCCCTGATTTCATTAAATTGGAAGAAAAACTGTTTGTAGACAAGCCCTGAGTGGTTCCAGCACAATGGAGCCCCAATTCTGGTTGGGGCCTTACGGATGGCCATGGCATGTTTATATATTATAATATAAAGGACATAGTAACATCAGCACAGGTAGCATAGCTTGGCTCTGGGTTTAGACAAGGCTGATTTTCCTTTTCACTGTACATGTCAGATGAATTTTTGACACACTGCGTGGGAGGCGTGTGCCCACTTTCTGGTGCTCCAGCAGACACGGCTCCAACCCTCCTTTCTAGAGCATCTGTTTACCTTTGTTTGCCCCGAAACGCAGAGAAAGAAGACATCAGTGTGCTAAATTTGCAGCCTTGACCTCTAAGAGATTGACATGCTGCTTTATCTCCTCTGGAATTACGGAGACGCTTTTTGTAGCTCCCCACACAAAAGCCATCCCAGAGACTCCAATTTTCACAGCATCATTCATGGCTGAAGGCTGCCAAAGGAGAATTATCACCATGTCCTCTGGCCCTTATTAATTGTGAGCTACCCCAGACAAATGCACCAGGCCACGAAACGGATGGCCATGGCTACCATGCACTGGTAGCGCCTATAAGTGACGTGACACTTTGCACCGAAGAAGCCCAGGAGTTTATTATCATTAAAACAATTATTGGCAAAGAGCAAGTTCCTCTGTACCTGTGGGTGCTTTCTGATTAATCCGCTGGAACAGGAAAAGAAGTCAGCCTTTCCTTTCTAATGTGTGTGGCTCAGCAAAGTCAGACCCAGGGCATTAAAATAATTGCCTCCCACGTGTAAGTGACCAATTAGCATGAGTATGTATCACAGACTATTGGAGCAGCATGGGACTCAGATACTTCCTGAAAGAAATGGAATACACATCTTTGCAAAGTGTCATTTTCCCCTCCCAGTCACTGTTTGCCCACCTGAATCCCACACAGGCTCCACCAATCACAAGGAGGAAGAGAAGGCAGCTGCACTCCCAATCAAGCCAGGAAGCACCCTTCCTCCCTCCACAGGGTATCTGTGCATCACAAGGAGAACATTATTTCCTCGGGGAGGAAGGTTGTGTTTGTCAGGGACCCCGGGGAACTGATGAGGTGCTAATGTAGAGGACTTGCAGTGGCTTCTCTGCCTGAGCTGTCAAATGCCATAGGTTGTGAGAACAGAATTGCGGTGGGTGATCCAAAGGCTGGGTAAATACAGATTGGATGCAAATACCACTACAGTGGCAAGAGCTGCGGTCCGAATCCTGCTCACGCCAATCCTGATGCATTCCCTAATTTGTTCTTATGTCATACTGCCTACTTGTAAACAATTCACAGGAGTGATCTTGCTCCAAATGAAAAAAATTGCCTGGGAGAAGGCGGCTGATCGGATACTAAGGATTTCCACTGGGGACAGTACTGAAATGCCTGGCTGAATGGACAATCAAACAGTGGGTTATAGCATGGATCGGAAAATGGGCTTGTTGCAAAGGCAATCGAGAAAACTGTCTTCTGCAAGGGGAGAAAAATGCAGAATGGTTAAGAGAAATTGAGGACAGAGAATGGAGATGTAGTAAATTCACAGCTCAGAGAAAAAAGGGTCTGTTGTTTGGGAAAGGTTTCTTCGAAGAGACTCTTTTGTGATGTAAGTGTGCTGGTGAAAGCAAACAAAGTGTCAGTGAACGTTGTGTATCCTAGCAGACCCTTTCTTCAGTAGGAACATTTCAGAAAGAAAGATGGTGTCAAGCTTGTAGTGCAATAAAGGAGGTTCTGAGGCCCAACCACAGGCCTTGTCTACATGGCGCAGGGATGTGGGGTTACAGGGGTATGGGATGTCTAAAGTGAACTAACGGGGTGTGCATTAATTGCTCTGCTCAGATCCTGCTGGTGTGAGCTAAGTTAAAGTGCACTGGGGGACTTTTACTTCACACCAGCAGGATCTACACGGATGGACTAATGAATGCGCAACACATTTGTGTGCTTCAAAAATCACACCATCACAGAGCGCATTACTGCTCTATGTAGACAAGCCCTCAGTCCCATATATCTGCAGCCACTGACATTAGGGAAACTGCAGGGGAGAGGAAATAAACACCAGAACCACAATTCTGCACATGGGTAACTTCCTGTGCATGGAATTAATCCCGAGAAAGTCAATGAGGACTACTCGTGGGAGTAAGGGAATTCCTGTGCTAGTGTTGATTGGAGTAGCTGCACTGAAACCGATTTACACCAGCTCAGATCTGGGACCTGATCCAAAACCTGCTAAGTCAAGGGGAGTCTGGGGAACATGGAGGCAGTTTCTTAATTCTGAACGAGCTGCATTAAGCATTCCTGAGGAGCTCAAACCGCAACAAAAACAAAGGCAGGCCACGGTCGTATTGTAGCAGCATCACATTGCTGATCGGAGGCCCTGAAAATGTAAGAGACTAGGGGCAGAGTCTCAAAGAATCTCACTTTAGGGGCCTGAATGAGGAAGCTCTGTTGGGTTCCAGTTCCATTCTCATTCGGATGTCTGGTGCATCTCTCTGTTAGGTGTGTGGTTCCCTAGACAGCAGTTTGATGGCCCTGGTGTAATGAGCTGGTGGCATGTGCGTCTGTCAAGCTGTGAAGAGAGGCCAAGGACAGAATCAGCGCTGAGCCTGGACTGCTCACGTCTCCCTCCGTGGGAGACTTTCAGAGCAGGACAGAGGCACGCAGGTGAGATGGTGCTTTTGCTGTGCCGGGCCTGCTCCGGAGCCCATTGAAGTGGGTGGAAAGGCTCCCATTGAGCGGGATTTGGATGGGGCCCTCTGTCCATAAACAGAGAACTTCTGTTTCCATGGCTGTCAGTCTGGCACCTCTCCTGAGCCCTGCATTCACTTTAAAAGGGCGGGGGACCACCCCTATTATCTGTCTGACTTTCTGGATGCTGTAGGAGCTGAGTCCTCCCTTCACTCACCGCTCTCACACTCTGCATACATAAAGGAAATGCTCCTCTACATGTGCTCTGGGAATTCCAGTCCCAGATGTCTATGTAAATCAAACTGACATGCTCTACAGCCCTCTCCATGTGGCTGGAGCTGTGCAGTGCTTTGTTAATTCAGTCTGTAAGGGGGACATCATTTAAATGTCAGCTCCCTTGAAAAGAAGCATATTGCCGCCGAGGGTGCGGGGCTGCTATCCCTCTGCCGGCTTAAAAAGCACATAAATCAGAGTGTGCCCACTGGCAAAAAAAGAACAAACCCGACTCCGTGCTGGCGTTGTCACCAGATCTTGCACACTCAAAACTCCCATTTAAACTAAGGGAGCAAGGGCCACAGGACTAAGATATTGATCACTGAAATGCAATCGACTTATGGCTGAAAAATTATTGTTGTTGTTGTTTGTTCCATAGCACTTTACATAAGAACAGAAGACCGGCCATACTGGGTCAGACCCATGGTCCATCCAAGCCCAGTATCCTGTCTTCCGACAGTGGTCAATGCCAGGTCCCCCAGAGGGAATGAACAGAACATGTAATTGTCAAGTGATTAAGAGCCCCAGGCACGGACCAGAACCCTATTGCGTTAGGCACTGTGCAAACACAGAATGAAAACACAATCCTGGCCCAAAGCATTTACCGGCTAAGGAAAAATCTTGTCCTTGTGTGTTTCCTTTCTTTCTTTTGAGTCTATTCTAAATAGGTTCTTACGCCAGGCTCATCACCATAAGTATCTCAACACCTTCTAGAAGTGCACTAAGTAACATGGCATCTGTTCTCTCATCCTCTCCTCAGGGTTTTGTTTTGGATTTTTTTTCTTTTTTCACTCTCTCTTTCCCACATGTTGCTCTATGTTTATGCCAGAGAAGGCAAAGTCAAATAAATGCTCCTTGCAGTTGGAGCAGAAGGTGTTGAGATCAGATCCTTACTTCCTGGGAGAGTTTATTCCATGGTCTTCGATTAGTCCCCAGGATCTCATGGTCTCATGCGTGGCAACGGCATTATTTTGGGGATAGGCTTGTCCTGGTTATAGTGCGATTGGGTTCTGGGGAGCTATGAGCGTTTACACAAGCCCATGAAGTGCATAAAGTTAAGTAGGTGGTGAAGGCTTTGCAAGATTGGAGTTCTCTTGATGAATAACTGAAAGTGACTTGTTCACAAACCACCCACTGGCTGAAAAGTATTTATCAGAACAATCTGGCAAATATTTACAAACAATGAACACGCTCGCAAAAGACAGGGCTTGGGCTGCAAATGATTCAGAAACTGAAAATGGAGCTAAATTTGTAACAAAATGTTATTGGCAACATGGAGTCCCACCAGCTCCGACATTCTCTATTAGGAAAAACCTCAAAAGTATAAATGATTCATCAGAGCCAGGCAGTTTGCATAAGAAAAACCTCAGAATTAGAAAATGAAAGCCCTGAAATGGAGAAATGCAAATCTATGGACTGATATAATCACTAGGGCAAGAGAGTCAGCTGAGAGGAGAACATCGGCAAAGAAGCATTTCCCCAATGTGCTCCCTGGTAAAATAGCTCAGATTTACTGCTGTCCTCCTGTCGGGCTCACGTTCGAGGGAACTTGAGTCGGCTAAAGTAATATTTAAATTGCTCTGAGGGCAGGAGTCAAGGAGGCTTGTATCGCATGATGCAAAATGGGGCTTTATGAATGAGATCATTGCAAACTACCTGGTTTTGATTCACAACGGGGTCACAGGAATAGTTTTTCCTATTTCAGCGTTCACGCTCCTTAACTCAAATTTAAACTTGGTCAAACTCTCAGCAGTTCAGCTGGTTCCCTGTCAATGGGGCTATTCCAATTCACAGCAGATGAGGATCTAGCCCTTAAAAATCCTTTTCTGTGTGTGTTTCATTAACTTCTGAGGCTGGGTGGGCAGAGAAAGAATGAGAAAGCCCAGACCACCTTAAAATGTTTGCCTTGTTTATGGCAGGCACATGTGAGATGCTTTTGTCTCTTTTCTTTCTGAAAGCTTTAAGTGTAAAGATTTTTTATTTGAAGGAATCCTTACTGCTTAGGTAGGTGCTGTTTGCCCATGTGAATGGGAGCCAGTGGACAAGATGTACAGTCCTTTGCTTTAAAATAGCTCCTTACTTTTTATTCCACCCCCTTGTACACAGTCCCAAGCCCCAGGGCCTTTCAGATTCATTTGCAGGTAAACACACTGTGACAGGCCGCAAACCTATAACCAGCTAGAGTTTTCACAGCTGTGCCCCATAAGGATGCATCCAAACGCCAAGCCTCCTTGGGAATGTTTGCTGTCACCACCGGCTGTGGGCAACAAATATTTTCCATCACGTACCAAGTAAAAGGTCTCATAGTATATTCCACACAGATCACTGACAGCCTGGCTCTATAGCCTTCTTGTTCCAATGCTTAGGAGACACCTACTCTAAAGAACTGTGGAGACAAGATGGAAGGGCTTTAAAAAGTTCTGGTTAATTTTGTTCCACTTTGGCCATTTAATGGCTCCGTTCAACATGCAATCAAATTCCCTGAGTTCATCTCATGCCTGTATTTCTTGGTTTCCATACAGATCTGGCTTTACCACTCAGGAAGAACAGGCCATCCCTTGGCTAGCAAACTATTAGATGCTGCATAATACTCAGTCACTGTTTATTATGTGACTTGGGCTGTAGCAGGACAGATGTCTTCCAGTTTGCCTAGGACACTAAAATCTACTTTCAGAAGATCCACGGGGGAGGTATATTTCAGGACCCAGCAGAATTGGGAGCTAACAGGCAAAACTGTAGTAACTTGTGTGTCCAGCTATCTCTGCACTCACTTCCCCTGAGTTAATTCTCAGTCCAGCTTGTATTTTGTGAATGAAGAGATGCAGCCTTACACAAAAACATCTTTAAAGAAGCAAATCTAATTTAAATCTCCTAGTTAAAACTCAGAGACAACGGAGTCCTGGCCCACAATAGTAATCATAATAAATAATAATTAACAACTCAACCATCCCTGCCCAGGAGAGGTGCCTAACAGGAGATGGGAAGCTACACTTGCCCCTCTATAGTTTGCTGGAAAAACTTCTGTACACCATAGGCCCCGATCCTCCTCTGGCATGAAGCAGCATAGCTTTATGGATTTAGTTCAGCTGAGGATCAGGCACATTTAGTCTAGTTCTTTGTTCAGAGGAAGGGTTAAATTCATCCCACCATTTACCGCCATTGGTTTCAGTGGAGTTACATCAAGGATGAAGTTGGCCCAAAAGGCGTAACTCCAGAAAAACAGGTCATGATTATGCAATATGCTGAGCATTTCCTGGGCGGAGCTGAGTGGTGACAGCTTCCATTGATGTCACTGAGAGTTGAGAGGGCGGAGCGCCTTGCAGGACTGGGTACTGAAATTGACTTATCAAGAAAATCGCATAAAACAAACAAAGTTTGTGAATAAAACTATGAAAACTTTTCCAGCTGCATATTTTTTTCATGGAAAATCCCATGTTGTCAACATCCAAACTTGCTCCATGACAGTGTAGCTTTTGATGACATTTTGTTTTGCAAATATTGGGGGAAAAAGCATTTTTAAAGCATAGGAAAAGAGCATTTTTAGAACAGAACATTTCAATTTTTCATTTCAAAGCAACTTTTCATTTGGAAATTTATTTTCATTATACTATATTCTAAAATGTAAAAAGCCAACCCTGGAACAAAACATTTTGATTTTAACAAAATGGAACATTTTGATTGACCTGAAATTATTATTTTCCATTTTCTTTTTGCGGGAAGTTTCAGAATGTTGATTTGTTGTCCCAATTTCGGACAAAACAATTTTTTAAAATCTCAAAATTTTTCATGGGATGAAAATCCTGTTTTCTGGCCAGCTCTGCATGTGAACATATTTACATATCGCACACATTAGGAACAACCCCCATGTTTGCACAGCGATACACTTATACCGGGACAGGGATGCTAAGCAGCACACAGTTAGGGATTTAGATCTGCTCTAGGAATCATTTTTGGGAAGTTCTCTGGCCTGTGTTGTACAGAAGTCCAGAGTAGATGATAATGATGGTCCCTTCTGGTCTTGGAATCTATGAATCTATGGGAAAGTCTTCACTACCTACCGGATCGGCGGGTAGTGATCGATCTACTGGCAATCGATTTATCGCATCTTGTCAAGACGTGATAAATCAATTGCCAAAGGGACTTCCATTGACTCCAGAACTCCAGCTCGCCAAGAGGCAAAAGGAGGTTTGGCACAAATAGATGGCAGAGGACAAAGTAGCACAGATTCAGAAGTAGGAAGAGGTAACCAATTGGCCAGCTCACCTTCTATTACAGTGAGTTTATTTTCACTGAATTGCCCTAATACTGTCTTGGTGCTACCTTTACCTGTAGCCATGCATTGTGGTTGCAGCAAGGAAGGAGGGTAAGATCTGACAACTGAGATGGAAAGTGTTCATGAGAAAATAGCTGACTCAAGAAATTGTTCACAGCACGGAACAGTTTGAGAATCACGGATTCAGTGAAAGGTAAAGAATGCATCCCGGACTCCTGCCACGACCCAAGTGAAGATTAAGGAATGTCTGAATCAGAGATACTTCGAAATTATCCATCCAAATGACTTTTTTTATGTGAAAAATGGCTATTTTGTCTAAAAGGCCATTGTCAATGACCTTTTTTAGATATTCATTGAAAAACCCCAACACGTTTCAGTTTTGGGGAACTGAAAACGAAACATTTTTGGCCACGTTTCTGTTTTCAGCAACTGCAAACAAAAAATGAGTGGCCCGGTGAAAAAAAACGTTGGTTTCACCAAAACAATTTTCCTAACCCTCTGACATCTTTCTGGTTTTGGTTGCTGGAAACCAAAAGTGCCTGTAGCCCGTTCCAAGATTCTAAACAGGTTTGTGGAGGCTTAGTTACTCAGCTAAACTTGGAAACACCAAATGCATCTCGTGGCATCCTCTGCGGATGCTTTTTATCTGCCTTAGTGAGGGGTTTGAAGTCAATGGAGCATCCCGCATCACACCAGCGAAGGAGATGGCCCTTTAATTTTAACACTTTTAAATTCTTTAATCGATATAAAATGGCAGCATGATACAGCCACTTTGATGAATATGTTAACTTTATATTTTTAATACCAAATCTTTTGTTCCGGACCTTATCCCAGCCGCCTGTACATCTTGTTTACCTAACTAAATGCGGTAGTTGAGAGTACTTATAGAAGGCGATCACGTGAGCCACAGTAAACATCCCACAGATGCAGCGTATTTATTTTGTTGTAGAGCCTTTTCATAATTTTTCATAAGTCACAACAGTTGTTTTGCTTATAGACTCCTCAGAGGGGCCTTTGTTCTGCACCAGCTCCCTAAACCACCGTAGGCACCTGTTATCGGCAACCAGCTCATAAAAGAGTCAAAGTGAAATAAGAATGGGCCAGATCCTCAGCTGATGTGAGAGCTCCATGGACTTCAAAGGATCCGTGCCCCTTGAAACCACCTGAAAGGTCGGCTTGTCGTGGTGGTGTTACTCTTCTATTATAATAGCCTAGCAAACTGCCCATTCACATGAAGCACAAGATCCAAGTTGCTTTTCCAGATCTTTATTCATAGCCCACACCCTGTCCGGCTCCTCTGAGGGGCAGCCAATGGGATCCCACCTGTCGCATGAACCGACGACTGGCTACACTCTCTAGGCATAAGCATTGAGAGTCAGATCCTTAGCTGGTGTAAATTGTGGTGCTTCCACTGAAGTCAAAGGGTGGCTCCTTCACCATGTAAAAGGGCTGGAGTGGCGTAAAGGGGCCCTGTAGCCATCTGGAGAAGGATTTCCCCAGTGCAGACACTGCAGAAGAGAGACGTAGCATGCTCCGGCCTAAGGGGTATGCTGGTGGTGTGGGGGAGAGATGGGACTGACGCATATAGCACTGAATGGGATTCCAGACAGCACTGCACCCGGGGGAGACTGCTGTATCTTAGACAGGCCTTCAGGGCTCTCCTTGCTACGCCAGGGGCTGGTCCAGCCCCCAGAAGACACTGGGATTGGGATGGCACGAACGTGGTATAAAGCCACCTTGACCCCCACTCCTCCCTGGGCTGAGAGTGCTGGGCAACACCCCTAGGGGGCATCCCATGGAATCTCAGCCACTGCGTCTAGTGAGTCCGGGGGAAGTGATTGACCCCCTGTTCGTCCCATAAATGAAGATGGTACGGAGCTGGGGCCTAGCACTGATCGCTGCCGGGGCTCACAAGGTATTACTCCCCACGACGATACATGGCTGTTTATCATTCCGTTTATTAGAGCCCATCCACGATTTTCACGCAGGAAGTATATTTTGTCAAAATGGGGCCTTTTCTCCCCATAAGAGACTAAAATCAGTAGCAGCGGCATCTCAAGCGAACTGCCCGTGACCAGAGACCAAATCTAGGGTCTTGGACTGGACTGTAGTCAGGCAACTGGCCTGCTATCCTGAACGTGCTGTCCTGCTGGGAATTACACCTCCAGCTGTGGGGTAAACGTACCCTAAGAGACGTGCCCAAGGTGATGCGGGAAACCTGTGGCAAAGCACGTCCTTGAACTCGGGGCTAACCACCAAGCCATCCTTCGTTTCAAAGGTATTTAGGCACCAAAGTCCCATTGACGTCAATGGGAGTTGGGTGCCTAAATACCTTTGAGGATCTAAGCATTAGGGCTTCAGTGAGTTTTGGATCAGACCTTTATAGAGTCCACCTCCCTTCCTTCCTCAGCCCCAAAGAGTTTTTTGTCGCATAAGCAATATATCCAGACAGGCAGCAGGACACAGCTGGCACGTCTTTACTTTGTATATTCATGTAACTCAGGCACCTCCAATTGTACAGGTGCCTTATTTTACTCTGCGGTGTCAGTACTGAATCCTGCAGGTCATTAAGTTAGCTGCTGCTGTGGGATTTCCAATAATTACAGGGGGGAAGAACGTTATAGTATAGTGCCTAGAACATTGGCTACACTAAAAATATATTTAGCATAGTATTTTTGCTGTTGTGTTACGTTTGTGGTCACTTAAGAAAAGGGCCCAAGTGAACTGGAAGTTAACTTAAAATCCAGAATAAAACAAAAATACAGTGTATTAGAAGCAGTATCACTTACGGATTTCCAAGGGGAAGCAGGCTTAGTCTGAATAATTTTGCTTTTGCTACTCCTTCAACAACAGTATGTGCCCAGCTAAGAACAGAGCCTCGACCCTGTTAATTCTGCTAAGTGCTGCTCAAAGCAGACTTCATGCTCCACCTCTCTGTTTTTCACTGAAATTTAAATGTCAATGGAAATTTCCATTGAAATTCCAAACTAGTTTGACAAAATCTAGCATCATGTGACTTAGCTGACCAATCACACCTCTCAGCTTTCACAGGCATACTGGTGAACAGTTTTCAAGCAATATCGTTTGCGCAGAACGTCTATTGTGCAGTGCTGAATACTCAGCAAATTTGCAAAAAGTGGAGTCAGTTTGTGGACAATTCCTCAGTCGGGAAAAGGGCTAAATTCATTAACATTGTGAATTGTTTGCTCAACACATAAGTTGTGCGGCATAATTAATCGGATATTTCAGAGCATGTAGCAATTTTCACATGCAAGAGGCCACATATGTGTTTATTACATGATCATATGTATCATATTACATGATCATACGTGTATTTGGTTAAAAAAGCATAGCTGTAAAAATGTTATTTTTTTCTTCCTTGCGCATTATGTTAAATGGAATTGAAAGCGTGGTTCTCTAAGGAGTGACTTGATAAAAATGCTACAATGGCATTTCATATGAGTGTCTCTCCATCACTTGTAGCTCAAAGTTGCTCTAATTTACATGGGGAAAAAAAGTTTTTCTATTTCCCCATAAATTCAATTTGGACTCTAAACCTTGGGCTGGGTTCTTTCCTCCTTATACATCATCCCCAGTCAAGAGATGACTCCAGTCCAATTATACCTTTTGCAACTCCATTGTTTTCAAATTATGTCCCGCAAAGACACCAGTACAACCCCACTGAGGGCCTAATTTGACCTGCAGATTCTTCATTACTGGCAATGAAGCATGAAAAGTGGCAGGGGGAAGGGGGAGAGAAGAGGAGGGAGGAAGGGGGAAGAAAACTAGGTAGTCTTTTAAATCCCATGCTGAGTATGCAGATCTCTAGCAGTTAGCAAGACAGCTTTGTCTTGTGAGCAGCACCTATTTGATATAGCATCAAATGGGGCAATTTCATGTTTATTGTTTCTCAGTGGACTGTCACTTTTCAGAGCTGAACCACCTTTTAAGGGGTTCTGTGAGGTTTCCTCCTGCCTGGCTGATTAATCCAGAACATTGCCCTTGGCTCTATCTTCCTTTCAGGCCCCAATCCTCCAGCTAACACTGTGGGAGACGAGCACACTTCTGCCCCCAGATCTAGTCAGTGACATTATGGGAGCCTTCGTGAGCAGCGGAGGAATGAAAGCTGCCTCACACCTTGGCAATCACTGCTGGCAGTTCCTGCTCCCTGTTGTTCCTGGCAAGGATTTTAGAAACCACACTCCACAATGTCATCCATATTTTAAGACTGGAGATGGGCTTGGAAGGCTGGGGCATCTAGTATATGGGGTATTTATGGGAGTCATCTCAGGCCCCATATGTAAATCCCCGGTAAAGATCATCCCCAAATTGAGGGAGCGTCAATCAATCATAACACCTTCTGGCACCAGCAGTTGTGTCAGACCCCGATCCTTTCCAACCCAGGTCACGCTAATGAGAACTATAATATAAACCCTTAGCGTGAATAAGAAATTCATGATAATGACAATAGAGTGTGGCTCCTATTCTCTGGGGCTATTGCAGGGGCAACCCAGGTGAGGTGTGGTAACCAGCAGGAATGCCACATGTATTAAGGAGATTAGCTCTCTGTGCACTCTTGATAAAGTATTTAACTTACCAAATTTTTGTGTATGCCTGACTCTTGCTTTCTCGGCCTCATTAAAGCCTCAGAAAATATTTTCACAAATTATGAAGCCCCATTAAATGTTCAATCTAATTAGGAGAAACTTGGCTGTGGAGTTCTTCAAATGGTTAAGTAAATATTATACAATCTAATTGTAGTAATTCCCTTATGGTGCCACTGTCAGGAACCTTTCTTATTGCCAGGGTAACTCCACAGATATGGGAAAATTCTACCCACAGCAGAGTGTCACATATTGAAATAGCTTCCGGTTGAATCAATGAGAGCAGTAAGTGGCCAGGTAAAGTTATTTTCGGACGTACCTCTCGGAAATAAGCATGTATTTCAGGAATTACACAAACATCTCTTTGAAAAACAGTCCTGAAAAATGGAGTCATCTATCAGAAATGAAGATCACAGTTGTGATTAAGGCACTGGACTGTGAATTGGGAGAACTGGTTCAGGTCTCTCTCTGCCACAAACTTTCTCTCTGGCCTTGGTCAAGTCATTGAAACTATCTCTCTCTCAGTTCCTTATCTGTACAATGGGAATAATAATCATTTATTCATCTGTCTTGTCTATTTATATGAGAAGCTCTTTGAGGCAGGGACTGTCTTTTACTATGGGTATGTACAGGACCTTGCATCATAGGACTTCTCACTAGGGGCCTTTAGTGTGATTGTAACATGACTGGCGAGTCATAAAAAATAACAACATTACTGATTGCGGGAGGTTTATATGGCATCCAAAATAGCTGCATTTCAGCCTTCTGGGCCAAATCCTGCCCCGGTTTGCATGCTATGCAGCGCCATTGTAGCAAAATCTCCTTGTTGTAGCAACATAATCTACAGAGATGTACAAACCATTCTGCATTTCCCAGGAAATCAGCACCACTAGGTTTTTGCCAGCCACCATCAAAACTACCAGCTTTTCTTGACCTACAAATGGCAAGTACCTTTCAGCTCTGATAGGCTAGCAATAGGAATGTTCTACTTTTGGAAATTGCAGCTCAGCACCCTAATATATATATGTATTTAAACTAGTACAACTTTGAATGTAAAGAAGAGTTAGGGTTCTCGCCCTTGCTCCAGTCCCTGTACGCTGGGTAATAGGCTGGAGTGACATTCAGTGGCTCTGAAAGTGCAGGATCTGGCTGGGGCAGAAATCTTCCGGAGCAGGCACTGAGGAAGACAGCGGCAGGCTGTCTCCTGAGGCTCATGCCCTGGAATAGGGCGTGATTGGGGCAGGGCTGGGGATATGTGGGGCATGTCTGTCCATCTAGCTCTCTAAAGTTCTCTGTACATGCAGGGCTTAAATTCAGCTGGAGCTGTCAGGAGCAGAGCTCCAGTAAATATTTCCACCCCTTACAGTTTCCACAGCATGTTGTGTGTTTGTGTGTGTATGGACGAGGGGCATGTGGAAAGGCTCTGGGAAATATGGGAATTTAAGCCCTGTGTATGTGTGTATATATAAAACCAGTGAAGCAGGGTGCTGTTATATGAGAGAATTGCTGCCATTGTTAATCAGATTTATGACACTCCAGCTTGATTACTTCCTCAAATCCTCAGATAAGTCGATTCCTCCATAATTTTAATACATTATCAGATGAACGTCTCAATTGATCCTGACAATAACGATTGCAGCACTGTACAAGAATACAATGCTTCCCACATTTACTTGTTTAAGGATGTTTCTTTTGTCCTCGTTCCCTGCTTCCTTTCATTATTAAAATACCGTACTACTTACAGGCAAATAATTTATTTCTAGTGCAATGAAGAGATAGGAAATTCCTCTGTACAAGGAACATTTATTTTGAAATTATTCAACACCAGTACAATTGGGAGCCTTCCCTATCTTGGATTGATTATTATAATTACTGGCAGAAGGAAGTTAACTACTTTGTATGTTCTGAAGAAAAAGGCAAGAAAAAGATTTGTTTCCCCTCTAAAACAAATGTAAATGAACCCAATGTATTAGGCTTGGCAACTGGACAAGTCCTACCACCATTTTATATAGGGATGGGCATAACATCTTGGCTAATGTGACAGATGCCTGAGCTGTATATCAACCATTAAAGCAAATCTTTTGTAGAGTTTGAAAAAACGATAATCTCATTTTTAGTTAATTTTTATAACAATATTGGTTTACATTCATGCCTTGGATTATAAAACAAAGAAAACAAAGAAACAAACAAAGCCATTCAATGAATCAAAATGAACAAACAAAAAACAAAACAAAACCCACCTTTCCTGGGTAGACATAGTTAAGAAGGTTAACTTTGGAGCTCCCAGGTGCAATCCACGATGTGTGTGTCTCTGTCTCTTACACACACCCATAGGAGCAAAATATGGCTATATACCCTCAGATGCTGAGTGGTATGAAGTGTGTAATGCTAACACATTTTCAGTGTTGCCAACTAAGAGAAAATATGAAAAAGTTTTAGAATAGCACAATTTTTAAAAAATATCATTACTACAACCGGCTTTCTTGTTACAGTACAGGTGGGTGCTCCTATAATGACTTATAATGCAAATAAAAAAGAAAATTAAATTTAAATTAAATATTAGTTACAATTAAAGAGGAGAAATCATTTCTCAGCAACTAACCAAATATATTTAAATAAAGCAATGTCAGGTTGTGTATACACTGCTACGATATTTCACTTTTATTGTCTTAAGATGTGGTTAATAATGGTTCTTCCAATGCAAGAATAGATGATACCTTTAAACTGATGTTAATTTTAACAGGTTTCTTTAAGCTGCCACTGTAAATGCTGCTCTTGTCGAATAAATTATAAGGAGGTGGAAGCTGTAAAAAGGAATATGCCTTATTACTGCTTTTAAGAAGCAGAAACATCCTTTGCTGCCAGAAGGAGCACCTGAAAAAATGTATGCTGGTTCAAGAAGAGGTTTGTTATTCAGTTCCCAGAATTTCTTTGCTCTTTCCTCCAAAGGACAATTTTTCTCCCTTTCAAGTCTGAAAAATCAGACTTCATATGGGCTAGATTCTCCCATCCTTGCATTGCACAGTATCTTACTGATTGAGTAGCCATACCAAAAGCAGTAGGACAAAGGAGTAAAGGTATTACTCAGTGAGAGTGAGCATTAAAGAACCTGGCTGTATAAAACCAAGGGCCATGTTTTCAGCACATTCAAACCAGCCTCCATTTTAGTATATCCACTTTTAAGCATTCAAACCACTGTGCTCCCAAAAGTGGCAAGGTTTTGTGCATGCATAGCCTGCATTTACAAACACACATAGACGTAAGAAATGCTGTTTTTGTATACAGTATATTATATAAATATATAATATACTGTATATAAAAACAGCATTGCCCAGATACTGCAATGAGCACAACATATATACGTTATATATATGTTGTGCTCATTGCAGTATCTGGGTACAGTGAGTGTGTGCAAAGTGGGAAAGAATTAATTCTGTGTATGCTTGCAAAACCAGTTGCTGGTGCAATGGTGATCACAAGACAACAGAAACCAGGGTGAAAGTGTGACCTCAAATGCATTTCCAAGGGAGAGGATGAGCAGGTCCTAAGTCTTTCCCAATTCCACCTCACACAGCCAGTGTCTAGCCTCTGTCTGGCATAGACAATAACTGTTCATCCCATAAACTGGGGTCTTGTTTAGTTAGGGCGAAATCCAGTCACATAAAGAAATCTAGGTTTGATAAATAGTGATTTTTGGGACCTGAAATGTTATCCATCTTCCTCATTCATGAGTCACTTCCCTTGGAAGCCAGCGGTGTTTCCCCTCTCTCAGTAGTAAATAGACATACTAAAAAACAAAGTCCACCTCTCATTGTATCCTTTCGGAGCTCGTAAAGTGCCTGGGGATGACACGAGATGTTGTAGATTAGGCCCCGATCCTGAAAAGGTTTAAACAGGTCCTTAACTTTATGTACTGTGGGGGATGACAAGAGACACTGTAGATTTAGGCTCCAATCCTGCAAAGATTTAAGACTTTGCAGGATGAAGGCCTAAATCTACATCTCTTGTCATCTCTGTTTGTTTCGCCTGCCTTCCTGACTTTGTGGGGAGTATACATCCTGTGCTCATTGTGATGGAGAAATAAAAAGGAATTAAGTTCCAGATCCCCAAAGGTATTTAGGTGCCTAACTCCCATTGGAACCCATCAGGAGCTAGACCTTAGTTCCAAACCACTCTTGGTGAGGAGGGATGTATAATTGTGTCCAGAGGTCAATTTGTCTCTCCAGCGCATCAAAGCCATGAAGACTTTTTATTATTTAGCTAATCTCCCTATCTAGGCCCTGATTCAGTGAGCAAAAGATTAACTTTATCCCCTGACGCCCTGCTTCAGGAAAGTCTCCCAATTCAGGACAGCAGGTAAACACATGCTTAAGTAAGCTGCTGAATTAGGGGCCAATGTTCTTATATGGCCCCGTCTCCAGCCTGAAAAGCTGATGACAGAATATGGCCCAAAGTATTTTTAAAATAACTGATTTTGGCCCTTTCTTTGCTTTTCTCAGTTAAATTAGGATCCATTTAAGGCACACAATTGATTGGCCCATTTTATTTCATATGTTTCTAACCATGTGTTGGAACAGCTTCCTATTTTTCCTTCTTTGCATTCAGAGAGCGTGTAAAAACCGTAGCACTTTAGCTTTGCCTTGTATAGTTACAGTGATTCAACCCTCTCTGGAGTGGATGAGGTTGTACTGATTTCAAGATGTTTTATGTCAGTACAGCTATTCCCATATGGGAAGGGAAATAAGCCACAATGGTATAAGTCACCTTTATATTGGTACAACTGCGTCCACCCTAGGGACTGTATCCGGGGTAAGTATTACGGTAAAAAAAATCACACCCCTGATTTATATGGAAACAAAACAATACGTGGACAGGACTATGAGGCTGATGTACTGAACACAGAGAGATTAGCTTGAGAGACTGGTACCTGCTTAATTTGTAATGACAGAGGTCCTGGGGTGCAAACAATTGTTATACATTCATAGCTGATGCAGGCAGCCTAGAGGTGCCAGGACCTTGAACTACCAAGCCTAGCGGTGCTGGGGCTTGGCCCTGGCACAAATTAAGCCCTGGATGGGTGGAAGAAAGAAGAATTACAAATCGAAGGGCGACCATTCTAAAAACAGGAAGCGAAATCCTTTTGCCAAATTCAATCCTTTGTTTTCTATGGCTGCATCATTCCCACACCTCCCAGAGGAACGAAAAAAGAAGATCCTAACTAATGTTTCTCAGCCATTTGAATGAAGCAATAGCTACAGAAATAATGAGTGGGGGCGCAATTTTTTCCCCATCGCACTGTGTTTTTGAAGGCGGGAGTGCTGTCTATGCTACAATTAAGTGATTGGGGTGGTGTGAGCGCCTCCAGGCATGACCGATATTGTCTCGTTGTTTCATTTCATTCCCTCCTCTATCTGTCCATCTGTTGTCTCTTGTCTTATAGTTAGATTGTGAACTCTTTGTGTGTCTGTACAGCGCCGAGCACAATGGGGGCCTGGTCCAGGACTGGGGCTCTTGCGTGTTAGTACAGAGCAAAACAGGAAATAAATGAATAACAATTCACCCCCTGCTGAGGGGCAGCACAGACCTATCACCATTAACATCTCACTTCAGCCTCCAGACTGAGGCTTACGTGAGATCTCAGGGTAAGGCCTGTGGGAGTGAGTCTCAGAGCCCAGCTCACGAGACTTGGGCTCCCAGCACCCATGCAGTGGAGTTAAAAATAGCCGTGTGGTCATTTGGACTTGAGCTAGGGCCATCAAAGGAGAAAGCCCTGAGCCCAAATGTCTACACTGCTATTTTTAGTCTTCAGCATCAGCTCTGCAATCCTGAGTCAGTTGAACCCTGCTGCCCTGGGTTTGGTTATTTTGAGTGTAGATGTATCTGAAGCAGAGCCTAGACGGTCTCCTGTGGTTCTTCACTGTGGTGAATTTCACCCTGTGTCCATTAGAACCAAGAAGAGCTCAATACGGATTTCATCATAATTTAAATTTGCCTTGTATCTTATTCACACTTCAAACAGTGCTCAAGGGGAGGTGAGAAGCCCATATGAAGATTGAATACAGAAACACTTTAAAGCTTTTTAAAAAACGAATCCTAGCTAAATGTCTATTACGTTACCGCACCTGTCAACCTGGTGCGGTCAAGAGATTGCCAGTTGAGGGCTGGATCCAGCACCTAGTAAAGTCAGTGGAAAGACTCCCTTTGTGTCAGGCCCTGAGAAATAGGGGCTTCTCTACACAGCGCTGGCAAAGCGTGCCAGAGGGTGCTTAGTAAAGTGCTCCATCGTGTTGCACTCTAATTGCCCTGGGTAGACCTTGCCTAAGGTACCTACTTCGCATTAGCATTGTCTACACTAATGTGAACTAAGTCCCTTTTTGAGCACACCCGCCAGGTCTGCAAAGGGGCAGCTAGAATGCAGCACGTCGGTGCATTTTACAAATCACACCCCTCTAGCGCACTTTGCTGGCAGCGTGTAGACAAGCCCTACGTTGCCTCTCATTAGACTGGTATGTCACGTTTCCTGCTACAATATGAACTAAATGCCAGTCACTTGTGCTCTCAGTCAACGGAAAGTTTCCCAGCAGAGTATCGGCCTCCGATCAGGCCCTTTGTTTTCCATTCTTTTCTCCACCTGGTAGGAAGTTCTGGTTCAGGACAAGTTCAAGCTCTGACTGTCAAAAGGAAATAATTTCCTCCTACCCTTTGGTATTTGAGGTTTTTCCAAAGCGAGAAATACAAACTTTATTTCAAATGTTTATTGAGAATAACAAAACCAGAATAGGATTAATCAGTCTCTGGATACCAGTGTTAGGATGGGCATGATGGGTTCTTTTACCTCTCAAATGACCCCCCAGGGCTGCATTCATGGAAAGCAGGTGATGTGAATCTCTGCATCACTGTATGCAGAAAGTGGAAAGAAAACAGAGATTAACACCTCTGCTGTTCCCTGTGGGGGCTGGGAGGACAAGCTTCCTTGAGGAGAAAAGGGGCCTTGGTTTGAAATTTCCTGGTACAATTGTTTTCCTTCTGACACTTCTGGTACAGTAGAGCCTTTCCCTTGATTGGCATAATGCAGTGTTTTAACTTTAGCATGCATTTAAGAGGCCAGGTGGCTTACAGACACCTGCAGGCTAATGAGTTCTCACTCTTTTAAAATACAGAGAGAGCTACCAGGACAAATGTGCCATTGCTCTCTGAAGCCAAACTCCTCATCGAAATGAACGGGAGGATGTACTTAAAATGTGACGGGCCCTTGGAATTCGCTACCTCCGTATTTCATTGCTCTGAGAATCTTTGACAGAGAGTAAGCTCCTTGGGGGAGGGATTGTCTTTTTTGTTCTGTGTTTGTACAGCCCCTAGCACTGTGGGGCTTTGATCCAGGACTGAGGTTCCTAGACACTTCTGAAACAGTACAGTTACTACCAAATATCCGTGTAGTAACAGGCAATGGAAAAGCACCAGCTGCTTGTCTGTCAGCCTGCTAGGACTGAAGGATCCACCATATGTGCTTGAAAAAGCCCAACAGCGTAGGATATAAAAGGTTTGGATTCTCATGTCTTACTCAGCAACTCTCCCAGATCAGTTTATAAAGGTTTAGGACCTGATTTGCAAATGCCCCATTGCCTTCTCTGGCAGTGTGAACTGGTGGAAATGCAATTGACGCCTATTTTGAGGTGCAAATTACACTTTTACAGGGGCAAATTCATGTAAAAGGGCCTTCGTGTAAGTGAGCACCAGAGCCTTGGGCTTTCAGGACTGGCTCTTGGCCTTTGGAGCGCACGTAACATTTCAGGGACATCTGCCCAGTACAAGGCACAATGCAAATTGGGAAACCAGAGCACTTCTGGTTAACCATTGAATTCTGATGGCTTGAATGCAGGGGCAGCGATGGGGACTTTTTCCACAGTTGGGCAATGCCTGAAAATTAGAATATTTGGGACAGAAATCTTATCATCAGTAAAAGATACTATGAATGCCTTCAGGACTCCACTGGGTCTTCCAGTCTGGGCTGTGTGTTCACAATAAAAACCTTCTAAGTGTAAACTTCCTGCTCATTTGAAAGGGAAAACACAAACCTAGTAAAATACAGCGGATTGTGAGAGACTACAGGTATGTCTACACTACAACAGTTTCAGCAGCACATGTGTGGCTATGCCGCTGTAGCACAGCAGTGTAGATGTGTTCTACAACAGCTGAAGGCTTTTCCCATCTCTGTAGTTAATGGAGCTCCCCGAGAGGTGGTCACTTGGTTAAGGGAAAACTTAGCTGCATCTACACTGGGGGAGGGGGAGGTAGGGTGACCAGATGTCCTGATTTTATAGGGACAGTCCCAATATTTGTGGCTTTTTTTTGTATAGGCTCCTATTATTTTTCACACTTGCTGTCTGGTCACCGGGAAGGGGCGAGGAAGGAAGAAGGTTGTATCAAATTTTTCACAGCCCTAAGTGATAGTTAGGCTGATGTGACCTTTAGGTGCAGGCCAAACCTAGGATAAATTTAGGCTCCGAGATGGCAAAGCCTTACATATGTGTTTAACTTCATGCACTGTGAGAAGTCCCACTGAGATCAATAGCAAGTCCTCCAGTGCGTTAAGCACCAGTGTAGGTGTATGCTAGGAGATCTTATTGGGGCTAGAAAATCCTCTTTAAGAACTTGTCCCTACTACTATTGAATTCAGTGCGAATTATTGTACCATTGGCATCAGTTAGAACAAGATTCCACAATAATTCCTCATTGTATTGTTGCCTTTTTTTTTCATACAGGGGGGAAATCGCACTCCCACCAGAACCATACCAAAAATATCTATCTTGTATAACTGACTTAACTTAACTACAAACACTACGCTAAATATAGGTGATCTTTTGACTTTGGATTGCTTACCCGCCATTATTTATAAGCAACATCCTCTTAATTAATATTACTTATTTCTCCCTAGATTTTCCCTTCTAAACAATGATTATTTTCTGTTGTATTGTATGCTGTTAAATGGGGGGTGGGGGGAAGGGGAAGGAAACACTTAAGTGCATGGCTTATGAAATGTTCTAATGTGGCATATTAGAGGAACGAAAAAAGAGTTGATCCATCCAGAAAACAGACACACTTATTTGCCCCAAATTTGCCACTTATGTGAAGAGCCCATAACTCACATCTCACTAGGCCTCAGTTCCCCATCTGTAAAATGGGGATAATATTCCTTCCTTTCTCCCATCCTTTCCTGCCGTGTGTCCAACATGCCCCTTCCTCCTCCAGGACTGTCCCTGGCATGCCCCCTACACCAAAGCTTGCAAGAGTATCCTCAGAAGGTGGCTTTGCACCTGTCTTCCTCAAAACCTGTGCTGGAGGAATCCAGCCTAGCCGGAACAGGTGGCTTTTAGGGGCCATTGACGCTGTTCCACCCCTTTTAAAGGGAGTGACTTAGACTTAAGGGCTAGAATGAACCACTCTGATCATTTGCTGTGACTTTCTGCACAACACAAGGCTATAGAATTTTAACCAATGATTTCATCAAGTCAAATAACTTGTGGCTGACAAAGTGGTCAGAAAATAAGAGAACTCTAACAGGAACATGCACCTTTAAAATGTACAATTGCCTTGTTTTCATGTGCCAGGGCTATTTAAATAGTCCAAGTAACCTATTTATGATTATTCATTATAATTAACTGTCTTGTAGGGATATGGCAGCTATTACTAGAAAGGATTCTTTAAAAGTTTAGTCTTCATGAGTGGGAAAATGCTAATACTTCAAGCGTCCTTCATCCGATGATCTCAAGGCAATTTATAAGATCTGATTGCCCTTAAGGGATCCTACAGCAAACCACTGTTTAAAAGCCAAGAAGAAGACTATTCAGCACTTCCCTTTGGGCCTAATCCAAAACCAAGTGAAATCAATGGGCTTTGGATCAGGCCCCCAATGGGGTTCAATATGGAGCTCCGTGGAACAAACGACAGGGGGCGCGCTACCACTATTTTTCAATCTGTAAGACCCAGAAGGGACGTTTGAAAGATGGTCTATTTTCATCAAGGAAGATACAGGAGTAGCGCGGGTCTATCCATTTTTGTTTAAATAGCGTTAATCAGATTCTGGTTTTCCACACTTATTCCCAAAAGGGCTCGTCTGGGCTCACTCACCAGGGGAGACAGGAGCTTGGCTTTTTTAGTGTTATCTTTTAGCTGAAAAATAAATACAGAATTCCAAAAAGTCAGAAGAAAAGCATTTACTTTTGCAGAATAAAAATTTACATGAATATATTGATAATAAAAATATTCAGTTCCTCGCATAAATCAGAAGGGTGGTTGATAGTCTCCTGCCGCCTTTGTTAAACAAGCCACACAGTATATTAAACAGTGATTTTCAAAGTCTAGACCCCTGTTTATATGAATCATTTGATGAGTGCGATTAAATGAAACCCCCCTCGGGCATGCTGTGTTAACGTTTTATATTATTACTAACCTTCATTGTTAGAGCTACAAGTGTTTGTCTTATTTAAAAAATAGGCCATATTGCCCCATTCATTTTGAAGGAGGTAGAGATAGAGAGATATTTTAGGACGGGATTTTGCAGATTAGATAGATAGATAGATAGATAGATAGATAGATAGATAGATAGATAGAGATTTTTGCAGATTCGATAGCTAGACAGATTTTAGGGAAGGATTTTGCAGATTAGATAGATACATAGATGGAGTTTTGCAAGAAAGAAAGAAAGAAAGAAAGAAAAAGAAAGAAAGGAAAGTTGTACATGATACAATGGATGCAATGGCGGAGTCCCGCTCCATAGGACAGAGTGCTGTCACTCAAGCCTACAGTCCCCCTCTCTGTACAATGGTAACTGCGGGATTCTGATGGAGCAGGGTTGTCTGCGGGGTATTAGCAAGGAAATAGTCAAAGATTCATTCCACTTCACAGACTCGCTGTTTTCTATCGCCCGAGAAAGCCCCGTTAAATCCCCGAAGAACCAACACTGTTAAATAAACTTGACTTCGTTTAGTATCTCAGACAGCTCCGGTATCCTCTGGAATAAATCCACGTTTCAGCCTTTGGTGGGATACTGGCGCGGGAGCAGCAAGTAGGGCGCTCTGTGCTTAGACAGAAACACGGATCCATTCTTTACAATCTGTCTGCCTGTCTGTCTCTGCTTTGCACTGAACACCCAGTTAGCAGCCCTAGCCAGACCGATTGATTGGCAGAGTGTGTACAACGCCGATCCCACCTCATCCCTTTGCCTTGGGATGCTCCTTGCGCGGTGGCCATGAATAGCCACCGTTTCGAGGTCGAAGTCTCGGGATTTTCTGTCTAGTTTCCTGCTGTATTAAGGTGTTTTCGGACCGTGCTGCTAGCGCCCCGTTTGGCCTGGCAGCGAGGGGGTTCTGGGCCGCTCGGGGCGGCGGTAGAAACCCCCAGGTCCTTAGCAGTGGTTCCCTGGTGTATTTCTGTTGGCCACTCTCGCCTTCCCCCTGTTTGTTTTAGTTACGAAATGTTGTAGCACCTCGCCTGTGACCGGGTAACCTTGGAACTGGCTCGTCTGTCAGACAAATGGGCGATCCCAGCGCATTTCGCACCTTCCTAAAAAAGGAAGCGAGCCGGGGGCATGGCGTGGACAGCGAGGTGAACGCTGCGTAATTTCCACCCCCTCTCCTGTGACTTCGGTGTGGATCTCACTTGCCAGGAGGGCGCGGCGGCGGGGAGCAGCGCCGGGGGAGTTAAAGGTGTGTAAACAGCTCTTCTAACTAGGACAGGGCTTGGCGAATTTGCTCCCGAGCCGCTGGCCGGGTTGGCAGCGAGCGGGCTCCAGCCAGCAGAGAGATCCCCGGATAAATCAAGGCGGGCTTGATGAGCCCGGCCGGTAGCAAACCAGTGCCCCCCGGCCAGCCCTGCCGAGCAGACCTGGGCGCAGTCCAAGGGCACCCAAGCAGGGGGAGGCCCCTCTCCCTCCCCGGCTGCAGTCCCGAGCGCAGAGACAGCCAGACACCCGTCCTGCAGTCTCCGCTCCCCCCCAGGCCAGCCAGCCAGATGACGAGCCACTGGCCAATAAAGACCGGTCCAGCTGGCTCGCGGGTCCTTCCCCTGCCTGGGTCCGGATTTGCCCCGCTCGCCATGCGCCTCCCGTGCAGGTGTGCGCGAGAGGGGGGCGAAGGCTCCCGCCTAGGTGTGAGCTGATTATTCAAATCGGCTGCCCAGGATCTGGGGATTGGAGGCTGGCGGGGGCGCCCGGGGCTATATCACTCAGCCACCAACGTCACCGGAGCACTCGGCCTCCGCCTCCGCCTCTCCCCGCCGCCGCCGGCCACTCGGGGCTGCAAAAAAAAAAAAAAAACCACAACAAAAAACCAACAAACCCACCCAAGCAGCAGCAGCAGCAAGAGGGGGAGAGGAAAACGCACCCACCCCGAGCCGGCACGGCTCCCCCCTCCCCCTCCTCCCGGCTCAGGCAGAGGGAGTGAGACACAGAGGGGAGGGAGGGTTTTTGGGTTGTTCTCTCGCTCGTCGTCGGGTTGTTGTGGCTGTTAAATTTTAAACGGCCATGCACTCCGCTTCCAGTATGCTGGGAGCCGTGAAAATGGAAGGGCACGAGCACTCGGACTGGAGCAGCTACTATGCAGAGCCCGAGGTAGGGACAACTTCTCCTCCTGGGTGTCTCGGTCCCCCCCGCCACCTCCCTGCCCATCCCAACCGCCCTGCCCGTCCCCGAGCCGCCTCCCGGGCTCCCCTCCTGCGGCGAAACCCGGGCGCTGGGTTCAGACGACGCCGTGTTAGCCTTGAGATAATATTAACTTTGGGATCAAATATTGACTCGCGGCGCCTCCAAATCCTCTGCCCTGCCCGCGCCGCGCCAGCCTGACAAAGTTGTGTTTGGCACAGGACTGGGGGGGGGAAACGGGGGGGCAAGGCAGAAGGGGGGGCACTTATGGCTGGAAATCTGGGCTTTGAGAAGGGGGGAGAGAGGGCGACTCGCTGGGCTGCGGAGAGTCCTTCTGCGCTGCCCCTGGTGGGGCTTCCCCGCGCTGGGGGCGCGGGTGGCCGGAGTCCGATCCCGCCGTGCGCCCCGCGGTGGGTTCCCGTCCCACGTAGTTTGCCAGGCGCCCCCCGCCCCGGATCGTTTTGCTGCTCGATGGGGCTGGCAGCCGGCACATTTTGGAACGATTTAGCCCCCCCCCCGCGCCCCATCCAGCCCGGGACAGGGGAGTCCCCCGCACCGAGTCCCCCAACCGGGGGGCGATCGCCCCCCCCCCACCAGCGGACTGCTGCCTTTTCGGACCCGGCTCCACCCGCGCCCCAGCAGAGAGCAGCTCGCCCCGGCAGCCGCGTCCTCCGCCTCCTCCCGGGCGCGGCGGGGTGGCTGGCGGGGCGCCCCCCCCCCCCGCAGCCCCATTGCTAGAGCAGCCCAGGGGCGGCAGGCACTGCCTGGCAGCCGACATTAACCCACCTCCCCGTTCTCCCCCCTTCTCCTTGCAGAGCTATTCCTCCGTCGGCAGCATGAACGCGGGCCTGGGCATGAACAGCTACATGGGCATGTCCGCCATGAGCAGCGGCCCGGCCAACATGAGCGGCGCCGGCTCCATGAACATGTCCTACGCCAGCGCCGGGATGAGCCCCTCCTTGGCCGGCATGTCCCCCGGCCCGGGGGCCATGGCCGGCATGGGCAGTGGCATGGGGCCCCACTTGAGCCCCAGCCTCAGCCCCATGGGCGCCCAGGCCGGCTCCATGAACGCCCTGGCCCCTTACACCAACATGAACTCCATGAGCCCCATGTACGGCCAGGGCAACCTCAACCGCTCGCGGGACCCCAAGACCTACCGGCGGAGCTACACGCACGCCAAGCCGCCCTACTCCTACATCTCGCTCATCACCATGGCCATCCAGCAGTCGCCCAACAAGATGCTGACGCTGAGCGAGATCTACCAGTGGATCATGGACCTGTTCCCCTTCTACCGGCAGAACCAGCAGCGCTGGCAGAACTCCATCCGCCACTCGCTCTCCTTCAACGACTGCTTCCTCAAGGTGCCCCGCTCCCCGGACAAGCCCGGCAAGGGCTCCTTCTGGACCCTGCACCCGGACTCGGGCAACATGTTCGAGAACGGCTGCTACCTGCGGCGCCAGAAGCGCTTCAAGTGCGAGAAGAGCAAGGAAGGGGGCGGCGGGGGAGGGGGCGGCGGCGGGGGAGGGGGGAAGAAGCAGCCCCCCCAGCAAGCCCCGCAGCAACCCCAAGCCGGGGAAGGAGGCTCCTCCGACAGCTCGGCGGGTGGGCCCGGATCCCCCCACCCCGGCGCCTCGCCCTGCCGCGAGCACAAGCGGGCCCTGGCCGAGCTCAAAGGGACGCCCCCGCAGCAGGCCCCGTCGCCGGCCCAGCACCTGCTCGCCCCCCACCACCTGGCCCACGAGGCCCACCTGAAGCCCGAGCACCACTACGCCTTCAACCACCCCTTCTCCATCAACAACCTGATGTCCTCCTCCGAGCAGCCGCCGCCCCACCCCCACCATCACCCCCACCATCACCCCCACCCCCACAAAATGGACCTCAAGGCCTACGAACAGGTGATGCACTACTCCGGCTACGGCTCCCCCATGCCCGGCACCCTGGCCATGGGCCCCGTCACGAACAAAAGCGGCTTAGAGGCCTCCCCGCTGGCCGGAGACCCCTCCTATTACCAGGGGGTGTATTCCCGGCCCATCATGAACTCCTCTTAAAGCTCCCCCGCCGAGCCCAGCCGGCCCGGGGGGGCTGGAGGTCGGATCACGCTGATGATGTCCTTGGCTCGCTCCAGCTGTTGTGTTTATTTGTGTTCCAAGCCTCCCAGCCCCATCCTCCAAGGACAAATTTCCGCCCAGCCAGCCCGAGCCAAAGTCCAGTGGGTGGCAGGATCAGGCCCCGGAATTACCCGGGCCTCTTTCAGCACCGATTTCAGTGGAAAAATTCGGTTTCTTTGGTTGGTTTGCGAGGGGGTGGGGTGGGGTGGGGGGTATTTTATTTCCTGGGCAGCAGAGGGTGGGGTGACCTTTTTGTTGCAGGGAGTTCTAAATATATCTATTTTTTTTTGTGCGTGTGTGTGAAAGTGACGGAAAACTTACTCGGTGTGAAACAATGCTAGTTTTAAAACCAAGGACCCAAAGTCTTGTCACGTTGTAAAAAGAGAGAGGAAAAAAAATCACAAAAAGGAGGAAAAAAAAGAGAAAAATTCACAAAAAGAAAAAAAAAGGTCAGGATAGATTGTTGTAATTGATACAAACGTTTGATGTTACCGGGAGAGTAAACTACTTGGATCTGATTAATTTATCGTTTCTGTATGCTTTATTTATGGCTTATAAATGTGAAATTCTGGTCCCAAACAGCCAGATTGTCACGAAAATATATTAAAGTGTTATTGGCGTTTTTTCCCCCTGAATCTTTTTCTTCGGATTTTCCAATTTTTTTCCCACTTGAGGGGGGAAAACACTGACAGGGAAAATGGAAAACAAATCGGTCAAATTTATTGAATAATTTTTAAAAGATATCTACATAGTTCTGTATCTCTGTGTGTATTTATTCTCTCTGCATAGTATACGTTCCTATAGAGTGGGAAAATATATATGGAAAAGAATAAGAAAACGTATGTTATATAAAATATATAATATATACACATGTGAAAAATATAAGCTCTCTCTCTACACATGCATCCCCGAAAAGAATATATATATAGAATACGCATCGATTAAAAGATATATATGTATATAAATATAAGCTATACATACATAAAATACCCATATGTGCATCTTAGATATTTTTCTTGTTTATCTGACAAGTTTTAAAAGTTACATGGTTTTGTCCCAAGCTGTAGTCACTCTAGGTCTAACAAAAGGAACATTTGATATTCACCCTGCTCGGATTTCGCTCTTAAACAATCAAGAAAACAAAACAAGGCGTCATTACTAATATCCCGCATTTACCTTGGGCTCCTTCCAACCATTCTAGATCAGGCTGGTCTTATAAATCAGGAATTTACAGACGATGACTGAAAGCCACCCCCTTCCTCATTTCCCCGGACACCCCCCAACAGCTAGTTATTGAGACTGTTCAAAGACACGGAATTCCACCTGAAAGGCAGGAGCCGTGTAAAACACACCGAGTCGGTCTCTATGGCGCCAGGTGACACGCTGCACAGACTGTCCTCGATGTCATGAACTTTGGAGTTTGCAGAAACCTTGAAAGGGATCAGTTGAGCTAAGGGCGGCCGGGAGATACCTTAACCCCTTGAGTTGCTCGAATAGCCGGGCGGACACCGGCTCTGGGAAACTGGGCGGCTGGGGGACGGTGGATGAGCCTCAAGTCTGGGTAAGAGGCGGCTTAGGGGACTAGTCCCTAACCCAAATACAATCAACTTCTTCGCCTTGAGTGAGCCCCCGCAGCCCAAAGTTCGCTGTGACCCTAAACACTGGCCCCCTTCCTGGAACAGGCCCGGCGCTGCGCACACCGTGTTACACTCCCGCTCTCGGTTTACTCACCGGGGGCCACCTTGGGGGAAAAGGGAAGGACCGTGGGAGCTAGAACACGAAATATTTTCACACCCATCAATATAAACGCAGGGGTCACGCCCCGCCCCCCCCCCCCCGAAATCACTGGGAATTTTACCAGTCCTACAATACCTGCAGGATTGGGCCCGAATTTGTTGGGACGAGATACTTCCCCTTTATCACACTATAACTGAAGACACTGAATGTGCCGTTCAGATATATTCCACTTCCGAGGCTACTGAGGTGATACAAAAAGGTGGGGGTGTAATATATATATTAAACGTTGGAAAGCTGTTTTCAGCATATTACACCCATATGGAGAGGTTTTCATTCTTCCTGTTCATGGCGTATATAGAGAACTGACAGGAAGAACGAACATGCTTATATTTATGGATCATAATGAAAGCGGTTTGATAGTTACATCGCCACAGACGACAATTAACAGCAGTGTTGTGTGTGTATCATTTCAAATCGTTCATCCCTGTACGAACTAGTGGAGATAGTGAAACAATTTAATATGTGAAAATATATTCACTATAACGAAGCCTGTTTACATAGTGAAAATACAGGGGATCACATGGATTGCATGTTTTGTGTAGGGAAAAATTATTCCCAAACTTCTGTTGTTTACCTGTCCAACAGTCAGTATGTTTCTTTACATCTTTCAGTTATTAGGGGAAAAAATAACGTTCAAAGAGGGTAGATTCGCATTTTCCATATCCAGAAATACCCATGTGCACATGGAAGGTTTCCCAAATAATATGACAGGCTTTCAAGAAAAATAATCGACGTCGCCTTGAAAAAACTCCCCTGTCTAATTGTTGATTTATTACGTCTCGATAGATAGATGCGGGGATGTATCGGATTATAATTAGTGTTCGTGTGAGTCTGTTACGTCCTAATCTGGACGCGCCCCACTATAGGTCCGTATAAAACATGGCATTGTGCAGGGAATAAATCATATGATATAATAAATCATCCACACACTGGGGGTCCCTTGTTTTTCAGAGGGCGTAGAACCAAACGACCCACGCGTTTTATTTTACAAACCGAGAACGAGGGGCGATTTTTAGTTTCTGGTGGGCTGAACCCAGCAAACATTTCGCCCTGAAAGCAAGTCCGCTGCCTGCTTTAAAACACATCCCGGCGCCGAAAGGTTTTTTTCACGCAATACATTCACCCCGTTTCCCAACCACTTTTTGTTTTCCCACGCGTTTAAGGAGTAATAGGTCTGCTGTCCGAAATAACATTCAAATCCTTCTTAAAATTCGGCATTGTTCAGGGGAGGGGGGGGGTAAAAACCTCCAAAAACAAAACAAAAACTCGGACCCGGCCAGAAATCTGTCCGCCTCGACACTGCAAGGACACACACGTTGTGAACCAAAGCATAAAATGTGTTTCATTATCACATAAAAGGCTCCCGTAGGGAAGGAGAATAGAAGCAGGGAATAAGGCTGATTTGGGAACAATGACGCAGGCCAGCGATGCTCTAACCTGTTATGTTCTGTATCACATGCCCATTGTTAAGTGGTAGTTTTAAACGACTTAGTGTCTCTCACTCCGCTGATCCCAACAGATAAGATATAGTTCAGGCCGCATACATAAAAAGGGAGTCATTTGGATGCCTGCTTTAGAAGCAGATCTTTTATGTGCTGCCTTGTTCGCTTCGCTCCCTTTCCCCACGGATCCTGCACACAACCAGGGTGAAAAAAACACCCCCCCCCCAACAAACAACCTCCCTCCCTCTCCAGATATTTATTTCTCCGCCACCCCAAGCGCTTGCAGCGGCGGCTGGTTTAAGTAACCGTGATCGGTGAATAAACAAAAGTCACTAAACAACCCGAAAAAAAAAATCTAGATCCAAATTCCAGGAGGGTAAACTTTCAACACCACGTCATACTTCAGCAAATTTACACAGATATTAGCGCGCCTCCCTGGCCGTGGGTTTTTTTTTTCCCCTTTTGAGCCATTGTGCTTAACTGAATTTTATAAAGCTGATCGATATCTTGGTAAAATATTCATTTTTAAACTAGCGGGCAGTGAAATCTTTGCTTTGTGCTAAAGTCAACAGCCGCCCAATTTGAGCTCCCATAAATGCCGCGATGCCACCAGTCGGGGCAGGTCTTCGGGGCTGCTGAAGGCTGGATTGTCACAGCAGCGCAGGGGGCAGCAGGTAGGTGATTTCCATCGCTTTGGTGTTTTTTTTTTAATTCCCATCTCCTGCTTCCCCATGTCTAACCCCCCCGCATTAAACCGAGCGAGATAAACGGCGGAGGGGGTGGGATCCCGGGGAACCGAAGGGGGCTTTTGCCAGCTCCAATTTCTTGGATCAAAGCGGAGGAGGGTGGAACAGGGAATACCCCACGCGCAATGGCCTCGGAAGGGCTGGTTTTTATTACTTAGTAGCTGATTAAAAATTGTACATTTACATTTTTAAATGTAATTAAAAGGAGTGTCTCCCTACTGGGGGAGGGGTAGGAAGTCGTGAAAACCTGAATCCACCCAGGGGCTTTCCACAGTTCCGTGTATGGACAGTTCATGACAAGAAACTTGATTTCTCGGGGACTAAGCCGCTGAAAAATCTCGCTCGCATTTCGTTTGCGGGTTCTGTCCCGGGAAACAAAACCCGCCGGAGCCAGCTCCCGCGGAGACAAGGGGGGCTGAGGTTCACAGCCCACGTCCTTGTTTTCACATCGATGTTTTCATGCACATCCACGCGGGTGGAACCCGTCCTCCCCCGACCCAGACGCGCGGAGGCGGTGTCCTGAACAGGTTTAAAGAGGAAATCAGAGCGGGTATTTCCCCGGGAGTCCCTGGAGCCTGCCGGGCTCCTGAAAACCTCAGGCAAGGCAGAGCCGAGAAATGCCCGGGCAGACCCGACCCGGACGTGCTAGGCGGTAACTTCCCACGAGTGAGGGGAATTGGAAGGAATTGGTGCTGGGCACACGGGCATCCGCCCAACCATCCGTGGAACAGACTTTCCGAGCTCTGAAAAGGCAAAGGAGAGTCAAAACATACTTCACTCCGTCTCCGCCTCAGGACATACAAATCCATGTACCTCGAATTGACCTGAGAGAGGAGATCAGCAAAATCGATTTTAACTGGCATGGGGGGTCCTTAACCACTCCCCCCCCCAAATGACCATATTAAAAAGAGAACCAGCAAGTGCCACTCTTGAATCGGGGTGTGAGTTGTCCCTGGGAGCCAGAGCGCTTAGAGCTCGAAGCTCCCTAGGATCTGCCTTTCTCCCCCAAGCGCCAAGAGGCAGGGTTATTATTTCAAAACAGAGGCGCAGAGCAGGACTCGGGGATCGGACCTCTTTAGCCCCTTGCGAGCGGGTTCCGGGAGGTGCGCGTTTGCGAGCGGGTTCTGCTCGATTGCTTTGGCCCCCGGGTTTCATTTCAGGCCGAAGCAAGACGGAGGGAGACATTGGACGCGGCTTACCCGGGGGGTTCGGGCACTTGGCACAGCAGATCGCCTGTACAAAGAGCCCAGTGCGATCTCGTTCTGGAAATGGCCCAGGGGCGGCGGTGGGAGCCCCGGGTTTGTCTCCCAGCCCCCCTCCCACGTGAGATGGCGATTAATAAATTCCACGTGAAAAGGGAGGCGAAGGGGCCCGTCGCGTCTGATTTCCCCTCGCTCTGGCTGATGTGACAGGTTCTATTTCCCGAACAAGATGAAATCTGGGCAGGGCACACAGAGAGGCTAATGGCTTTTAAATAATGAATAACCTCCCCGTTCCACGCGTAATGCTGCGCCTCGGATTCCTCAATTACTTGTCATTAAATGAGTGTCGATCCACGTACTTCACTTGGGATCCTTTGATGGGGGGGATGTGTGTGTGTGGCGGGGGGTGGGGGGAGGAGAATTAACCTCAAGTCAAGCCCACTCCAGGACTGAATTAAATAGGGAATGGCCTTTGTGATATCGGTTCGCAGCTAGGCGGTCCCTTAATGCAGCGGTACTTTGGAAAGAAAGCCGGCGTTTTAAAGAGATCTAATCTGCCAAATGGCCAATTTACGCGTCTGATCTGTATCGTGTTGACGCTCTCCCCCCCCCCGTCGGCCCCTGTTTGGGGTGGGGTTTTTTTGTTTTGCTTTTTTTATAATACGACACAAATAAATACACCCCCGCTCCGCGCCGCGCAGGAGAAGGGACGCGGAGAGCGGCCGGGTTACAGCGCTCAGACCCTGCGGCATTTCCAGGCGGCCGCCAGCTGCTCTCTAAGGAGTGCAAGCAGCCCGAGTTGGGGGGGGGGGGCTGCGGGAGCCCCGTTACCCCAAGAAAGCAGCCGCCCCAGCCCCCTTTTCTGGGGAGAAAGAATGGACCAATTGCGCCCCCCTTCCAGCTAAGACAGGTTTTCCCCTGCGCACCCCAAAGGCTCCCTTTCCAAAGCGGGGCGCCCGCGGATGCACCTTATTCCCAGAGGACGTGACAAGACCCATCCTGGGCCGCCCCCCCTTGGGTTTCTTCTAGCAACCCCCCACCGGCTTGCCGATGTGCAGGGTTACTCGAATCAGTCAAAGGGGAGAAGGCACTTTCCCCCCTCCCCCCGCCCCAACCCTTCCCCCCCCCAAGACGAAGAGAAGAATCCGAGGAGCGGGGTTTCAAATGTCACAGCGCAGGCCCCGAAGGCCTTTGGCCGGGGGACATCACAGGCGGGCGCGTCGGCCGAGCCCATGGCAACCTGCCCCTTTAACTCTGTAACTCGCTTTAGTGACCCGGCATGCCTGGCCCGCCCTGGTCTGCGGATTTCAGCCGCCAGCATCGCAGGCCTTCTCGGGCCCCCACCTCCCCCAGACTGTACTCCTGGGGAGGGACACAGCCCCAGAGCTGGGGGACTCTCTGGGACCCGCTAGCTAGCATTGGTTTCCAGCCAGCCTTGGGACCGGTTATACTCCAGAGCCATGGGATTGGGGATTTTGTGTGTGTGTGTGTGTGTGTGTGTGTGTGGCGATGGGGGGAGAGGGGAATACAGGGTCCATCCAATCAAACTTACTTACTTCTGTAAAGTTTAAAGTCCGTTCAGCTAATCAAACCCCTAGGGCCTAGGCCTCATTCACACTTGGCTGAAGATGCAAAGTCAATTTCTCTGATCGTCCCAGTTAGATGAAGTCCCGTGAGGTTGGCTAAGGGAGCGGGCTCTATTGCAGTCGGGTTGCCTAGGAATCAAAGTCTTCAAATTCGCCTGCTCTGAAAAGTCAGTTGGAGGCTGAAGAAAGACTTTCTCTAGCGATCACAGTTAGCGCCACGGCCGAAATCATCCCGGAGGATAAAATCCGCTACGTTCACGGCTCCGCGTATTTAAACGCGTCTATTTATGAAAAGCCAGTTTAAGCGGAATCACCGCTTTCCCTACCGCGCAGTGAAAATCCAAGGCCCCAAATATCTGAAGCGCCCCGCGTCTTTAACTTGTCTATTTAAGAAATGAAAAGCCGGCAGTTTCATAGCGAGTTTCGCTATTCAGAGTTAAGATCTGAGGCCAAAAATCATCTAATTGTGTTCAACGCTTTTTTTTCTTATTTCCCGCTCCCTCCTCCCCAAAAGCCACCTCTTGAATTGTTTGAGCCCGGTAATGACATGCAGAGATGGGCTCAAAAGACACCAGACATCAAAGCACAAAGAAGATGACGTCCCCAGCAGTTTGATAAGAAAGTCACACTTCCAACTTTCCAAGAGAGCCGCCTGACTCTCTGCTGTGCATCTAGTGTGGCAAACTTTCCCAAAGTGTCTTGCCCTCTAAACAGGCAGGAACCACCCCGCCCCTCCCTGCCTTCAACCGTTCTATGCAAAAAAATGCATTTATTGATCATCTTTAAAAAAAACACTGAGGGCTAATTATTGTCGGGCTCACAAGGAGCGGAACACCCAAGTAGAAGCTGAGCCGGTCTCCTGGGAGACTGATGGAGACCTATTTTACAAGCTGTAATTCTGCTTTAGACCATTGCAGGCTAAAGTCAGTTCACATTAGCTTCTTTCTTCTAGAAATGTTCCTAATCCGATATTTCGGTGAGGAGAAGCTCGCTTCTCCCCCGTGGTTTATTGATCCTCAAATCGCCTAAACCCAGGTATGGAAGAGAGTGGAAACAAACCTCTCAAAGTTTGCTACCTAGTCAGTGTGTAACCTTCAAAGAAGTAAATATTAAACAGCACGGCAGCTGGTGATTTATAGTCCGCTGCCCTGTTATTTACTAGACAGATTCCTCGCCAAGAGAGCTAAAAATGGCTCCTGGAAAAGGAGTACTCCGTTTCTATTTTTCGATTAGGGGCATATTTTCTAGAAGCGCCTTTGCATTTTGCTTTCCTTGGTGCGGGATATTCATGAACTAGTCAAGGCAGCCGAAATGGTTTGGTGTAAATAACATTCGGAAAACGAGTCATCCGGAAAAAACTGGTACGGGGCTACATTCGGATCGGCCGTGTGAACGTTATGATTCCAAGTCGTTTTGCAATGTGGGAGGATGTCAGCTGAAATAAGCACCAAGAAAAAAACAAACAAAAAACCCCCTCCCATTGCTAGGTTTGATTTTGTTCTGGAAATGAAAAATTTCGTTCGAATGGCGGTAAAAGCATAAGACAGCCCAGGAAATAAACTTCCAGTTAATACGGGGAAGAAAGACTATACAGTATAAGAATTCATCTCAAATGCAGAGTTTCTGTCTTTGGTTCGCTCCAGATGATTTATCCATTGAAATATTAATGAATCTACGGCACTGGAAAAACAGGGTTTTTTAAAAATAGTCATTTTAAAATGCAGGGATTTAAACCTAACATCCTTGATAATACGCACACGAAAACGGAGTTAAAACTATTTCTAAATTCCTGTAACACAGGAGAGGTTTTCCAATCACATTTTTGCTGAGTTAAGCATTAATCTCGAGTTCTCCCTCAAAGACTACGCATGCATACAGCTAGAAAATCTTAAATTTAAAATAATCACACTGGGACAAGCTACCATCAGTTTTAGAGGCGAAATCTTCTTTGATCTTCTGCGGACGAAGAAAAGGGACGCTCGGAAGCTTGCTGCTTCTAATGGCAATTACTGTCTATTAAAACAATCCGAAAACCCTGTTGCTTTGGGAAATGGCAGGATATGAAACCAGAAGGGCAAACCTAGCGGGTATTCGGTTGTGTTTAAACTGAATGACTTAACAAGTCGCTTCAGCTTTTGAGCGAGCCAAAACAGGACACTGGAGTAAATTCGTTTTCATGTTTTTTTCTCTTCACACCATATTTGGTAGGGTCTTTCCTCGCTTTATCTGGAATCCCGTATCTATGGGTTAAAGGCCTCCTAGATCTCCCTACAAGGGCGAGCAACCCTGACACCGAATTCTAGTCTCCGCTCAGCCGCCGACTCCGTGACTCCCAGCTTGCCTCAGTTTCCCCATCTATAAAATGGAGCTAACGACGTGGCTCTCCTTTTTCGAGCCCTTGAGGTCTAGGGCTGAAAAGTGCCTGTCTCAAAGATCAGTGAACTCCATAGGACTCTCCAAATGTTCTTCACTGGCCTCTGGATCAGGCCCTAAAGAATTCAGATGATGAGACTGGAGGTTCCAATGCTGCGTCCGCACTCCTTACATGATTTGTCAATACCTCCAGGGCTGATATTTTAAACACTATTCCCCTCCCCCACCAGGAACAAAAATTGGGGGCAGGGGGCTTCTTTTGACCCCTGCGCCACGCGGTTCCTGAATCACTCGGTTGGAAATTAGGCGGCGCTGTCCCGAGGTACCGATCCACTTTATAACCGTGACCCTAACCCGGCGATCCATCCTCTGCAAAACAAAAGGGGACCGTGCAAACCACAAACTCCGGCTGTTTATCCTCTGGCTAAGCCCCAGACGCAACATCGTGGCTTGACATTGCGCCATTTGCTTCGGGCTGGAAGCTCTCGGGGCTGGGCTAGTCAGACCCGGGATGGGGTCAGAAATGATTGCCGGACAACGCTTTGTGGATACCGTCCATTTATCCCGGGGCTATTTTGTGTAGCCAACGGATGCCTTGGCATCCAACTAGCCTTCAAAATCCCCTCTCTCCCTTGCTCGTAAACGGCGCCTATTTCCAGAGCTCTCGTCTACTTTATTGATTGATTTGCAGGGTTGTTTTTTTAATTATTTTTTTTGGGGGGGGGGGTGGAACTGAAAATGCGGTAGATGGCCAGCTGAAAAAAAAATCCACTCAGCTGAATCGATCCAACCACAGAAGCTGGGGAACATCTGGCCGGGCGCGGGGCGCGCATTAGAAGTGGATTGGGGGTGGGGGGAGCTGCCTTAGATCTGAAAATCTGGTGGATCCGTGCGCGCAGGGAAGGGTGGAAACAGGAACCTGCGGGCTGCTTTCATAAGCCAGGGGAGAGGTGTCTTCCGCTGAACTCTGCCTGACCCTCACCTGGAAGAGGCGCTGAACAAGGGCTGTGCCGTTAGCCGCCTGGCAAACCAGGAGAGGCTTCGCGCCTGGATCCGGCTGTCAGACCTGGGGGCTCCCCAGATCAAAGGCAAACCCGCGGCTATTCACCCTCCTCCTGCAGCCTCGAACTTCCAGCGCCCGGGAGAGCTGTGTAGGCAGCCGGGGCAAGCGAACCGGGGTCTTCCCCTTGCTAGCTGCGGGTGTCCACGCAAGAGGAAGATACTAGACCACCCCGTGGGCTCGGTGTCATTCAAGAGGCCAGCCAGGGCGGCAGAGAAGAGGGGAACCCTTCCAATCGCTTTAGATCAGGACAGGGTCGCTACACAGGGGGTTTCCCTTCCGAAGAGTTTCTCGGGGGTGGCGATAAATACGTTATTGCCACGGAGTTTAGTATTTTCCCCATCAGATCCCTTAAGCGCGGACTCTCACCTTTCCCCCCTTTTTTTGTTTGTTTGTCCCGGGGAGGGGGCTTTATTTTTGGCCAGGAAACCCAAAGTTCAGCACGTACCCCCCGAAACACTCACCTGTCCCCACTACCCTCCACGTGACCGAAAGCGTCTGAAGTGGAAACTTCAGTCAGGAGGGGAATCACTCGCTGTCGATTTTGTGTGGATAGCCCTAGACACTCCAAAGGGCCGAGCTAGGTCAGTGGGTCCCAAATTGGGGTTCGGAAACCCTGGGGGTTGCGAAATGTTCCAGGGGGTTCTGGGGAAAAATCCCTAATGGCAGAGAGCTGACCCCGGGGACCCCTGGGCTACAGGGGGCCAGCAGCCCCCACCCCCTGGACTTCCAAGAGCTAAGCAGATCCAAGCAAGAACAACTATCCCACTGAGATTTAAACTTCAAGACTCATAAGAAATGGAAAGGGAGGTGGATGTTTTTTGCTGTTTTTAAAATTAAATAGGCAGATGGTATTTTTAAAATTATCAGGAAGAACAAGTTCAAGCTTTGTTGTAACGTGTGTTGTTTGCCAGGACTGCTCAAGACCGGAATGCTTGTGTAGGAAGAACTCTTTGTGTTGGTTTCTTAAATACCTTCATGCTGTTTCACATCTGATACTCCTCCATGAAACAGACGAGCCTTGTCTTATAACAGGCTTATTCAAAGTGATACAAGCTAGGAAAGTGAGATCTTGGAAGTGTGTTGCCATTTTCACAATGTAATAAAAATACCGTAATGATAAGTGATTAATGATAGTGTGTAAAAAGCATGTCATAAAAACCACATTTTATATTTCCAAGATCATTATACTCAGGTAAAGGAGAAAATCCCTGGAAATATTCCATTTAGGAGGGGTTTCGCCAGATCTGACATTTCAGTGGAAGGGATCCGCAGGTTGTTAAAGTTTGGGAACCGCTGATCTCTTCCCCCCCTGTAATGATAATCAGTCCTGGAACTGCGCCCCAGAGTACGACGACTTCCTCGCCCAGCTCCTGACAGCTGCCGTGTGTCAATGGGACCCTGCGCGGTTCTTTTCCCTCTTCTACGCCAGGGCAGGCAAATTAAAGCGCCTCTCCACAGACCATTCCCCAGCTGCCTTCCTCTCCCCTGAGCCATAAAGCCCCTGGAAGGAGTTTCTCCCAGGTGCCCAGCCTGCAGTTCTCAGCATGCCAGGCTCATCCGGACAGCCTGGCTCTGTAACCGGAGACAAGGGTCCACTGACTGCGTGCAGCGGTGTTTAGATTCTGCCCTTCCCTGACAACTCGGAGGAACCTGTCCGCGTCCCCTTCTCCATCCCGCTGAATCGCGGCCTCGCTCCCTTCCAGCCTGGCCGGGGGTGGCGGGACACGCACCTCGTTGGCGTGCTGAACTACCTTGAAAAGGGACCAAGCACAGAGTAGCAGATCGGCCGAGGGAGCGGGGCGGGGGCCGGCACAACCGGATTCTTGGAAAGAGAAGCGAACAGCGGAGGAAATAGAGGGTGTTGTAGGCTTTGACCCCCTCGGGTGTCCCTGCAGCTGGTTTGCGGAGCGATCCTAAATTCAGGGGGGGTCTAGCTGCTTTTCCCAGCATGCCCTTCTCTGCCCCACTGATCCGTTGCCCCTCAAACGCAGAGAACGCTCCTGGCCAGGCGTAAATACGCGCAGCTCTTTCCGAGTGACATTTTGCCCAAGGGTGGTTGTTTATAGACGGCGATTCCTTCCTGACGAGCCCCCAGCCGAGTCCCCAACCCCGGCCTAACGGAAGGGATCCACCATGGAGCGGGCACATTAGCAGGAAAGTCGCGGGCAACATTTTCTGCTTTGCACACTTTGGGGAGGGAGGAGCAGGGAAAATGGGAAGGAAGTGAAGCAGTGAGGACCGCATGGTGCCCTCGGGTTTTGCAAGAGACACTCCTGAAATCAGACGGGAGTTTTGTCTCTAAAAAGCCCCTTCCCCATCGCTAGAGGAACGAGAGCCAAAACTAGAAACAATCACCACAGGAAAAGGAAAACTTTCCCCCAGGCCAAAACCCGACACTTGTACCGGTGCCTGGAAATCAAGAAAGGAGCTAAATCCAAGCGAGGAGCTGTTGGCTGCGGTCTAGTTCTTAAATCGAAGGGAGTTGGACTCTAGTATAGATTTTCTTAGATAGATTTTCTATCCCTTTATCAAATACTTGCATTGCTAGCGCACCAGAAAACAGACCCTCATCCCACGCTTCTCTGGGGGAGAATACATAGCAACGGCCAGCCTTATTTTCCTTATGATCGATACTTGCAGCAATGATCAGTGGTGAGTGATTAATAAAGCCGGCGGGGACTGGGTAGTTTTTATACCGCAGTCATTATTTCACACAACACAAAAAGCCGGGAAGGGTGCCACGTTCGTTCCGATTCCCGTCTATTTCCTCGTGGATCAACTTTCTTCGGACGGGAAGGCGTTTCAAAGTCAGTTGCAGTGTTTCGCCTCTAGCCAACAAATTCTGTTGGCGGTGGGTGGGTTTGCTGGGGAGTTTTATTGGGAATTAGGGGCCCGATCCTGCTTCCAAGACAGATCTATGGGCAACCTTCGAGGGCAAGGCAGGATCCCGTTATTCACCACGCTTGGCCTCGCTTCTGGAGTTAAAACTGACCCAAGAAATGCCAAAACTCCTGGCTTTGGGTTCAAGAGTCTTTCTGACCACTTCACACTTTCATGTCACCTCCTCTAAAGGCCCTGGTAGCCCCCAGGTTTGCGCACCTTTGGCTAGAAAAGCAATTCAGAATGGGGCATCGCTCCGCAGCATTCGGACCTGACCCAGTCCAGCCGTGCGGAGAGTGCCAGCCAGCCAGCAACAGAAGCGGAATCCATGCTAGTGTAGGTCTGCGTCTGTACTCCAGCGGGGAGTCCCACCGATCAACGGGGAAGCCATCACGTGAGTGTTTGACCTGCTGGAAAGTCCCGCGGATCGACTCTCCTGCGAGGACATCGGGGCAGAGGAAGGATTGTCTGCGCCGCGTCATTGTGCAAGACTTTTTGCACAAGTGCTTGTGCGGGGGCCCCTGTGTGTCCGTGGCAGCGTTCGCTTATCTTCAGATGAACAACTCCCTTTACCCCCCACAAAAAAAAACAAATCCAAGGCGGTGGGAAATTGCAAACTAGCGCTATTCAACAGAGAGCAAAACAGTTAAGCAGACCCCCATCTCTGTCCCTGGCTATGTGCACACGCAGAAATAAACCCACCCGTGCGCATAGGTATCCCGACACACGTGCGTGTTTTGTATAGCTCTGAAACACACACACGTACACGCACAGATCCACACACCTACACAAACACACTTTCCCGCTCCTGGGTCAAGTCCAGTTCTGTTAATCTGTCCGAATTTTCAAGGTGTCCGGACAGACAGGCGGGTTGGGCTGGAACGGATCCGGCCCAGAATCCCCCCTGGAACCCGCTAGCCCCATTGCCCCAGCAGATCCTGTTACAGGCTATGGGCCATAGCTAAGGGCCTGATCCTGCCCCACTGAAGTCCATAGGCGCTTTCCCACGGACTTCCCCGGGGCTGAGGCTCCAGTCCCCTGCATTTAGTGCCTGAGTCCCTAGCCCGCGGCTGGGCGCAATCTGGGGGCACTAACCCCGCGTTTGATCTTTGCTCGGGTGCACTTGGTGTTTGTGCGCGTTCAGCGCCGCTCGAACCCCGGCGATGGGCAGAGTAAGGGTTAAAACAGGGCTCAAAAGCTCATTCGGAAGCCCCATCCAAGGCTCGGCGGGGAAGCGTCCCGCCGTGCCGGAGCGGCGGACAATGCAAAGCTCGTTCAGGTGGAGGCTGCCGATAGCACCGGGCGAGGCCTTTAGCTGGAAACGTGCTTTGAAAGCGGCATCTCCCGGCTCGTTCGTGACTGCCGGGCGGAGCAGAGGGCGGCGGCGGGACTTGCCGCCGCGTTTACCGGGCTGGTCAAGCATGAAATTGAATGTTCAAAAAGTTTTGCCGAACATGCAAATCGCGTTCAAACAGAAGCGGCGCGCGCCGCTGATTTACAAGCCCCAGCTGACCCGGGGGGCGGGGGGTTGTTCCTAGGGAGAAATGCAAAGGAGATCGGGGACCCGAAGGACTTTAAATCGCTTTTTAGTTTTCCACACCCCCCCCCCCCCGCGCGACAGGGGAATCGCGTCCTCATCTCAGCAGGCGCTGGGGAGAATTTGGGATCCGACCAAAGTGAGCCAGGAAATCACAGCACGAATCACAGGCTGGCCAGGGGCCCTGCAGGAGAGGCGCTTTCCCCGGGGGGGTTAACCCCACACATCTAGGCCGGCTCCGGGAAGCTCTCCTGACCGCAGTAAACCCCCAGTCCCGCCGCCTCGGAAACCGCTGTGAGACTCCGTCTGTTAACCGCACACAACGGTACCAACCAGGTTGTATTTTACCGCCCACAAAAGTTTGCTGGGGTAGGTCTCCACAGAGTTTGCCGCACAACAATGGATTCTCCCCATTGCTCTGTCCTGGGGGTTGCTGCCCAGTGAAGGAGGCACCAGAGCAGTGATTTTTTTTTGTTTTGGAAAAAAACGTTGCTAGCCAAATTTGGATGGCAAAATAAAATAGTAGGAGAGAGCGAGGGGAACCGATAGGTGCGTCCTGAAATAATAATCCGGCAAGGACTGAGAAACGCCCAGTTTTGAAATAGTATCTAGCAAAGCAAGACAGCTCCCGTTCCTTTTATTCGCATACAGAATAATTTAATAGCCTTCTTGAAAGGATCCGGCCAGATAGCACCTTGTCCCCAGAAATACTTTGCCACAGACTGAAGGGGTCTTTCTTCCTCTCGCTTTCTCTTTCCTTCTCACCACTCCCTACATTAGCGCCTGATTTGGGGGTTTATTCTTCCCATTTTATTTCAGGCTAACCTCCTGCGGAAGACGAGGAAGGGCTGATTTTCCTCTCGATCACACCGGTTTATTGCTGTGAATTCCCCCCAGTCCAGCAACTCGATGTACTCTGAAGATCCCGGGAGTGGTTCCAGGATCGGCCCCCGGGGAAGGCTCGGGCCCCTCGCATTGGGCTGAAACCGACACAAGCCATTCTGCCGAAGTCAAGAGGGAAGAGGGGGGAATTCTCTACCAATGCGAATCCAGTTTTGGAAGGAAGACTCGTGTAAAAGCATTGCCAGCACTTCGACTACAGGGCGGTGAATGTAACCAAGGCATCGGAAGAGATTAAAGCACACGTATACTTGATTGTTTCACTAAAAGGACGCTGAGTTAATTCGGATGACATCTGAATGCATTTTCCCTCGCCCCCCTTCGGGAGATCGGGCACTAAGAAATATGGGCATTTCTCAGAACTGGAGAAAACGGGTCCTTTCCAGCTCCCTCCCCCATCCGCTTCTAGGCCAGCCTCCCACATGGTCAAAGTTTTAAATATTTGCTCAGCCCCTCTCCTCTGCGTCCCCTTCCAGAGGGACCCTGCTCCTACCGAGTCTGGGGCAGTTTAGCTTCCACCCAAAGCTTAAGGGTTATTGCCACCTGCAAAAATAAAATCAATCAAATCAAATAAAAAGCGCTTCTTTCTTCTCAGAACAGACCTTCCCTGCCAAACGGCTTTGTCAGTAAAACAAGCGAAAAACAAACAAAACTCCCCAACCAAACGCCACACCAAAACAAACCAACCAACCCCAAACCCCCAAACCAACCCTGAGCTAAAACCAACCCCAGTCCCCCGGGGGAGTCTCCCGGTGTCTGTGGCGGTGACATTCATAGAATCCAACGGACATTTTTTTTGCTCCTAGGAATCCTTGGGACCTTCCCAGCAAAGTGGAGGGGAGAGAGCTCAGGGGCTGGGTTTGGGGTCTGTGCCCCGACCCAATGATGGCTGCCGAGCTCCCTTTTCTCCTCTGTGCAAGTAAGTGGGCCTCAGAGCAGACCGAGGGGCTGAGATTGTAAAGGGACCAGCAGGGAAATGACCAGGGAACAGTTTTCACTCCATTCCACAGGTCTCTGGGATCTCTCTCCTTCCCTGGGGTGTGAACCAGGGACAATGAGTGAGAGCCTCCTTTCATTTCATTTCCCTGTCAGCCTTAAAGAGAGCCACACTGTACACCGGCCACTCACTCATCCAGAGCAGGGCTTCTTGGTGGTGCCCTTTGCACCAAAAGACACCCCCCCCCCAAGGGACACAGGTCTGGGAACTCCAGGTTTGCATCAGTCAAGCACCTAATGATGTTTTCCAGTGGAGAAAGGGACGCTAATTGCCATTGATCCAGGGGAATAGTAGATCCAGTCCAGCCTGCCCTAGCGGCCATGAGGGTGGACCAATCACCCAGACCAGCAAAGCATCAGAGGGGAAAGGAAGAGAGAGAACAAAGGAGGACACTGCAGATGAGCCAATCAGAACTATTCAACACAAGTGTGTCCAGACGGCAGGGGACACAACCTGGGTTCAAATACGTCCCTCAGTGCAGATGATGGATCGCTATATTTGCCCCCTCCAGTGGGGTTCATTTGAAAGGAAGGAATAAGATGCCTGGGAAATGCAGCATTAGTCTGCCATTGGGGACCAAACCTTGACACATTTCACCTCAATAGCAAAACTCCCAGTGACTTCAAATCCTAAAAAGGATCGGGTCCCCTAGCTCCCAACAGACTAGTTTACTGCTAAGTTTTTTTCTGCCCTAGTGAATTTTATCCCTGCCTGTCCTACTCGGTGGAGGGGAGGGGGAAGTATCACTTTATAGAAATACTACTTCCATGTTTGCTGTTTGAATCAACTTTAGTGTTTCCAGGAAGCCTTGTATTGACATATCTTCACCATAGCCATTCCCAGCCCTTAAATTAGTTGAAAAGAGAGGCTTATCAGTCTAAAAGGGAATAAGTGGTGAGGAGCAAAGATATGAATGTGTTTATTGCCCCATCATCCAGTATCTCAGCCTAGGAAAAGAAAAGAACCAGCTTGTGTTTGGAAAAATGCCTCCTGCTTTCATCATTCAAAGGAAGGGCTGCCTAGGAAAAGTGACAGTCTTGTTAATATCCTTTGTGCAATTTCAAAAGGAACAGTAGGAACTTGAATTAAGAAACTGTTTTTAGTGCACACGTTTCCTTTTAATATCGCTGCTCTCTTCTGTACTGTGGACATTAATCTCCTAAATGCTTTTTTTATTACAGTCAGACTAATTTCAGCACAGACTGTTCATTTAGTTGACAACTGACTTGACATAAGGGTGCTTTATGTACTTAATGTGTCTCTGTGTTCGTGGGTTCATGCAGCAATATTCTGGGTGTCTCTCTGGGAAATGAAATGCATGTAGAAACTTTAAAGTTCTGTTCATAAATGCATTCAAATTACATTTGACATGATCACTACACACAGCTATAGTCTCTAATTGTATAATGCGTTTGCATAGCATTTTAACCCAGGCACGCTACCGCAAACGGCTAGAAAAGACAGGATTTGTAGATATTACCGAAATATGCATACCCTGGTATAAAAGGTGATCTTTTCTGTAATAAAGCCATGCTGTCAAGAATCCAGAAAATTTACTAAATACAAAATGAAATCTGATATCAAATTGTACTGCATACAGGATATAAGTTCTTGTGGACACTAAGATATCTTTACACCTCTACGGGAGTGTGAAATGTGCTGACTGAAGTGTGCATACATTACATTTACACCCCTCCCCCCAGCCCCCGCTGTAAGGCATATTTACATTGTCAGAATAGTGGAAGGGGAACCTAGTGTGAATGAGAATCGGGCCCAATATGTTTAATAGAGCAGTTTCCCGTACTCTACCGAGATACTTCTTGAGTACTTCCATTCTAAACATTTTTAAATGTAAAGAAGATCAGAACAAAAATGATTTCTCTCACTTCAGCTGGAAGGAAAAAAGAAAGCTGAGTAATATGTGCTACATAGAGTGAATTAGGGTAAATGTGATGTTTGGCTGTGATTCCAATTTCAGACTGAGGACATAAATATGAAACAAGGTTAGTGTAAACCCATTGCAATTTAGGATAATGATGAATTAATTGGTATGTATTAATCTTCATATATTTCTTATTTTAATAATCCCAGAAGAAGTATCCGGTAGGTATAAGCATTGTAGAAAATATGTAACAAACTGATGTTATTGCTGCTGTATGTATTTCTTATTAAATTCCTAGATATAATCTCAGTTTGCCTCTTGGTGTCTGTATTTGTTATGGTGACTCTTGTTTTAATACCTTAAAGTTATATTTATAAGTCTTTGAATGACAGATAGACTAATTATAACTGTTTATAGCAACAAGTTTAAACGTGAACTCATTTATTGCTCTGGGACATCCTCGGCGGGTATAAATCGGTGTAATCCCACCTGAAGGAAGTGTCTGGCATCGGGTAAAAAAGCATAGCCTCTGAGTCATCACTGAGTTACTGCAGTTTTACACAGGTGGAAGTTCATTGATTTCAGTGAAGATACACCAGGGTAAAACTGCCGTGAAACAGGTGTGAATGAGGCCCATTGATCCAGATGCTCAACTGATTTGCTTTTATTATTTATATCACAGAGGTGCTTATAGCCCCAGCTCAAATCAGGACCCTGTTGCATTAGGTGCTGTACATACATATAACACAGAGTCCCCATATGAAGAGATCACAGTCTAAATAGACAAGACATACAAGAGACTGGAAGGTAACCAGAGGTGAAGTTACTTGCTCCAGGTAATACAGCAGATTGTGTAGTGGAGCAGGAGGTGAATCCAAGTCTCCTTAATCCCAGTTTTATTACCTATCCACTGGGTCCCAATGCTTCGCTATGATTTCAGTGAATCTCTGCTGGTTTGCACCCGCTGAGGATCCTTTAATGGACAAAACTCTTCCCTTGACAAATATGAGGGGATTTCCACCTTTGGTCATCTCCTGAGGAAAACTCCATTTTTCACAGATGGGAGAAAATAAATTCCCCATTAAGAAGAATATTATGAGCCATTAAGAGATTCCTGGAGAAAATGAGATCTGCATGTGCATCTTCACATGGGCAGAGCAAGGGGCGTAGGCCCGGATTCAGCCAAATATGGAAGCACTTGCCTAGTTTTAGATAGGGGAGTGGTCCCACTGATACTTCCGAAGGCTTCCTTGATGAAATGGGACCCAATGCCATAGGTGCCCATCTGAAAAACCCATTGACTTCAGCGGGAAGGTCGAGTTTGTGAGGAATAGAAGATCAGCCTCTGGAAGCCAAATATCTTCCCCCCTTATGCCCAACTAACTTGGATAGGCAGGTGGGCAAACCGGTCTGACACCTTAGGAGGCTGGAGCCAGAATAGCATCTGTGATCAGCACCATAAGAATTTAACATCTTGATCCTGCTCCCATGGGAATAAATGGCAAAACTCACACTGACCCCTGTTGCACAGGATATTTTTCCCCCCGGGTTTTGATTTTTTTCTTTTGCTGAAAAATTTGATGCGATTTTTTTTTTTAAAGGGGATTATTTCAAGGATTTCTTCTTTGATTGGAAACACTCAAGAAGCTCGAATGCGAGCCAGTGCCACTCCTAAGAAGCCCTACCTTTCATTTAAATCTGCCCTCCTCCTGCTGTATCCTCAAGGGCTGAGTCACCAGTACTGTTACCTTGTCTACACAAACATTTCGTTTGCGGCAATCTGGGGATGTGAATCTCCCCCGCCCTAGCCTGCCACACTCTTAATTCCATGTGCACCTTATTGACGCGCATTAGCAGTTCTAGTCCCTTTTCCCGAGGACACGATCAAAGCGCACTAACGGACTGTAAATATGTAGAAGCAGGTTCGACAGGAACCGCTTGTCTGTGGCAGGCTAGTGTAGGGTGGATTCGTGATCACACCCCATCTTACCGTGAACTAAACGCTCGTGTAGACAAGCTCTTTGTCACTATGTGCTTCAGTTCCCCATCTCTCAAAGGGGGACAACATCACTTTCCTACCTCATGGGGGTGTGGGTGAGAATAAATTTGTTAAGGATGGTGAGGTGTTCAGATACTGCAATAATGGGGAAGACATATGTACACAGGTAGCTGATCAGAACTAAGAATCTATGTTACCCCTAAGGTTCATAAATGTGGGGCTGTGGTTTCACACTCTGATTGCCTGTTGTGAAAAGGAAAAAAAAATAACTAGGGACCTTGCCCATCAACCTCGCCATAAAAGAGATTAAGGTGGCCATCCCCCAGGCTGAGAGACTAGGAAGATCTATGTGGATCTGTGAAACTGGAATAGAGTTCTCATATAAATAAAACAGTGTTGTAACCTTTCAGGAATAAATAATTTTACCCTAATTTATCTTTTCCTGCTGCCACTGGAAATCAGCCAGGGGGTTACTGATTTCACTGGGGGATCCACGGGAGTAACTGAAGGCACAAAGTTACTTCTTTATCTGGAGCTGTTTGTCCTGCTCTCGGGACTACGTGTATGTCGACACTGCTCACTGAGGCCAGGTCTGTGGGAGCCGACGGTGTGGTGTTTCCAAGTCCCTGCTTCAGCATCCACACTGCCCTGTAAAGCTGGGTTTACATTGGCTAGACCCGGGTCTCACAGCCGAGCTAACACAAGTGTACTCCATGGTGCAGATATTCTGACTCAACCTATGCCTTGACCTGCGATCACACTGCAAAATGACAGGCTTGGATACTGGCTCTGATCCATGCCCGTAGCAAGGTTCTAGGAGGTGGGTCCTGAATGCTGGAAAGGAGACCTGGGTTCTAAGGCCTGTCTGCACTACAGGGTCACCATAAGATCCCTTGTGTTGACCTACCAGTGGAAGTGTCTTCCCTTAAATTTGGCTGCTGCCCAGAGGCACCAACTTTGAGCTCCTGGGGTGAGGCGGAAGCGGGGGCTGTTTGACCTCTGTTCCACTCCAGACCTTGCCCCCACTCCACCTCTCAGTCCAAATCCCCACCCCTGCTCAATCCCCACCCTCACCCCACCCCTTCTCAGCCCATTCTGCCCCTCCTCCTGCCCCCTCTTCCACAGAGCCTCCTGCACGCTGCTGAACATCTGATCACGGCAGGCAGGAGGCACTGGGAAGGAAGGGGAGGAGCTGCTTGGCGGGGCTGCTGGTTTTCCTTGGAGCACACACGGAGTCAGCACCTATGCTGCCGCCAACATAAGTCTGTCTCTGCCAATTTAGTCACACCACCTCCCTGTGCATCGTGGAGTCATGATCAATGTAATTAGGTGTGTGTGGTGTCAGTGTAGACACTGTGTTGCTTACGTTGACTATTACTGGTTTTCAGGAGCTATCTCACAATGCCCCACACGGACAGCACCATCAATACAATTTCTCCAGGTGAGGACACGCATCACTGACACAAGAAGCCAAGTGTGCACACACAAAAGTGATTTAATAACCGTGGTGGCTGGTTGGTATAATTTTGTAATGAGATTCACTGCTGCGGGGTCTTTTGCAGTGTAGACATAACCTAAGAGTACAGTTAAGGCCTTATTTACACAAGAAACTTCCATCAGTTTTAAACTGATTTGGTGCAAACTTCTGTGTGAACATTTATTTCAGATTCAAAACAGGCTAACTTTGGTTAAGTTTAAATTGATTAGGAAACAGTTGACGTTAAACTCATATTAGTCACTCAAACTGAAACAAGAGCATCCCCACATGCGTTGGTACTGGATTAAACTAAGTTGGTTTAAAAACCAAAGTGAAATCAGTGTAACATTTTTGCATAGAAAAGAAGCAGAATTTTCAACTGTGCCCAAATGATTTAGATGGCTAAGCCCTGGTCTACACTGGGAGGTGGGGGATCGACCTAAGATACTCAACTTCAGCTAGTTGATGTATTTAGGTCGACATACTGCGGTATCTTTTCAGCACTGAGTCAACTGCTGTCACTCCCCCGTCAATGCCGCCTACACCTCTCCCAGCAGTAGAGTACCAGAGTTGAGGGGAGAGCACTCAGGGATCGATTTATCGTGTCTAGACTAGACGCAATAAATTGACCCCCGAAAGATCGATCGCGACCTGCCGATCCAGCAGGTAGTGTAGACCTGGCCTAAGTTCCATTTTCCAGGCACTGTGGATCCTAGGTCTTGTTGAAAGTCCATGAGAATTAGACTCCTTGAGGCCCAGATTTGTAAAGGTATTTAGGTTTGCTTCAGTGTTGCCATGCCTAAGTGACTTGGATGGCTAAGTCTCATTTTCAACACTGGCCCAGGCACTTAGGTCCAGATCTTCAAAGATATCTAGGTGAAAAATTCTGATTGATTTCAATGAAGGGATATCACCAAAATACCTTCAAAGATCTGAGTTTTGGAGCCTAAACCCATGGGATTTAGCCTTGTAAATCACATTTGAAAATGGGATTTAGAAGCCTAAGTCACCTGGGCTTTTTTGAGAAATGTACAGCAAGCCATAGATTTGCATGATGGTTCATTAGTATCATCTCCATGTCACAGAGGGTGTAAGGCTGACATTTCCCAAAGTGGCCTCCATTTCTTTTTGGTTCCCACATTGGGGCTGATTTCCCTGGAGTGTTGAGCACCCACATTGCCTGTTGATTTCAATCCGAATTGTGGCTGTGAAGCCCTTTCTGAAAGCCAAGTTCTCTAGGTGTCTGGAGGGGAACCGAGAAATCAAGGCACTCAAAAAAGCTAGTGGCCACTTCCGAAAACTTTAGCTTAAAACACTTGTCTGGGAGAGAGACGAAATTGGATGTGAAGCTGGGAACAGAACCAGATCTCCAGATCCCCAGCCCTGTGCACTAAGGTCGTCCTTCCTTCCCACGCCTTTACTTCACGGCATTGTGCTCTTTTATCCCCTGCTGGGTTTCCCAATTGGGTAAGGACCTTGGCCCTGCTCCAGAGCCCTTTGAACTCCCTGAAAAGACTCCCATTGACCTCCAGGAGCTTTGGATCAGGGCCCCAGGGATAACCCTTCTGCTTCTGGTGCAGAGGGCAAAAAGGGGCATAAAACCTGCGCAGACGGTCCGCTGGAGGGGAGGTGCACCACACCTACAAGCAAGCAGACCCCTCTGTGTGCATGGCAATGGGGATTGAGGACTGCATGGCTAGACAGGTTCAGCCAATCTGCATGGCATCATATCCCTGTGCGTCTGGGAGGAATATACACAGTGGAAAGGATTGTAGTTCTGCTAGCAATGATATTTGCTCATGTCTGCACCACTTCCCAACTGAGAACTAGGGGCCAGGTAGGGGCAGAAGAAAACTAGAGGCCTGATCCAAAGCCCAGTGAAGTCAGTGGGAACACTCCTACCTATTCCAGTAGGTGCTGGCTTAGGGCCTTGGGAGTTTGGATCTAGAGGGACAAATGCTGCCGGGTTTGGACTTCCGCTCCATGAGAATAAAGGGACTCCATCCATGCCCTGACTCCTTCGGTTTGTCCATGGAGATCTGGATATGCGTGGGATTAGCCGGCCACTCTATTCAGCCACACTGTGGGGTGGAAAAACCACCTCCCCACTGCATGAGGCCCAGGGAACACGGGCCTGATTCAAAGGCCATTTAAGTTGATGGAAAGACTCCCATGGCTCCCAGGGGCCTTGGATCAGGCCCTTACTGAGTGTCCATCTCTTGGGGTGAAACGCTGGCTCTCTTGACGTCAGTGGCAAAACTCCCATTGATTTCAGTAGGGCCTGAAGTTCCTGAGTATCTCTGGCCCTTCCCCTTCCTCCTTGGGGGGTCTTCTGTGGAAGGCAGAATCTGATCCAGAATATCTCCCTTCACATTCGATTTCCTGGCCCCTTGCATCTAACCAACTTCCCCTGGGATAATGTGCCTTTGTTCCAGGGTATAGAAATTTGCAATGCGGTTCCACGAAGACTGCACTAAGAGTACAGTGCTAGCATAAAAGGGACTGCAGATTGCAAGCCGAAAAGGAGAGAGATCAGCCCATCCTGTGAAAGGGGAGAGGTCGGGGGGAGCTAAGAGAACTGCTTTTCCTTGGGAGTTACTCATTAACCACTGCTCATTTGACAGGATCAATATTTCAAGCAAAGGAGTAAACACTTAAGATCCAGCACTGCCTTGCTCCTTTTCCTTTCCAAGATGATTTATTTTATAAAATGCATCTGCCTGAAGAGGAGGATGAGACTGGAGCCCTGGGCCTTTTATCTGCAGGATATGCAAAGCACATTTATTTCGCCTTTTATCTCTCAAATTCTATGTTGATCCCATACATATAGATTGATTTTGTTCAGGTAGATAATGAAAAGTCAAGTGGAAAATTTACACAATGGCACTTAGGAGCGGGGCTTGCTATTGGTATATAAATTGCTTTATTATTTCATTCCCTTAAAGAGGGACTTCAACACCAGGGAACTCTTTAAAATATATCATATTTAAACACAAATCCATTTACCTTTTGTGTGGGTTTTTTCTGTAATTTCCTTGCCACTTTTGTTAATTATCAAAGATATTTGTGTTTAAACAAGGACTTACTCCTTGTCAACCCGCCCCTTGCCATCCATCTTCTTCGACTTGTTCCCCGTGTCATGTCCTAATGTGGAATTTCCGACCTGACAACCATGCCTGCAGCAGCAAAACATATACATGTTTATATCTCAGCCTGGCAATACCTTGTGAGCGATTATTAATTCTCCCTAAGCAGCTTTCATTCAGCCCCTCTAACCCAGAGGCAGGCGTGCTGCTTAGCTTGTGAATAGAGGACATTGCATAGGAAAGAACAGCTTGGAACAAAACCAGAGGAAACATTATTAATAAACATCTTCTGGACATTTGGAGGCACATATAGGCTGCTCCAGCTTAAAGCAATTAATTCACGATACCGACAAACTCTCCAGCTCTTTGACAGCTTGGAGCTGAAATAAAAATGCTAGTCCTCCAGGGAAAAGAAGAGCATAGTTGGCTCTTTTCTGGACTGTTTGCTTATAGGCCCAGAGAGCAATCTTCCTTGCAGAATGAAATGCAAGGACACAAACAATGTACCAGTGAGAGAATAGAAGATGGGAATGAACAGTTTGAACTATTTGCTCAGCAGAAGGGCAGCCACAATGGTCGGCCAATGGCTTTCCCATGCATCAACTGGGGCTTCTTAGGCCCTTTTGTTGTTCATCTTCTTCCTCTAGCCAGATAAGAACACAGCTGCAGAGTTGCAGTAAGTCAGGCCTTATACTTATTCACGTAAATCTCATGGCACATTTACTGTATTTTCTACTGCAAAATACCTTCCCTCGTTTATGCGGTTCAGGATTTACTCGGAAGCCAGAACTGTGTTCACTTGCAATCTTTCAAATGCAATTAAATCTCTGCATTTTCTGGTCCATAGTGCAGCTTTTGGGGTTGCTTAGACTCGTATCGAGTCTCAGCAGAAATCACAGCTTTTCTCTCGGCCTAAACCTATTCACGGGTGTTCCTCCCTCTAATATTATTTAACTCTATAGCTAGTATTGATTTGTGGATACTCTACTTACGAAAGTCACCATATAAAACAAAGTAGCATTGCATGAGACAGGCAGATGTTACTCAGTTTGCGGGAAATGGGAAGAAACCCAACAGTCAGATCTAAAGTGATCCCAAAATATCACACACCGAGACACATGGTTGAGCTTTGAGGAACTACTATAATATAAATAACACCTAATAAATATTATTCTCCATTATAACACATATATACAATATATACTCTGTTTGTCTGTGAAGAGCGTCCTTTCCAGTCTAACCCAATAAGGGCAGAATTGGATTTGCCTCCATGACATCATTTCAGCTCAGTGAATGCTGTAATTAAAAATAAGTAGGTGGCAAAGTCAGCCACCACCATGTAGTAGCTCTGAAAGTTCAAACCTTCCCGAAATGCTGGCAGGGTTGTGTATGTATTTTTACTCTTCGTCCTACCCCCTGCTGTTGGTTTTGGGAGCAGGGATACAAGATTTAATTATGTTGTAATAGGGCTGATTTCCTTGAAAGGTTTTACAGAGTGAAAAGGCAAAATGTCGCACACGAAAGGAAATGATGAGCTTGCTCAGATCACATTAAACCTTGGTCGTCAAGGAGCACACCTGCAGGAAAGACAAAGTTTAAACACTGCTTTCTCTCTCACACAATCTTGGAAACCTCTGGGTGTTTCTTTTTCCCCCCTACTGGGTGGTCAGGAAGAAAGGCTGAAAAGCAAAATGACTCCTATTGTCTCTAGGCTGTCTTAAGAACTGACCTCACGTGTCTGTAAAGAAGACAAGCACCTGTTATCTCTAGTGATCCCCTGCTTTTCCGAGCACAGAACTCTGCCTTCACCAGGCGAGTACCTCCATGTTGCATAGGAGAAAAGAGAACATTTTTTTCCCACATCCATATTCTCACTGAGTATAATTCAGTGGCAGCATTGCAAATCACAACTGCCCACATGTCCCTGTCGCTCCTTTCAGATGCCTCCCTCCTACACAGATTCAGGGGTCCTGGTCTTTTTCAACATTGGGAGTTATTTCCATCAGACCTACACACTCATCTTACTGAGGGAGACAGTGTTGTCTAGTGGTGCAGCTACTAGGCCGGGGCAACTTGGGTTCTGGGCTTGGATTTGTCACTCAGATTGGGTGATTTGTTGCACTTTTCTATTCCTCTGGTCCCCTTTTGCATGTTTATATTGTAAACACTTTGCGGGGTGAGGGTCTGTCTCTTAATACATACGTACAGTGCCTAACACGATGGAACTCTGAGCTCAACTGGGGCTGCTAGGTGCTACTCTGATACAATAATAATAAAGAAGTTGTGGAAAGAGTTATTTAAAAATAACAATATCTAGCTCTTTAGCGTAGATCTCAAAACACTTTACAAAGGAAGCAATAATCATTATCCCCATCTTACAGAAGGGGAAACTGAGGCAAGGAGCAGTGAAGTGACTTGCTCAAGGTCACTGAAAAATGAGGGAATAGAGGTCATCTAGCCACTAGGCCGCACTATCTCCAGAATGATGTGTCCTGGATGAATAATGGGGTTCTTTGTCCCACACTGTGCCCCACCCTGGTAAAAACCAGGTTTCTGTTTCAATAGACTGCACATCCTGATGCCTCTTAAATGCTGAGAAATTAAAACTTTGAAGTGACATTTCCAAGCAGTAATCCGAGGGGTTTGTAAACAAATCATCCCCATCTTTGCTGTAAAATTTGCCCACCAGAAGGGATATAATAAAACTCATTGTAACAACATTCTCTCTCTATATATATACACATATATTCCTTATCCCATAGTTGCTGCTGGGGCCTCGCATAATATTAAGGAAAACACACCAGTTAGGACGCTGATCCTCTGCCAGGCCACTACCTGTCCACATAGCTGCCTCTGATCTGCCTAACCAGAGCTCAGCTCTCTGTCCCATTGGGCCCATTGGTCATCTCGTTAGTTGCAAGGTGATCCATTGGCCATCAGGAGACACTGAGTTATGCAAAACACTAAAAAAGGGAGCCACCTATGCGCTCGGGGCAGTCTTGACAATATGTAAAAATGCAACACAATGAACATTCAAACGCAACTCCAGCACGGCAGCACAGTGCAATATAACCCGGTCCCAGCCGCAGGAAAGCAGGCAATGCGAAAGCTGAGATCTCAGCCTATGCATCTTCCTAGGGAGGACGGCTGCTCCACTGGTTAGTGCACTCGCTGAAAGCTGAGGTCATGTCCTTGCTCTCCCACAGACTTGCTCTGGGACTTTGGGCAAGTCACTTAGGTATGTCTACACTGCTGCTGGGAAATGATCCTCCTGGACCATGTAGACAGACCCGTGCTGGCAGAGCTGGAGCTACTGTGGACATTTTGGGTCAGGTTTCGGAAGCTTAGCGGGTCAGTGGCCTTGACAGCTTGAGCTGGAACATTCACATTAGTATGTTTAGCGTGCTAGTGAGAGTCTGTCTACAGGCTTGGAAGACCTGCTCTCAGCTGCAGCGTAGACATACCCTCTGCCTCTCTGCTCAGTGCTCCCCATCTGTACAATGGGTATAATAGCACCGCCCTGCCTTTAAGTGAATGGGGGCTGGCTAAGATGAACAGCCCTGAAAGTTTCCCACTCTTAAAGATCAACGGAGGGAGTGAATTCCAACAGCCATCAGCAGGGATCCAGGCTGAGCATGTCTGCTGATCTGAGATGTGGTCATTTGGCACATGGAGACAGGAGATCTCTCAGATAGATAAGTCCTGACATGTATCGTTTCACCATATTTCCAGTGCACATCCACTAGTGACTCAGCAGCTGGGTCTTTTTTTTACTGCTAGGGAATTAAACCTGTGCAAATTCTCAGCCATCTTTTTCCATTAGGCGTTAACAATAGAGCTGGTTGCAAAATGGATTTTCTGTCATGTGAAAAAAGGTCAAGGTTAAAAAAAAAGGGAATTTTTTTTTTCACAAAATAACCCCCCCCTCCCCCCAAAAAAAGTTTTAGGTCAGTCAAAACATTTCATTTCAATTTTCTGTTTTGAAAATGTTTAAGATCTAACGAAAACACATTTCAAACGGAAATAAAGAATCAAAACTTTGAATTCCAAAACCACGCTGAAGCAGGACACTGTGCCACTTTCAAATTAAAACCAGAACAACAACATTTCACCCACCGCGATACGATCTCACAAAACAATTTTTGGCTTAGCGGAAAGGGCACTTTCCGACGGAAAACGGCTTCAATGAAAAGCTTCTGACCAGGTCTAGCTAATGATGGCATGAAGTAAAGGAGTGAGGATACATTGAAATAACTGTACAAACAGGGATTAATTAAAAACTAGGCTCCTGTAAATCAGCGAAGTTCCAATGACGTCGATGGGACCAAGATCTGGTTCAGAGCTGGCCAAGTGTGGCGAGCATGGAATATTGCTCTTGCATATATTCCTGTTCCTGGTTATCCCTCCTGCAGCTAAGACACGTTAATTAATGAGACATTAAAGAGACTGAATGCCACTTACCACTAGTTACTTACAGAGCTAATTTCCAAAACACTTTGCAATAGACAAAGAGAGAGTGCTGTTAATGCAAAGTAATTTGTGCTTTGTTCCTGGTGAATGAATTTAAGGGAGCAAATACAGTTATGCAGAATTTAAATGAAGGTAGACACTAATGTAAATATAGCAATGCAGCTGCATGTTTAAGAAACCTGAGCAGCCTTCGGTTTTAATCAGGTCTCTCTCACTCAGGTGGCATTTTAAATCCTCATCGTTTAAATTGGATAAAATCCTTAAGCTATGGGAGGGTGAAAAAGAATTGCGCTCTCTCTTTCTCGCTCTACCCAGGGTGTTTATCTGGCCCCTCTTGCTATAGTATCTGGGTGCCTTACAATCTTTAATGTATTTATCCTCACAATGTCCTGGGAGGTAGGGCTGTGCTATTGTGCTTGTTGTAAGATGGGGAATAGAGGCACATGGAGCCTTAGGGTATGTCTCCATTTCTGGATGGGGGAGAGGTGATTCCCACTCAAGGAGACACACTAGAGCAGGCCTGGCCCTTTTGGAACTGAACTGACCCAAGCCTTTCAGCTGTTCCGAAGTGTTTTGATACATTGGGACCTTCCCATTTTTTCCCGTGTCAGAGGTGCCGGAGCTCTGCCCACCCTACAGCTGCCCAGCTCTCCCCTGCCAGACAAAGATTGCCACCCCAAAGATCCCTTCCTGAGCTTTATATTGCCTTGAGGGAAGGAGGGTTGGAGGAGCAGTGGCCAACCCTTCTGCTCTGGTATCAGTCAGGCGGCACCTGGCTGGCTGTGTCTACTCTCCTGGTGATTTAGGGGGCAGTCATCTGGACTATTCCCTTCTTCTGCTTTTTGGTGGGTTTGAAAGCCAGCACTGCGCCACTTCCCACAGCCCCCCATTGGACCCGAGCGGTGAGCCGCGGCCAGTGGGAGCCAATTGGCCGAACCTGCGGACGCAGCAGTAAACAAACCAGCCGGGCCTGCCAAGGAAGCTTATCAGTGGAACTGCCGGTGAATCAGAGGAGCTGGGAGTGGGGCGCTGATGAGGGGCTGCTGACATATTATTGTGGCTCTTTGGCAATGTGCATTGGTAAATTCTGGCTCCTTCTCAGGCTCAGGTTGGGCACCCTTGGTTTAAAGACTTAAGTGACAGAGAATTGCCCATTTACACTAGTTTAAATGTGCAAGTGACCCGTGTCCCATGTCATCTGCTGCTTATACAACCATAATAGCTGAATGCCTCAGAAATGTTACTAAATTCAGCCCCACTGCACCCATGAGGTGCGTATCCATCCCCATATTACCTGTAAGGAATGGAGACATAGAAACACACCCAAGACTCACAGAGGGGTGTTCTGCTACAGCGGGGAATTGAACTCAGCTCAACTGAGCTCCCACCACAAGACCCCTTCTTTCTCCTCCACGGGACTCCTCTAATGAGGTTTAAAAACCAAGGTCAGAATATTTCCAGTATAGTTGAGGGGGAGACACAGAATAGTCCTTGGAAAGAGGGACATTCTAGGCCTTCAGGGACTCATAACTATTTATACACTGCTTAGCCACAGATGAAGTTATTCTGGAATAGCTATTCCTGAAGGGCTGGTCTTCACTAGGGCGGTGGATCGACTGCAGATACGCAACTTCAGCTACGTGAATCACGTAGCTGAAGTTTGCGTATCTGCAGCCGACTTACCTCCCGTCCTCACGTCGAGGGCAGTCGGCAGCGTGCTCCCCCATCAACTCTGGCTTACTCCTCCGGGGGAGCGGGAGTTCTGGAGTCGACGGGGGCAGCGCTGGCAATCGATTTATCGCGTCCTCACAAGATGCAATAAATCGATCGCCATAAAATCGATCTTTCCCCGCGGTAGTGAAGACAAGCCCGAAGAAAGCCTTGTTTACATTGGGAAGTAAACTGGACTAACCATTCTGCACTAGCTCCCCATGTGGACACTCTTATTCTGCACCAAGAGTGCCTTTGTCCACTTTAGCTTAATCCACTTCCAAGGGTTCTCCCCCACAGACATGTTCCTATGTGGAATAGCAATTGCACTTCACATTCACACCCTAGCTTATTTCAGAACTAATTTCCCCACATCGACAAGCCTCAACTCCCTTGTGCACACTCTTATTCCAGAATCAGTGACTAAGCAAAAAAGGGAACAAGGCACTCTTAGTCCAGAATGGAGTTATTCAGGAACAGCTATTGCATTTTAAATTCACGCCCTGCCTTAATCCGAATTAACTTTCCAGTGTAGACAAGCCTATATGAAAGCAGAGACTTTGCTGTTCATTCATGCAGAGCTGGGTGGGAGGATGACAGACAGGAAGTAGGGCTGTTCTAGTATTGAGTTGCTTGGGTGAGGCAGGAGTCATACATTTTGGGGAGGGGTTGTCAGTGTAATGTCTGCCCCTGCCCTGTCCCAATGCCAAAGTCAGTCTGGACTGCAATGCCCAGTTACTGGAGATTAAACAGAAGCATGTGCAAACAGAAATATTTTGGAAATCTTCACCCACCACGTAACATTTCAAGGGTGATTTTGCACCTCTCTCCCTTTTCCTAGCTGACAGAAGCATGTGGAGATTCCTGTTGCTCACTTCACACCCTGACACAAGAACAGCTTCTAAATCTCAAACATTTTCACAAAAATCCATTTTCCTTGTTGACTGGCTCCACTGCCCACACGGTTACCACCCCAGCCACCTTTGTTTCACTGGCTTCTCGGGCCCAATCCAAGGCCAATTGAAGTCAGTGGGTGTCTTTCCATCGGCTTCAATGGGCACTGGATCAAGGCACCTAAGCAGCACACACCTGTAATTCACCACTGATGCACCTTTGACTTTACTTCATTGTGAGAAACGCCAAGTTCAAAGCTAACCTCTGTCATTGTTTCCCAGAAAGATCTGATTACAAATCATGGGCCTGATCCAGGGCCCATTGAAGTCATTGCCAAACTTTAATTGACTTGGATGGCGCATGCTTAAGTTATCTGCTCACCATTTGAAAGCTGTGAGGTGAATTAGTGAGCACTTACACATTCTCTATATTTTGTGCTTTTTTTTTTTAAATGCTATATGTGTGCCTCAGAATCTTTAGTATATTTACTCTCATAATACCCCTGTGAGGTAGAGCAGTGCTATTAACCCCATTTTACAGATGGAAAACTGAGGCACAGTGACTTGCCCAAAGACACATGGGAAATTTATGGTAGAACCGGGAATTAAGCCTTGGTCTCTCAAATCCTAGGCTAGTGCCCTGACCATTGGACTGTCCTTCCGCTCCCACGGGAGCATCTTTCCTAACAAATTGTTGCCAGTATCATTGTTTGCCAATATTCTTATATTCTAATAAACTATTGTGAATATTGCTATGTCCTAGTGTTGCTGGTATGATTCGATTGGGATGAACAAGGAATGAAGTATTGATCTTTTGGAGATATACCCAAGCAGTAGGCCAAATTCTGCACTGATTTAATCTCCATGCAGTCCCAGTTACAGGTAACAAACAACGGGCCACTATCCTGTGTTGATTTCAGGCCAGAGGGCTGACTAGCTGGTTGGATCAAAGGATGCTTCAACCCTTTCCTCAGTCAGAAGTGGCCCTCCTGGAATGAATCCTCATTCTTGTTGTCCTAGGAGTAAATGGCTTTCTTTTACATTAACAGCCACTGGAGACTGCACAGCTAATGTTCGCATCGCAGGCCAAGGACAGCCGTGGTCATTTTGTTCCAATTGTTTCTCCAGTTAAAGGAGACAACTGAAAATGCTGCTGCTTGTAAAATGATTTGTACTAAAATCTGATTTATTCAGTTAGCTCCTGCCAACATTTCCCCACTGCTTTTGAACAATCTGTCTCTAGCCGGAATCATGAACTTCGGGCTTTGGGGGTGGGGACAGCACTTAAAACTGCCTAACCCACTTCAAAGCTGGGTGATCCTGAATCAGAACATAGGTGCTTGGAACAACAATAGGTATTAACTGTAACCCTGAAGGGGCTACTTAACTGGAGCTCCTTAACCTGGCAAGAGCCACGCTCCTTTCTGTTGCCATTACCGGAACAATATACCTGGCAATTTCATTTTATTTTTAGTGTGAGTTTAATGTCTTTAAAAAGGTACCAACTGCCAAATTACTGGGCTGTGTATTTATCCACAGAACAGACCGATCTTGGGAAATAGCCATGCAAACTTTCCCCTGTGGCTGATGTGTTACAGAATTCTCTTAGGTCTGGTCTATAGAGTATTTTTACTGGTATAACTATTTTGATTAGATGTGTGATTTTTTTTACCGCGATAGTCATACCAGTGCAATCTCTAGCAAGGATGCAGTTACACTGGTTTGAATTTGGTTTGTACTAGCATAGCTGATTCCCCTTCCCGTATGGGAATGAAGTACACTACCCTAAGCACTTGTATACCAATATAACTGTGTCCACATTGGGGGTGGGGGTGGGGTTGTACCATTTTAATTACACTAGAATCGGCAAAGTGGTACAATTTTTGTGTGTAGACAAACTCTCAGAGGGCCCACCTCTGAGTGAGACGGTCCATGCCCAGCCTGTTTTATTATTAAAATAGTGAAATTAAAAATCAACTATTCTCTGCATTAAGCGGGTCTGAGTCTAAACAGGACTGTCTCCTTTACACAGACGTTTTTGAGACTGGGTTGGAGGAAGCACATTCCGAACAGGAGCATCCTGGAAGAAGCGAAACCACCAAGAGGGTGTGGGGGAGAAAGGACCCCGAAAAAGAAATGGATGGTTCCTTGGAATGGTCGGGGGGAGCTGGTGCTTTTCACCTTGAAGTGTCAATTTCAAATTCAGAGCAGTAGTGACCAAAGTCCTAAACCACCTGACAAGTGTCCAGTGGCCTGCGTGAAATGAGTTTGGCCCTAGTGGTCCGGTGGACACCATACAGACATGGCCGATGAAGCTGGTAGCAAAATGAGCCCCGCTGCCTAGAAGTGGGGACTGAATGAAGTTATAAAGGGAGCAGAGCTGAGACCTTGGAAGGGCAATGTGGGGCAACGTCCACTGTGCTCTCGGCTGTATCCGCTCTGTAAATAAAGACGATGCTGAGTGTAGGGTATTTTCAAAGCCTCCCCAAGGTATTTGGGCTTCCATTTCTCATTACAGTTCATGGGAACTGGGCATTTTCATCTCCAGGTCTGACATCTGGGTGCCTGGCACCAGATTTACACGCACTTGACCCAAGAAGGCTGGCCATTAAATGAGCTATTTTTGGTGGTTTTAGCTTTATAAAGCGCACATGGCACAGGCCTTGGGGCACACGGACAGAACGTTACCGGATTGACCTATGGGAACCACATACCCTCCATCTTGGGTCGCTCCTTCCCGCCAGTATCCCAGCTCTCTTGTTTGGGCAGAGGCTCGGTCAACTCCCCCTTGCCTCCTCCTCTGCACCTCGGCCCTGGTAAAGCAGAGACGGCACCATTCCCATCCGGCGAAAAAAAGGGACCTGGAGCCCAACCCATTTTCCTATCTCCCCTAGTGGTCTCCCAGTGAGCAGGACAGCCGTGAGCCATGCCAGAACGTGACACCCCCAACAGCAGCTGAGCGAAATCCCCAAAAGCCATGAAGAGAGCCATGGCAGTGCGACACCCTCCATCTTGGCCAGAGTCCTTGGTGAGCCATAGAAAATGAACCCTTGTGATCAGATGACAGAGCCAAAAGGATTAACTCAGACAGATGATTTTTACCCCTGGACAGAAAGAGACTGCAACTCAGAGAAATCAGCAGCGTCTCTGTATCGTAACCTAGGGATTGAAAGTCAGATCGAAAGGGGTCTGGGAAAGGTAAGGACTCCAGGGAACACCACAACTGCTCAGCCGCACCCTTCTCCATGTCCTGTCCCCCGAAAGCCATCGATTTTCATCTCGGACATGGAGTTATGTGCGCGTCCAGCTATCATGACTATATCATGTAACATGAATGTATCATTTCTGTGTGTGTCCAGCTATTAGAGCGTATCATGTATCACCCCGACAAGGCGCAGGAGTTAGAAAGCGACGCTCACGTTGAATGCTGAACCCACAGCACTCGGTTTGGGTCTCGGGGTTGATATGCTTTGCAAACCCGGCCGCAGGAAGGGGAAACTGACGAACCGCAGCGGTACATTCTCCTATCAGGCGCCTCATTTGACTCCTCTCCCATTGCCACCCTCGATCTTCTCTTCCCCCACTTCCAACAACTAACCTTCAGTCTTAGACAAAGAGCCTTCGTGGTCAGCAGAAAAACACCTATTTCTTATACGAGCACGTGGCTGGGAAAATGTTTTCCCTCGGGTTTGAAGATGTTTGTGAGAGTTACAGACTCCATCAATGGGGAATTAGAACTACTGGGCTGAGGTTTGGAGATTGGTTCTTTTCTCCTTGCCCTGGAGCCCAATCCCGCCTTGTAGGTAGGACAGCTAGCCAGCACTCCTATCTGAGGCATGGCAAGGCTGGGAGAGGTAGATAGCTCTTTGTATACACAGCATCCAAATGTTCCTCTTCTGGAGCTACATGTCCAAGAGAGGAGCTTAGAGTCCTAGGGGAGGTTTATCTTAAGTTGCAATCCCAGCTCAAGTGCATGTATCCCAGCTAGCTTTCATCTAGCTAGCGTGGGCCCTGGGGCAGTGAAGCTATGGAAAGGGAAACTTCACCATGGGGTAGGCCCGTGAATAATTACACAGGATTCCATGTGACTCCGGTACCGGAGCTAGTTAGGACGAAGCAAGCTCAGGTATGTCTACTCAAGCTGCAATTCCAGTGTAGACATAAGACGCAGAAACAGATAACACAAGATACCCGGAGTGACCCTGAAGAGAGCGCAAACTCAGGGGTTTGTGCGTGGGGAGCTAAGCTGTATGTTCCCTGATCTCATTGTTCTTCTCTCTAATGGTGGCAGGAGACGGGATCTGATGAGAGTCAGCTTGGTTAGGAGGGGTCCGATCTCCCTTTGGAGGGCCTGGTCCAAAGCTCATAAAAGTCAGTGGTGAGGCTTCTGCTGGTTTTAATGGGCTTTGGATCAGAAGATAAATGCCTCACTTCCCTGCTTACACCATATAAACCAACCTTTAAAATAAATACCTTTGTGTTCCACAAAAGTATCCCGTGGAGGCAGGGTTTGTCAGTAATGCCCCAGTGCGCATTAAGTTGGGATTTCAGAAATCTCTAGTAATATTTGTAATATTGAATCAGTCCTTAGGAGCTCAGCTAAGTCCAATGCTTTTCACGTCTGTTGAACAGTTTTAAGGTTCCTCTTTTTTATTATTTATAAAATAAAAAGGGAAGTTTCAAAAGAATTGCACCACTGTCAGAATAAATCACAACTTACCGGTGCTGCTAGAGATGGATGCTGTATTATGGTTATCCGTATAGCTATCACTTTCACCACAGAATTATTCAGCATTATTACAATTACCTCATCTATCCTGGAATTATTCAACATAATTAGGACGCAGAAGATACCGGATAGAGAATAAAACCAAAATATTATAATGCTATCATAGATATCAATGGTGCAGCCCCTTCTGCGATACCATGCCCAATACTGGTCAATTCCTCTCAAAAAGGCTATTGCAGAATTAAAGGATGTTCATAGAAGGGTGACAAACCTGTTTAGGAGCAGGAAAAGGCTCTCATATGAAGAGAGATTGAAAAGATTGGGATTGTTTACTTTACAAAGGAGAGGGATAAGAGAGGGTATGATAGAAGTATAGAAAATGATGAATTATATAGATAAGGTAGATTGGAAGCTTCTGTTCTCCCTGTCCCATAACACAAGAACAAGGAGCCATTCAATGAAATGGAAAGTTGGCAAATTCATAACTGATAAAAGGAAATACTTTTTTCACACAATATATGATTAGGCTCTGGAACTCACTGCCACAGGATGTCACTGACATCAAGAACATGAGACTAAAAAGGGGATTGGACATTTATATGGATAACAATAATATTCAGAATAATAATAAATGTTTCAGAAAAAAAATAATTTGAGAAGGGACATAAAACATCTTTCTCCTGAACTATTACAGGCGAGAGTGAAACTTTAATGGGAGCAGAATACCTCAGATCTGCCTATGGCAGGATTTCCTTCATCTGAAATATCTGGTCTGGCAGCACAAGGATGCCAGGTCAGTGTCCAAAAACCCAGTTTTAACAAAAATAGCAAGTCTCTGTAGTGATTTCAGAGACCTAGACACCACCTTGAGCAGTGATTCTAAACAGTCACACGTAATACCACAACCTCTAGCTTTTTGGAGAAAAGCTGGAAAACATGAAATGAGTGTAAACTAGTGTTTTTTGTTCAACAACTTTCTACTGCTGAGAAAAGAATGACTTCCAGCGTCTTGGTGAGCCACTGCTTAGAAACCTCCAAAATGTGCATGGTGACTTAAAAGGGCTCATTTAAGCGGGTGGGCCCAAGGTCAAGATGATCGAGCCCATTTCAGACAGTTCCCCTTTTCCTAGTTTCTCCAAATCTTTCTGGAAGAATTTCAGGGATTGGAGAAGGAAAGTTACCCCAGAGAAGGAACTAGAGTTGTAGCCCGAGAGAAATCATTGCATTTTGGCTCCAAAGTCTGTAAGGGGAAACCCTATTTTCCTTCTGATATAAAAGGATAAAAGACAAAGAAATTCCCTCTTCCCAAGGAAAACTGCAGCTAGTTTGAACTGCATACACATTGTGACTCACCAAAGAGAATTTATTACCGCATTTGCTCTCCTAGGCAAGACTGGCAAATTAGTATTTGAAGTCATAATATTGATCATAAATTCATACTGAATTCCTGGCTTCTAATGTGTCTGCTATACACATTTCTTTAATAAATCCGCTTGAGTTCAGTGATAATTAACATGCAATTAAAGTAAAGTGTTGCCACTATTAGCTCTCGGAAACAAAAGGAGAAAGAAAAACGATTCAAGTCATTTCTTACAGCTGGAGTCTGACTCAAAGCCCTTTGAAATCAATGGTGTCGAGGAGGGTCTTTCCACTGACCTCAATGGGTTTTGGATCAAGCCTCATATCAGCAAACTGAATTCTGCTACTACATGATCATTGACAGTGTGTGCTTTTCTACTGCTTGAGACTTTCAGGAATGTTTTTCATGCAGGAGTGTAGTGCATTCAGAACACAGAAACCACCTTAATCTCAGCAAGACCAACAAAGATAAGCAATAGCTTTAAGTTGGCTGAAATTAGCAAATGGATCTGCTGCACAATGCCCTTGTTACCATTAGCTGTGACCGCTGAATGGCACCTAGTAAAATATGCTGGCAATGTTTAACAAACCATCCGTCTTTTACCTGTTCCTACTCAACAGAAACCTTTGTTTGAACCATGGGCCTATTCAGCTGTGCTGCTATCTGCTTATCAGGAAGATTAATCTCCTTGGTATCACCATATTAATTTTAAAACAGCCTTTATCACTCTGAGTCCTCTTCTAGAGCAGCTTAATGCTGGGGAAAAGTTTGTTTTGTTTTGCTGTTTAAATGTGGAAGGCAGATTTTGTGTTTGTCGAACTGCTATCGACGTGCCTGCAGTGAGTCATTCGTATGAGAAGAATAAAACCAGGAAAAAGCAAATACCATGTAACCGACAGCACCTGTAGATGGCATCTGATATTCATGAGAAACTGGCACTTCTGCATGCCAGGCTTCTGTTATGGCCTCCCTATTCCAAATCAGATCATTCTCGTCCAAGTGCTCTAGGAGCAGCTAGAGGGCCAAATTGCGACCAGAGCCCTGGTGGGCTGGTCGCTTGGCAAACACGAGGGACAGTCCCCGTCTGAAGAGCAAAAAGGACAATCAAAATACTTAGGGGCCGTGCTGTTTGCAAACGGGCAACTGGGGCAGAGAGATTTCCAGTGGGAGTTAGGCCCCAGTTTTGATTTCTATGAGAATTAGGTACCTCAATACCTCTGAGGCTCTGGGCAGAGGGAACTTATCAAGATCACACAGGGAGCTGTAGCAGAGCCAGCTGTTGACTCCTGATGCCCAGAGGAGCGACTTAACCACAAGATTTCCCCTTTACTGCCCTGCTTAGGCAGCAGTGATCAGGCTAAAACTATGGACTGAAAATGGTGTTTTCCCAGGATTACGAAGTCAAGCTGGTTATTCAATAACCACACCTCAGATACTCTCCCCTGAGGTTGAGAATCTGATAGGTCCCCACGTGGGCACTATAAGAGAAGGAGATACCTCCTCTGTGATTTCCTTCCAGTCTTCTCCTGGAGTCTGCAGCAGCACCTCTGGGGGAGCCACGTGTGGAGTGGAGCTATGGCCATTCCCCCAGAGATCATCCCATTGAACCAGAGCCCGACATCCCAGCATCTGGAGACTCGGCTAGATTTGTCTCTGAAATTTGCAGCTCAAGCAGAGCCAAACTGGGACCCCTGACCCAAACGCCGTGTGTTTGTGCGTAGCCCAACGTTGGGTCCATCCGCACTGCTCGGCCCCATCACATTTAATGCTACTATAACCCAGGACGTACCACCCAAACGGATGCTTACTGGGAAGTGGGAGACCTCGGTTTACTTAGTATAAATTGAGATAAGCCCTTCTGGGATCTGTCTTTATTGTAGAATTAGCCTGGGTGATCGGCACTGAGCCCCTGGTGTAGCCTCATCTCAGTATGAGAAACCACACTGCGGAGCCTCACTGGTCTTCACTCACCTACGTGAGTCACGAACATGTGGGGGCACGTTCCATGGGTCTTTGTGCTGCAGTAACCTCTGCTGCCCTAGGATTCTTTCCCGGTGAATTGTGGGAGAAAACTTACCTGCCCTTCGGAGCACACAGGGGGAATTGTGGCAAGGCACTGGAGGACCATGCGCCCTGCAGTGAGTTAACCTGCATTCGCGCTGCAAAGCGGGTGGGTTACCAGCCTGAGTGAAAATGGAACCTGGGGTCGAACATAGAGGTTCTCAACCTTTTTCTTTCAGAGGCTCCCCCCGAAATGCTATAAAAACTCCACAGTTTGCCACAATAACTGGTTTTCTGCATATACAAGCCAGGGCCGGCAGTGGCGGGTAGCAAGCAGGGAAATTGCCTGCCCCCCCACTCAAAGCTACATTGCTCCGGCATCAGCTTCAGCCCCGGGTGGTGGGGTTCAGGGTGGTGGGTTCAGGGACCTGGGCTTCAGCACCATGCGGTGGGACTTCAGCTTTTTGCCCTGGGCCCCAGTGAGTCTAATGCTGGCCCTGCTTGACGGCCCCCTGAAACCTGTTCAAGGCCCCCTAGGGGGCCCCGGATCCCTGGTTGAGAACCACTGCTCTAACAGACCCATCTTACGGGGCCAGCTAGCCTGGGTTAAAAGCACCACTGAACTCAGGTGAGAGATTTTGAGGGTGGGTGGGATAAGGGTTGGGGGTAACACCTGAGTAAGAGCCCAGGCTAACTGCGACAAAGACATAACCCTATTCAATGCCTATGAAGTCCATGATTACAACTAGAACTAGGAGAGCTTGGAGAAAACCACCTGACAAACAGCCTCCCCTTTATATTTATTTATTGCACAAAACCTCTCCAAGTTCGTAAGCCTAGTGAGAGATTTCTTTTAAGTTTCACAGCATTTCTTTCATGTTCCCCCGCTCCCTGCTTCAAGAGGGTCCCACTTCAGTACTGTAGTGATCCAGGAGTGGGCATATGTTAAGGGGACTCTCTTAGGACCAAAACTTAGAGAAAGGTCCATCCCAGGCAGCATTCTTAGAAGATGGCTTTTATTGATATGGAGTCACGATTTTAAAACTTCAGCTAATGCAGCTCCTTTGACTTCTTTTACACCAGCTACAGATCCGGCACACTTTGCTTAAAGAAAACCAGAACCAAATCACTCAGTCCTCTAAATGTGCAGATTTCATGAGATCTGCATGTATCCTGAGGTATCCCTAAAGTCCCTGTACCTCCACAGAGCATACCTGCTGACCCATATTATCCATGATAGCTCTGCATCTCCATAACTGACTGTCCCCTGTGACCGTGGGCTGTCAGGTATGGGATGAGAGGGTCTCTGGCTGGTCATGCTTGGAGCAGCATTACAAACAATTGCGATATCAGTGACAAAATATCAGGGTGCAATGGGAGAATGCTGGGAAGAATAGCTGCTCCTTAGTCTACCCCTCAGGGCCTAACAAAAAACCTGTGAAACCCTAGCCAATTTGTGAGATTTTATTAAAAAAAGGAAATACTGCCAGACAACAAAGCATGGACTAGCTTCTCCGTGGGAATGGCTGAAATGACTTCAATGGAGCTGAATTGATTAACGCCTGCTGAGGATCTTGCCCTGTGGTTTTTAATTTCATCGTCAGTGATAATGGCATTGCACAAGGGAGACCCAAACACTGAGTTAGCACAGGACCTGCTTCTACAACACCTTGTTGGAAAGCAATCTGAAAATGCCAGTCAGTGTAATGAAAGCAATTGCAACGTGGTGACCAGCAGTCTGAGAAATCTGCAGCCTCTAGGCACTCTTGTAAATTAAAAACAGAATAATATCAATTTCTTCTTTTCATTTCAGAAAGATTATCTTGCCCAATGACCAACGTTGTGCCGTAGCCAGACAATACGTTATTTAGAAGGCTCAGGCTCTGTGTTTGCTGAAGCACATACAGGGATGGGTGGAGGAAGCAATAAAAGTTTAGTAGGACCAGCAGGTTAGGGAGCAATATAACCTTTATCAGTTTGTGTTACCGTAGAAGAAATTAGTCTCTTGTTCCAGGCTAATTGCCTCCAAGCCAATCGCATAGAACACAACAATAAATTCCCCAAGGTTTATTTGGCACGTAGGTTTTATAGTGACTGGCAAACCATTGACTGTCATAATTATGTGTGGTCCTTCGCCATTAGTGGTAATTCAGAGGCACATAGCTAGTGCAGAAGATTTCTGGAGCAGTTATCTTGTTTGTTGGGTGGACTCCTGGGAAGTTCATTGGTAGAAATCTTGATTGCACAGAAGATTAGAGTTGGAAGGGACCTCAGGAGGTCATCTAGTCCAACCCCCTGCTCAAAGCAGGACCAACCCCAATTAAATCATCCCAGCCTGGGCTTTTGATACACAACTGCCTGGTTAAAAAGAAAAAGGCAACAAACCACTGACACACTGCGCTCAATTGGGAGTTTTCCGAGGAGCTCTCCTGCTCCCTGTCTGTTGGATGCAACACGACAAATCCACTTGTAAGGTAAGTCAGCACGACAGCTTGAAATAACAATACTACCTAGGCAACTTTCTTCAGTAAACCGCTGGCTCTAGAATCATTCTCATGGGGTATCTGTGCCCATACCTCTTCAGAGCCAGACCCCCCCAACTCCCAGCTCATGGACAAGTCCTTTGGAATTTAATACAGATGAAACTAATTAGATTCTACAAAAATTGGGTGAAGTAATATCTGTTATTGGACCAACTTCTGTTGGTGGAAGCTATAGGCTTTGGAGTGTCACAGAGCTCTTCGTCAGGTTTGGGGAGCGTAACCAGAGCGTCTAAGCTAAACAAAAGCTGGGACAGATTTATTCAGCTTAGATGCTCTGGTTACCTTCCCCAGATCTGAATAAGATCTCTGTGAAGCTCCAAAGCCTATATCTTCCACCAACAGAAGTAGGTTCAATAACTGACGTTATCTCACCCACTTGCTGCTTTCATACCCCAAGACCAACATGGCTACAACACCACAGTACACAATTATCTAAAATTATATCGAATGTGATAACAATACCTAGCTCTGATAAAGCACTTTTCTTCAGTAGATCTCAAAGTGCTTTACAAAGGCAGGTGGGATCATTATCCCCATTTTAAACAGATGGGGGAAACTGAGGCTCAGATCGGTGAAGTGAATTGCCCAATGTCACATAGCAGGCCAGTGGCAGAGCCAGAACTAGAAGCCAGATCTCCTGAGTCCTAGTCCCATGCTCTGTCCGCTAGGTCACTGGCTAAAACACAAAGAAAATAGCCTTGTGGGTCTAGCAGTGATGCTTTGCCATGTGCCGGATTGGCTGGACCATTGTAACAAGTTGTCTGATTTTCTCATGAATTTTGCAATATTCCCTAGCCTTTGTTTGCCAGAAGCTGGGAATGGGTGACAGGGGATGGATCACTTGATGATTCTCTGTTCCGTTCATTCCCTCTGGGGCACCTGGCACCGGCCACTGTCAGAAGACAGGATACTGGGCTAGATGGATCTTTGGTCTGACCAAGCCTTTCCGTGACAGTATGGCTTATAGGCCCAATCCATGAAAGAAGAAAACAGAGTCCTGTGAAAATGAGAAACACAAGAAGAGGGGGGAAGCTGGTGTGTCTCATTTATTTCTGCTTTAGTGACCACGCAATAAATCCCCCAGTGTGAGCTATGTCATAGCCATTGGCCGTTACTATTGCCTTTTGAGCAGATCCGAATAAACATCCATGCGACTCTGGGACTGAGAATCTTTGACCCCTCACACCCAGGGCAGCCCTTACGTCCTCCAGTGCTCCTTCTGGATCCAGGACGCAGCGGACGTGCCGGTTCCAGGTATAAAGATCTGTGGCACAAACAGAGGCCACCTTAAAGTGGTCTCTTCCAGCCAATCAAGCCTTTCCATTTAATTGCTAGCCCACTGACAGTGATAGACAGAGATCTACCTGCAAGGACATGCCTAGGAATACCAGGGAACTCATTGTCTTGCTGTGCTGGAAAGTTCAGGTGGAACCTTGTGATTTTCCCTCCTGAATTCCAGTGAAGGGAGAGCAAACATGCCAGGGGTGAAGTTCTGGCCCCTTGGAAAGCAATGCAGAACTCCCATGGACTTCAATGGGGCCAACATTTTACTTTGTTGAACCTTTTCTCAGCATGTTGCTTGTCTTGCTGTCCCCACAACTACTTCCTGTTTCGCGTTAACAACAACAACAACAACATGGACTTTGATAGCTGAGTGATTTCGCTGCACTCCCTGAGGGTTAGAAGAACTTAAATACAAAGGCTCTGATCCTGCACTGAGCTCCTGCAGGACGTCTGTCTACTCTGTCATAACCACTCCGCTCCGCACCCCCGGCGAGCACATCTCAGAACCTGGGGCAATTGATTCAGGCTCGTGGGACTCAAAAATCACAGTGTAGCTATCAGGGCTTGGACTGGAGCCTGGGCTCTCAGACCCACCCTCCTTGCGGGCTTCTGGATCCTGTGAGCCCGGATCAATGGATCTGGGTTCAGAGTTGGGGTGCCCCAGTTATTTTTATGGCCGCTGCACCCACGCTGTGGGCGTTTTTTTGCAATGTAGACATGCCCGAATTAACTTGCCCAAGGTCAGACAGGAAGCCTCTGGTAGGGCAGTTTGAACTCATCTAGCACCCTAACCATTGGGCACAACGGCCTCTCTATTACCCACTGATTCTTCGTTTATTTCACACAAGCTGCCAGAATCGGGACCACTGGTGCATTTTAGGTTAGTGATTTTCTCTCCATATTCATTTTCACGTCTGTGTGTGGCAGAGTGGTGGGTTATTAGCTTCTTTTTCCTCCCCCACACCCACCAAGACAAACATTTTCCCTGGCTCTCCCCCTCCAAACAGATCAAGAACACCTTGATTCATGGAAAGCTGATGCGTTAGGTTAGGATCATTTTGCTGCCTAGGCTTCCTCTTTACTTGGCGATCACTCAGGCTGCATTGTGATGCGCTCTGTGAAAAGCATTCAAATCATTATGAGCACAAGCTGGCAAGGCAAACACAGTTTGAACTTTGACCCACAGGGCTACCACTGCTGAATGTAGCCCATCATTTCAGAAGGTGCAGATCTTTCCATTTCATCTTACTGGAGCTAGAAAGAGGTATTTGCTGATTATCGATTATTTGAATTAAATGGGCTCTATTGTGCAGGATGCTGCATGTACACACAGCAAGAAACAGCCCCCGCTCCCAAGGCTTTTCGATCTTCAGTAGAGAAGAGTGGTGTTCTAATTACTCTATTGCACACTGGGAAGTCACATGCAGAGAGATTAAGTGACATGCCCAAGGTCATGCAGGAAGCCTGTAGTAAAGCTGGGAGTGGAACAGATTTCTTGAGCTCTATTCACTCTCTGACTCTGCACTACTCTGCTGAGCTGGGAAACACTGGGAGATTTTTGCCACTGTGACTCTCTCTAGGTCTGTCTACACTGTAATGTAAGCCCAGAGTTAATAGAACTTGTATTACCAAATCCTGAATTTGTTAACCCCAGGTTAGGAATTGTTGAACCCTGGGACCCAACCTGGGGCTTCATGTCTACACTACATTATGTGGCCCTGAGTCCAGCCACCCATATCCCCATCTTCCTAGTGCCCTCCCCAAAACGTGGCCACTCTAGCCCTTTGTTCATAGTGCAGTGTGAGAAAATTGACTTTCCACCAAACTTGACTGTCGAGAGGAAAAATAAAGTTGGCCCATGGGATTGTGGGATACTTTTGGAGGACTCCCAGAGCACGAGTACAGTGAGGCTATTTTTACACTGCAAAGCAATAGGGTCCCAGCTTGACTTAGGCTTGGACCCTCCAGTCCTGTGGGATTCTGGGACCTTGGGTCCAATCCCTGGATTCTTGCAATTTGTGTAGACAGAAGGGAGGTTAGGCTTGAGTCTGAGTTCGAACCTTGGGCTTACATTGCAGTGTAGGAGGTAGCTTCTTGTTCTTGGTTGTACAGTGCCTAGCACCATGGCGGCCTGACGTCTGCTGGAGTTGCCAGGGGTTACTGTCATGCAAAGATCAGAACAAATAGTGTGACTCTAAAGTTTCATTGGCATTTCCCCAGATTATTTATTTATTGCATTTTGAAACTTTATTGAAATTTGAAAAACAAAAAATCAGAGCTGTGTCAGTGGGTGAGAAATCTGTCATCTCTGTTCAGACGGCAGAAAAGAAAAGAAGATATTCTATAAGCAGCTCACTACATACAATCTGTGATGGGCCTAAGCCACTGGGCAAAATTCCACACAATTCCACTGACTTCCATCGGATATGAAAGCAGGCCCCACAGCCCGGATTTTTAGGTATTGCTCCTCTCAGCACCACAAGGCCTAAGAGAGTTCTATGGCAAAACCTGATTTTTAAAAGTGACTTAGGCACTTAGCAATCGAAATGTCACTGAAAGTCAATAGGACTTAGGGAGCCTAAGTCACTTTTGAAAAGTGAGACTTAGGTGTCTAAATCACTTAGGCCTTGCAAAGCTAAGCAGAGAAATGCCTAAATATCTTTAAAAATACGGTTAGATCTGTATCCCTGTGACCTTCCACTGAGCCACTGTCATTTTGTGACGGGCCATTGGCTTAAATGTTTATCTCCTTTGTAAGCCATTCTTCTGTCAGTGAGTCACTTTGCCTTAGGAGAGGAGACCCATTTTTTGTTTTCCCGTTTCCACAGCCTCAATGAGACTAGGGAGGAGATTGGGGTGAATGCTTAGTGGAAAGGAATTTTTAAGATGAATTTTGCTTTTCCTTTGTTTGTGAATTATGCAAAAGGACTTTGATTTTTGCAGATTTGGGGGCACTTTCAATAGGGCCAAAGTCATTTTTGAAAATGGGATTTGGGTGCCTTTGAAAATTTTACCCTTGATCTTTATTCAGAGCTGTCTGCTTAACATTTTATGCAAATGTATGCCATCCTATAGCTTGTTCATCAACTCTTCTGTTTGACAATGTGCTAGCGGTTATTCCTGATAAGTGATTATTTGCCAAAGTCTTGTGCTATTGTCTCTCTTCCTGGACTGAAACTTTTATAAACAGGAGAAAGGAAATCAAAGGCGTATTTAAGAAAGTGACAAATATATTTCCAGCACAGCCTTTGGGCAAACACTCCTCACTCCTCAAATACTCCAGAGACTTTCCCTTTTGGAACCATTCTTGTCCCATTAAAAATCATTCAGACAAATATTCACGAAAAGCAAATATAAAAAACTCTGGCCACACCACTGGTGCAAAGATACTTTTTTCCCCAAATGGACGTGCCCGGGTACTTTCTTGAGCATTTAATTTTTTTGCCTTTGTCTGTGATTATGTTTGTGTGGTTAGGAGAGCGGGTGGGAGGCAAACTGAATTTTAAGGAAAAAGTTCCAGATTTGTGTTGACATTTTCACCAGCTTTATCATCAATGAAAAAACCTGGGAAAATTTTCATGGAAGTCTCATTGACATCTCCCCTCCCCCCTTCACTTTTCTTTTGTGAATTTCAAAATTTGAAATTTCATCAACATTTTGAAATACTACCAGCTCTAGGAATGAGACTTGGATCTCTGGCTCGCTCTCAGTTAGCAACATTTATAGAACTGCTTCTTCTTGATTCTCACAGCTCAGCTCTGCTGTATAAATGAGGGGTGACAACAGGATGGTTGGCAACTTCTGTGTCGTATACCTCACCAGGCTAAACTACTGCTTTCAGTGGGAAGGCTCCCAGGTTTCTTCCTGCTTCTTTACTGTATTGACTGTCTTGGGACGCTCACTTTAGTGTTGTTGTGATATGACTTTTACCTGCATTTGCCCTTTGTTTTTCTCTCCTTGCTAAGAATAACACAAATTTGAACATATTTGAATGGAGGGTGGAGGTGGGGGAGGGGGAAAAAGGCAAATTATTAATTAACTTCATCATAAAGGAGGAGTGTGTGGGGGTTAAACATGGGCTGGACACAGGTTTCTCAATAAGCCCTTGTATTTCAGTAGCATCAAGGAGTTGCAGTAACCTCACCATAGTGGCTTTAACCAAACTTGGTGGGTTTTGGGGAAAGTCTTAACTTCCGTTGGCCTGAAACTACAGAACGCCACTTCAGTTTGCAATCTGCTCCAGAAGGGTGGACATTTTCTTATCACCAAACACACCCACAAGCTTGGACTTCAGACTCAAGAGGCAGCAGGGGAATAGCGTCGCGTGACATCACAGGTCTGTTCCAGGCTCTCAGGGAAACGGGTATATTCTCCAAGGATGGGAACCTGTCCAGATGGTGAGAGGGACGAGGTAGTCAACCAGAGGAGACAGCAGGGGAGCAAGGGCGTAATACTCTTCTCACTCACTCTAGGAGCTAGATTGGTTCCCTGTCTCAGCAAAATTTGAGATTAAAAATGAGTAACCTCCTCCAGCCCCTCCAGATCTGGTGCAGAGCACAGCTCCTGCTCAACAGATACTCCCCGCTGGGTGGGGAGCGGGTGGCGATGGGTGGGGAATTATTAAAACATTGGCCCTGCCCCCCCGCTCACTGACTGGGCAAGTGTGTGTGTGCGGGGAGTGGGGGTGTGGAATAGCTGCACATTTACCCTCTTGGGAAGCAGGGGAATAACTGTGACTGAGTGTGTAAATCACACCTCTTTCCCGGGACACAGCAGTGAAGCATTAATCTCACTCACTTGAGATTAAAGACTCAGGCTCTCTCTTATCGTATGTCTACACAGCAAGAAACTGCCCCCTCCCGCTCCGCCTGGGGCAGCTGATTCAAGCTCACCGGTGGGGCTAAAAAGAGCAATGTAAACGTCCAGGTCTGGGGGTCACAGTCTGAAGGCAGAGTAGTAGTAGCAGCTGTGTTGGATATTGGAGAGACAAGGTGGGTGAGGTAATATCTGTTATTAGCTTTTATCTTTGAATATCTTTGCATAAAAGATATTCACATACCCACTTTGTCGCTCTTATAGTCAGAAGGCTACCAGTGTTATCTTAAGGCCACTCTTTCCAGAGCATCAGCTTTGCACCTGCCATTTACACTTGCAAAGCTGGAGAGTTCAATCAGGTGAGGCTGCAAAAGGCAGGATTGAGACTTCAAACTTCCTGATCAGCAGGTGGAAGTAATATTTGTACTCGCCTGTCAGGAAATTATACATCTGAATTCTAAGTCTGGACACAGGAAGTGCTATATACACATAGGAACAGATTTTCAAAAGAGCCCTGCTTGTATTTGGGCACCTCAGCAAGGAACCAGATTTTCAAATGTGTTCCTCTCCCACTGAAAATAAAGCGCACTGCAGAAAATCTGTCCCATAAGTAGAGTTGGTTGGTTCCTACAAGAAATTTTGGCATTTGTTTTCTTTGTCCTAAATTGGCAAGTAAAAGTCAAAATATTAAAATTTTTCATAAGATGAAAAGTTCCCAAATATTCGTAATCAGAAATAGCAGCAAAATTCATCAATTTTGATGGAAACAAAATGCATCAGTGGTTGAATCATAATGTCAGTTTGGACCAAAATATCTGGACCCTTTGAAATGATACATTTCATTTGAATCAGGATTTCAACACCAAAGGTTTCATTTCTAAATGCCACTTGGGAAAATTGAAACATTTTGTCAACATTGGCATTTTTCGGTGGCAAACCTGGTTTGGAACAAGACCACATTTTCTGACCATCAAGTTTTTTGTTGGAAAATTTTCAGCCAGCTCTGCCCATAAGAATGATTGTCCTAGTTATTGTTATGTTATACTTATACTGCCTCCAATAAGGAGACACGACTTCCAGAGAGCATTTGAGCCACCAAACCATCAAGCAAACATGGTAAATGCTGTTCCTCTGGCCTACTGACTCAGACTGGTCCTATTCCGAGCTTTACCACAGGCCTGCTGAGTGATGCTGGGCAAGTCAATTTCCCTTTCTGTGCCTTAGTTTTCCCATTTGTAAAATGGGGATAAAGATACTGACCTGCTTTGCAAAATGCTTGCGATCTACTGGTGGAAAGTGCTATATAACAGCTAGGTCTTGCAATCCATACTTACACAAGGGTAATTCCACTCATATCAAAATAATTCTGAATTTACATTGGCATAACTGATGTAAGTATTTGGTACCTCAAATGTCCTCCTCTCACTGTGTGTAGGTCCTTCGTTTTGTTTGGTTTATGAGTCTGTTTGCTTCATTGTGGAAAAGAAAAAACAGTAAAAGAGATTGTATAAAATAGATGTGTTTAATTATCACGCCCATTGGTTGGCCTACATGTATTTCGCACAAATGGATTAGGTCAATCGCAGAGCACTACATTCAATGCCGTTCCATTTTCATAAGTAAAAGGCCTATTTATTGTGCGCTGTAATTGCTGTATGTGCAATGCACTATGCAACTGTCCAGGGCGGCAAGCTGGTTTCCTATTGTAACTGCATGACTTTCTTTGGGCTAGATGGCGCCTTTATGCCCAGCCTCGAAAAGAAGGTGCTGCGTAAGCTGCCCAGCCGCAGGAATAGCCCCCGAGAAACTGGGACTCAATGCCTCCTGCATTTACTCCAGGGGAGCAGTAATGTGCTCTGAATTTACACCAAGCAGCTGATTATGACACCGGTGAGGATGGGATGGGGAGCCAAGGCTCCATTTCCCTCCCCTCTTTGTCCTGTTCGAGGTCATTGAATAAGCATGCAGGCTGCGGCTGCTTACTTTAGTGCACTTGGACCCAAAATCCTGGTAACCCTCGGAGAGAGGAAGGGTGAGTACTTGCTAAATTTCATCTCCCAAATTTGCAGGTGACCTAAGATCCAGAGGCTGAGCATCTCCACGGGCCTCAATCGACCTCACTTGCCTCAGTGCAGCACGGCTGCCTCAAAAATAAGGTTATTCAGTGCCCTGCCAGAACCCACTTCCCCTAGAATCACAGTCACAAAGGAGAAGTTACTGTTGCTTCAACCAGCAGTAAAATTGGGATAGAATTCTGCTCTCTAAGGTCCAGGTGGATTTTAGAAGACATACCAGGCAGAGCAGCTATCCCCCAGATATCCCCTCCAGCTTATTCCCAGCTCTGGCCTCCAATGAGACATGCAGAGGACCATTTGCAGCGCCTGGGGTCTAGGGAAAAGAATACAGAAGAACCATAGTTCTCGCCTATTCTTTGCTGGTTTGGATCTTAATATGCCTCATTTTGAGTAGAGCTAGAGGACATTTTTTGGCCCAAAATGCTGATTCGGTGACACAGAAACATTCCGTGAATTTTTGCTGGTTTTGCAAAATTGTTCATGTTAAATTCCCTCTCCCACCAAAAAATATTCAGAAAAAGTTGAAACATTTTATTTTGACATTTTCTAAATGAAATATTTTGATTTTTTGGTTTCCACTGGACTTTTCATTCAGAAGCTTCCCAATTAATTACCATAAGTAAAAAAGCACATAAATAAATGAAAAAAATGATGGTAGCCAAATGAAACCTGTCCTTGTAGGTCAAACATAACATTTTGTTGGACCTCAGATGAAATCTTTATTTGACTGAAAATTTGCTTTGATTTGCTGAAAATTTTAAAGAAATTTGTTTTTGGTTTGACCTGAAATGTATTTTTTTTTCTAATTTTTCAGACTTGCCAGTGACCCAGAACATCTGCTATTTGCACAGCTACAATTCTGAGTCCTGTGAACGCTGCAGCAAGCACTAATATGTGATTCACTGATTTTAAAAACTCCCTCTAATCAGATTGGGCCCAATTCTGATTCCATTATGCTGAATAAGTACCTTGCTCCCTGAGTGTGTCCGTGCAGTCAGTCGAGGAGTAAGTCACCATTTGGACTGAGTAAAGAGCAGAAGTTGCCCTACTGTACTTAGGCATTTAGGTCTTTTTAGATTTAATAATAATAAGAAGTTATTTGCCGTGCTTTGGAGAACAATTTTTAAACTACATGTACAGTCCTGTCATATAACCATTTTATCGACTGCATAGAAAAATAAAGAATACATATTGTTCCAGGCTGGAGTTTTCAGTTAGGTACTTGACTTGCACTGACATTGGTTCCTAACTCCCTTATTCCCCCCTTTGACAATTTCAAGGCTAATTAGGTGACAAGTTTCCTTCTTCAGGCAGAATGGCGTTGCCAGACAGAATACTGCACGCATTCTGCATTGCATTCAGGGAGAAGTAGATCCCTCTTCTGTTTGTACTGCGTTTAGCCATTATCAATATTTATATAGTAATTCAGAGGCTAATAAATGAATCAAATTCAGCTCTAAAATGCACCAAATTGCCTAATTTTTTAGTGCTTTACATCAGAAACAGAAATGACTCCTTCAGTGAGTGCTGGAGTCATTGGAGCAGCAGCATCTTCATTGCATGTCCTCAAGCAATTTCTTTCGCAGCTCCAAATAACAGGCGACAGGAAACCCTGAATACAGTGTCAAGAGACAGAGACTTCTCTGCTTCATTTCAGGGCATTGTGATTTCTGTGGCTGAAAGTACCTGAATTATTTTCCCAACAATAAACCTTCCTTTTAGGTTGGCTCCACCTCAGTGTGAAGTGCACAGTCAAGCTGATTACAGTGATGAAGGAGGGGAGATATTTAAGCTGGGTGTTTTGTATGAGTTTTAATTTCTAATTCTTAGCCTTGCTCCCTGTTTCTAGGCTGAAGGGTTAATGATCAGCCCTAAAAATCTACCTACAGCCTAGTGAATTTATCTAGGACTTTGTTTAGATTAATAGATTTTTAATGCTAGAAGAGACCATTAGATCATCTAGTTTGGCCTCCTGTATAAGAGATTCATCCAGTTATCCCTGAATTGAACCCAATAACTTGTGTTTGAATAAAGATTCTATTCCTCTCTTCCAGAGGACATCTAGTCTTGATCTGAACACCTTAAGAGATGGAGAACCCATCACTTCCCTTGGTTGTTTGTTCCGATGGTTCATCATCCTCAGTGTTAAACATGAGTGCCTTATTTCTAGGTGCAGAAGGATTCAATTTTCATTGGTAAATGTTGATTTCACCATGCACACGCAAACTGACAAAAATATATTTCCATCGACAGTAATCAAAATGTACAAAGTAAGAAAAATACTGCTTGAGAATTTATTAGAGATTCATGTAAGGATATTTACTTTGTATAATTTGGACATGTGATGTTGACAATTTGTTGTAACTGTTTAAATTTTGAATGTAGGTGTCTACTTTCAATAATAATTATTGTCTGAGCCTTCCTATTGTCTATCTTCCATAATTTCCCATAACTATGAAAATTTAAATTGATAAAAAAGAAAAAAAATGCTTAAGCCCCCTATTTTTGTGTTACTGGGATTATTTAAATGGATAAAAATTGCTTAAAGATAAACATCAATATCATCTGTCGAAATTATAAAAAAAATAAAAGTGGAATTTTGCCAACTCTACTTATTGAATTTTTCTGGCTTTCACTTTCAGCCATAGGTTCTTGGTATGCCTTTCTCTGCTAGAATAAGAGCCCTTTAGAGCCAATATTTTCTCTTTGTGAAGGTACTTGTATACCAAAAGTCAAGTCACCCCATCATCAAGTCATATTCTTTTTGACAAGCTAAACAGATTGAACTCCTTCTGTCTCTGACCGCCAGGCATTCTCTCCAGCACTCACATTATTTATGAGGCTCTTCTCTGCACCCTCTCCAATTTTTCAACACCATTTAGAAAAGACACACACCAGAACTGGACGCAACAGTCCTGTTTTGGTTTCCCTCAGGCTTTTAGGGCCTGATCCAAAGCCCACTGAAGTCAATAAGATTCTTTCCATTGACTGCAATGGGTTCTGGATCAGACCCATAGGAGGCAGCTGCACCATCTCTGTGGGAGCATGAGGAGATCTCACCTCTGAGAAGCAAGATCCCACCTGCTGCACCTCATCAGCGGGAGCAGCACTGGTCCCCTATGTGAATGGCCAGTGCAGTGGGAGGAGGGACAGGACCTCACTTCCTTCCTGCCTTTCTCTGCCCTCTTCATGGTGTCTTGTGCCCCAGAGTAGTGTGGAAGGGGAGCAGTACTTTATTTAGGAGTGTGCAGATGGTCAGAGGTGTTCAGGCTCCTAGCTTCATCCCAGCCCTGAGAAGGGATAAATCAGAGTGCACTGCTCTCCAGGTTTTGTTTTCTCCCTGCCTGGCAGAACTGTCTGTCCTGTTCATCCTGTAACAGCTGATTGTCCTTGTTTGGTTTGGATGCCTCCCATCACCTGACTTTAAAATCCCAGGAATGAGCTGGGTATTTTTTTTTTAATTAAAGGTAAATAAATATGTAAGTAAACACACACATCGCTGTGGACAGAGCCTAGCTCATTCAGGGCCAACTCCTGGCCCATCTTTGCCTGGCAGTACGGGACATGGAAGCACAGTTCCAGAATGTCCCTGCCTCTTGAGATCGTGCACCAGGAGTTCAGAAAAAGGTGAGGCTTCAGTCAGTCCGTCTCCACTGCTTTGTAAGTGTGGGTCTACAGGGTCCGGGCTTGTGGATGCTGGGGTTCCAAGCCCACCTTTGAGCGTCCACACTGCTTTGTAAACTTGAGTTTATAATTGCTGGACCTGGGTCTCTGAGCTGTGCTAGCGCAGCTATGCTGCTCTGTGCAGACCTTCTGACTCAGGTTTCATGGCTTGACCTGTGTCCACACTGTAAAGGGACAGGCTTGGACACATGTCACAGCAGGACTCGGGCTACAACCACCTAGAGAAGGGGGTTGACTTCAGAGCCCAAACTCCAGCCCAAACCACAACGTCTACCCAGCTATATTTCAGCACCATACTGCAAGCCCTGTGAGGCCAAGTCTGTTGACCTGGGCTCTAACACTCACTGCCTGTTCTTCCCCGATTCATGTGGCTCTACATTGCCCCCTTATGCTGCACTGAGGCAAAATGCCACCACTTAGTCTTAAAGATCTGAGCACTGCAATGATGTTTTCAATCTATTTTTAAAAGAAAACAATATTCATTATGACACAAATTCCAATATAGCTGGCTGCTACCCCAAAGTTAAATTTAACTTTTAATGCAACTGATGCTTGAGCCAGAACAATGGTCTTATAGTCAAGGCACTGCTTGGGACTCCCAAGATCTGCGGATTTTTATTTCAAACAGCCTGAAATGGAGCGTCTTGATAACGTCGAAACAAAACATGGCCATTTTTCATTTTGAAATGACTTTGAAAAACAAAGTTCATTGTTCCTTTATGTTAAGAGTATTTTTTAAAAAAGTTTTAAAATGTGAAAATTGGAAGAAAATGTTTCAAATTGATCTCAGTGAAACATCTTGACCAACCAGAAATTGATTTTTTCCCCCACAGAATTTTGTTTCATGGGAAAATTTTTGCTTCTGTTCTGTTTTGGAAGAGAAGAAAACCAACATTTTAAAAATGGCAGCATTTCCCATAACATGGAAAACCCAGATCTCACCCACATCTAACAAGAATATCTTGGCTACTCTCAGATGGCCTTGGTGTCAAGAATATATAGGGAGACAGATTCTCAGGTCTAGATGACTTCCGATAAAATTGTCAAAAGCACCTAAGTGTAATGAAATGTTGGCTCCTAAATCACTTAGGCACTTTTGAAAATTTTACCTCAAAAAGCTTTAGATGCCATCCAACTGACCTTTAAAATCCAAAGAGTTCTCTGAGTGGTAGGTTTGAAATGACACACAAATGATTTTCCCTTTTGATCTAAAGGAATGTGGCATAACAAAGGGCCCAGCTGTTAACTCACACATCACTACTTTGGGTGTACAAGGAATGTGGACATAGGTCCTCCACATGTCATTAACAGAGCTAGAATGAGCTTGGCTGCCTGAAATCCTTTGAGCACAGTCATAGTGTCCTCGCTGCCAAGAGAGTATTCTAGTTTTTTTAAGGTAAAAACAGGAAGAACAAAACAAGGGACATATTCTGCCACTCTCTCATGCTAAGTAGACCCTTGCTATGGGAGAAGTAGCACTGAAATCTATCTGTACCTTGCTATGCCAGCAGTCTCCATGACTGATCCATCACTGAGCAGTGATTTATCTAGGGTGACCAGACAGAAAATGTGAAAAATCAGAATGGGGGTAGGAGGTAAAAGGAACTTATATAAGAAAAATACCCCAAAATCAGGACTGTCTCTGTAAAATCAGGACATCTGGTCACCCTACATGTATCACCTAGCAGCAAGAGTAATGGTGGATGAACTGGGCCCAAAGATCTTGTGCATTGTTTAATCACTCCTTAGTTTTGCACTTAATTTACTTACTTTCTATTTAACTGCAGACACACAAAGGAAGAAGTCACATGGGCCTATGAAGACTGAGGGGAACCTGGTAATAGGCTTCGTATATGTTCAGAGCTGTTATAAAGAGGACAGTGATCAATTGTCCTCCATGTCCCCTGAAGGTAGGACAAGAAGTACTCAGCTTAATCTGCAGCCAGGGAGATTTAGGTTAGACATTAGGAAAAACTTTCTAATTGTAAGGGTACTTAAGCCTGAAATAGGCTTCCAAGGAATCTCCATCATTGGAGTTTTTTAGGGACAGGTTGATAGTCAGGGATAGTCTAGATTTATTTGGTTCTGCCTCACAGTGGGCTCGACTTGATGACTTCTCAAGGTCTCTTCCAACCCTATGTTTTAATTGCATCTGCAATCCAACGAGTACATTGCTTAATTGTTTGTTTTTTCACATTGGTTTAGTGGTCTTGGCATTTCTTAAGCATTTTGGTAGCTAATATAATAACGATTTTTGTCATCTGCAGAGACAGTAGGATGTCTTGAGTACAGCAGGTCGAAAAATTTAAAATTTGGACACTGCAGGGAATTTTTAGTGAACATTTCAAATTCTGATGAAAAAAGTATTGACAACATTTCTGCACATTTCTCTGCACCACATTTTTTGAGCAGATCTCGTCTTGGGAAACATGACAATGGAGTTTTGACTGAGACAGTGTAAAAGACCAGTGGCCAGATCCACAATGGTATTTAGGTGCATAACTCCCATTGATTCCAGTTAGGCACATAAACACCTTTGGGGATCTCGGTGAAGTACCTAGAAGTTTTAATGTGATTCTTATTTAGGCTACCTCAGATCATGTTTGCATAGCACCTTGATTAAAGCCTGGAGACCTACTTACTCTTTTGGGCTGCTCAGATGGTGTTTTCCATATAAAACTGCAATAGATACCTGCATTTTATTTGCTAAGACAGGAAAAGCAGAACTGCCCACATGGGCCTCTGTTATTGGGATGTCAGAGAAGAAAAACTGACCGCGATCTCATTTTAAAATCTCCTTTAGCCTCACACACGAGAGCCTGAGTGGACAACCCAGCCTAAATTGTTCTGCAACTATGTACTCAAATAAAAAACAAAAGGCCTAATTCTCATTTGCCCCAAGTCCTTTTACACCACTCTGACAATTTAAAGAAGACTTCCAGTAGGTGACAATCTAAAAAGAGACTTGGTGTGAATGAGACTCTGGCCCTGAATTCATTTCCGTTGTGTCTCTTCACTGTGTTTGTCCTTGTGTCCACTGTCTGTGTATATTCTAGTGAATGAACTTACTGACAGGAGTAGCTGTGGAAACAACAGACGTTAAGCACAGAAATCAGGAATTTTAACTTTGTAAATGAGAAGGTTTTTTAATGGGAAAACTGTGCCTAAGAGTCACATTCATCCAATCGGGGAGGAGGAATGCTATCATTTGGCCTGTGAGGCCAATCACACTGAACCAACTCTGCTCCAATTCTGAATTTCAGAAACCAGGTCCTCAAAAACAATGCTAGCAAACAGTCTGTCAGCCAGGAGGCCTTTAGTCAGGGCAAGATTGTGCCATTTAAGTACAGCCCAGAAAGTAGGGAGAAGTGTGGATCTGCAGAACTCTGTGGGGAGCACTGGGACCCATTTTGTTTCCAGGAGTGCAGCCGCTGTACAGATGCTGCTGCTGCTACAATCCTTTGTGTGCCATAGCCCCGCCTTGTCTCTGACCTTCCTCGCTCTTATTATTAATATTTATAATTTGTATTACAGTAGCAGTAAGCGGTTCCAACCAAGTTCAGAACTGCGTTGTGCTTAGGGTGGCCAGACAGCTTGTGGATCAGGGGTGGGGGGTAATAGAAGCCTATATAAGACCCACAAATCGGGACATCTGGTCACCCTAATTGTGCAAGGGGCTGTACAAAACGCATACGAAGGCTCAGTCCCAGCCACAAAGAACTTACTGTCTAAACACATGCACAAAGTGGGGGAAACTGACAGAGAGATGAAATGACTTACCTGCCATTATCTAGCAGGTCAGTGGGAGAGGGGGAAAAACACAACACAGATCTCCTGATTCCTAGCCCAGTGCTCCATCCACTAGACCATCTTTCCTCTCCACATTGAGTAGGCTGCTCTGTGTGCCACCCAGGGGGAAAAAAAAGCAGCAGGTCCTGAGCTCTCCTGAGGGCAGGAGCTGGAATTATGCCTAGCTCTTCAGCAGACTAAGAAAAGACATGAAGCTCCTTTTGCCTTCCCCGACTGGACACACACATGTAGGAGCCAGGAAGGATCTGGCTTTCAGTGGACAATTCTGAACAAGGAATGCCCTCCAGAAAATCGCAGGCTCTTTGCTGGCAAACCAAGAATAGAAAAAGAGGCAAAATTCATCCCAGTAAGTTTTTTAATAGGGATTATTTGCTGGATTCTAAAATGCATGTGTGTGCGCCGACCCCCCAGAGCAGTAATTGACAGTTGCTAGCAAGTACACAGAATTATATTCAGATATTTATTTGTATATCTCCCTGTTCTTGGGTTCCAAGGCAAAAATAGTCATTGGCATATTTGTTTGCAGTCATTTAGAATTGGGTAAGGTCATATTTTCTTTTGTCTCAGAGAGACTATAACAGAGAATGCTAGTTTTGGATAAATAGGATCATAACCACAGCCTGTGTAGCACAGCATAGCAATATTGGTGTCAGTCGAGTTACACCCATTTTGCACCAGTTGGGGATCTGGTCTATCAGTGCAATATTTAGAAAAGGAAATGCATGCTCAATTGAAAAGGAAAAAAATAGATTACAAAAAAAAGTTGAAGCCAGGTGAAATGAAATCTACAGCCTACAGATAGAGCACATGCAGGCAATGAAACAGGGAGCTAGGAGTCAAGGCGTTCATTAGTACCTGGTTATGACTGCAACTGACCTGATGGCAAATATGAAATATCAAAGCACTTGTCAGCACTCCTGAATGGGACAAAGAAAAGGCGCATTAATGATTAACTCTGCTAAAAGCTCAGGCTTTTGTATTCCCATGGTGCTTGGACTATCTCGCTGCCATGTGACATGCTTGGGCCATTTTCTAGCAGATTGGGGAAAGCTAGTGAGCAAACACAGGTGCTTTAGAGTCAGCAGTGCTGTCAGGGACAACCACAAACAACACCAGCTATGCCTGGCTAAATTAGCTCCTGTGTTTGCCTCCATTTTTGCTTCCTGGAGATCTTACTTTCTAAGTCCAATGTCTTTTGCTCTCGTCTTCAACTATTCACACGCAGTGCTTAAAAGAAAATAAAAGGAACACACAGACAGTCTCTTCTTTGAACCAGCAACAACATTTGGTGATCATATGTAAAGACCCAAGTAAACTAATTAAAACTGCTCAGGTCTTTAACTCCAAAAACAAAACAATTTTTCTCAAGTAGAATTATTTTGGTGATCTTAGCCAAACCGAGAGGCTGCAGCGATAGCATGGTAAACATATGCAAGATGGAAGCCTGTTACAATCTCTTCTTTCGTATTGAGGGCATTTCATAATAGACCCAAAATAGGAAATAATCTCAAAAAGGCTCATATGCATTCTTCCAAACCTGACAAACACATTAGGATGCTTTTTCTTTTCTTTCTTCCATTCTCGCTTTCTTTCTTTCGTTCTTTTGCTGTCACTTATTGTAACATTCATTGGGCTATATTGCTGTACGGTGTGACCTCTCTGGCACTGTAGTTCAGAGTCAAGGTCCCTCTAGCGGTATTATTTGTTTTAATTTATTCCTTCCATAGCACAAATCAGACAGACTTTCTTTTCCTGTTCAAATATTTATATATGTGTATTATTGCACTGTGCTTAAACACATTGCAATCACACTGGAGCAATAAAGAACAGACTATCAGTGTGAGATGATAAAGGTGCTTTGAGTAAACACCAGAAAATGAAATAAAGTTATAAAAAGTGGGCCAGGGACGATATAAATGTCTACAAATAATCACTGTATCAGCCCGTTGATATTCAAGCAATTAATGACAAAAAGAAAGAAATTGTATCCAAGCTGTGCTCTTGAATTTAAATAACTCATTCTCTTCTACCCTTGAAGGAGGGAATAAACCACCGCGCTGTTCTCACCATGGGGCTTGCAGCCATTCCTTTTTGTATGCTGGCCTAGACTTTGTGCTTGCATCAGCCAGTTCACTCAAGGAAGATGGGCTAAAATAATTCACTGGGGACTATTGCATCTTCTGAAGTAGCACAGAAAATGGCAAGTCGGCTCAGCTCTGGTACTTATCAGTCCCACTCTACATATCTTACCTTTATTTAGGCCAGAATTCTCTCTGTGACTCTCTCACGAACTCAGCTGAGTAATAGGGAGCTCTGAAAAGAGGACTTCTCACTATCTAGCTATGGGGCAGCAGCAGTCTAATGGCTGGAATAACCTCCACAGATCTACCACCCCTCTCCTTGAGATGAAAGGATGGAGGATCTGCATAGCAGTGGAATCTCTATCACAACTCCACTGAGCTGAGTCTGCCCATCCACCATACAAAGAGTGTTGACTACCTGCATGGCCCATTCTCTTGATTCTGCTCTCCCGTGGGGCCTCATCCATTAAATCAATGGAAAAAATCCCTTTGACTTCAACGGGCTTTGGATCAGGGCCTCACAAAGAGGAAGTACACTGCAGAGGACTATCCATGGACCCAGACTTGCACATTGTCACGTAATACTTCCAGTTTTGTTGAGTGTTCTCCAAATTGCATAGGGCGTAGCTGAACCTCATGAGTATAACTAGGGGGAACGGGGGGATGAACACGAGAAGGAACCTGCCAACCAATGAATCACCTAATTTTAGCTAGTAAGAGACTGGATGTGGTGGACCAGTAATCTGGCTAATCGCGTGCTCCAACGAGTGATTTAGGGTGAGGTCCACTGTGGAGAAGTAGATTTTCATCATGGACTAACATCATAAGAAGTGCATCCAATATGGGCTAGCATAGCAACAGGTAGCATCAGCAGGCTTGTGGTGTGTGTCTCAGACGCATCTGTTCAGAACTCTTTTTTATGTTTCAAAGGTTCCCTCCCCGCATTCTCCAGAAGCCCAGCTGCCCTGTCAACAACAGCCATTTCCAATGTTCCAGTTACAATGACTCTGGTTCAGATCCGGAGAAATGCCGAGCACCTGTCACTCACACGGATGTCAACAGGTCAAATCCTAAAGACCTTACTTGGTTCCTACTCAGGGACCTCACTCATGCAAAAGACCCAGGGATTTCAATGGGTTTTGAATGGATTAAAAACTCGTCATCCTGTTGTCTGGGCTCTATTGTCTCTTTGGCTTTGTGTACACTATGTGGGTAAATTGACCTAAGTTAGGCAGCTCCAGCTAGGTGAATGATGTAGCTGGAGTTGACATAGCTTAGGTTGACTTACTGTGGTGTCTACCTCATGCAGGGATGGTGGGAGACATTCTCCCGTTGACTTACCTTATGCTTCTCATTCCGGTGGAGTACTGAGTCAACGGGAGAGCGACCTGTGGTTGTTTTAGTGGGTCTGCACTAGACCCACTAAATCAACCCCTGGTGCATCAATCGCTTCAGTGTCAATCCCTGGTAAGTGTAGACATGCCCTTTGTCTCTACTAAAGTATTTGAATAGAAATATTCTAGGGGCCTGATACATGAAATATTTGAAGATACAAAATGGAAAGACAATTTCAATCATATACAAGGTTCCCACAAATGCTGAAAAGAATAGAGGCTCAGAACCAGTGCCCAGCGTTTGAATGAAGGACAATGGCTGCAGCTGTCGTGTAGTTCACTTCGGGGAAAAATTAAAATCTGTGTATTTAGCAAGATTATGCTTGAATCGGTACCAATTTATTCTGCCAGATTGAGCTGCAGCCAATTCTCTCCTATGCGATGATGGATAAATATCATTAAATAGGAAGAGATGAAGGGGACTGATGCCCTTGTATTAGCAGAAGCTAACATCACACATTGTGCTGGAGAATGAAAGAACAAAATTGGAGAGATTTACATCCAAATCATCCAAATGAGACAGATTAAGTCCAAGGGATAAGAGAGAATGAACTCCAGAAAGTGAAAGTCTAGAAAGAATAAGATACCGCTCTAGTTATATTTACCGAGAGTGTTAGAGATTGTGATACTTAAAGAACTTGGCAAAACTATATGCCTGCATCTGCATAAGCTGTTAACACATGTCCCAGGACTCGTCATGTATTACAGTTTATAGACCGTGGAAAGGCACCTGTGTAGCCTATACATTTATATTATGGTATTCTAAGCCCCTGGGGCCTGATCCAAAGCCCTTTGAAATCCATGAAAGTCCTTTCTTTGACCTCCATGGGCCATGAATCAGACACTTGATGAGGAAAATCATGAACTATCAAGTCAATGACAATCCACCTAGTGACATCAATGGAACAGGATTGGGCCCTAACTGCTGAACTAGTCATTTAGATCTGCATAGCACTATCCACAAAGGTTGTCTTCATTGTGGATTCCGCTCCTCAGCTCTACTACACTCTTGGAAGCTCTAATTTATTTCTTCTCCTTCTTCTCCATCTCTTGTTCTCTGTTACAGCAAGAAACACCGGAATTATCAGGCCAGATCAGAACCTTGTTACATCCATTCCCGCAGATTGTTTCTGACAATGGGCTGTACCTGCTGCATCAGAGAAAGGTGAAAGAAACACTTAGAGTGGACAATTATGGAGCAAGTTGCTCATAGAGCAGTTAGAGATCAATTTATGCATTGAAGCTTGAGTATTTATATCTAGAGCCGGTTGGGAAATGTTTTTCCCCCCTCCCATGGAAAAGGTCACCCCAAATGACAATTTTTGGTTTTCATTAAATACTTTCTTCAAAATATATCACATTTTCATAACCCTCACCCACTGCAATTTGAAAAGCAAAAATAGTTTCTGTATCCAGTTGTTAAAACCCTAAAAAAACCTCAGTTTTTGATTGCTGAAAAGCAAACATTTTTCAGTGTTTGAGTTTTTAGTTTTCAAATGAAAACCTGACAGTTTTTTACCAAAACAATATTTTTTGGGGTGAAAATTTTCATTTGTTGAAAAAGCTTGTTTTTCTCAAAAATGTTTGAACATTTGAAATGTCCCTTATTTTCTAAAATTATATCCAGTCTAATGAATAATAATAGTACAGCTATGGATGTACTATTATTCATATCAGAGGCTAACTCTTTATGGATTTTACTAAGCACTTGGACTCACTGGTACCTTGTGAAAATGAATTCCACACATCTCATCTAATAAGAGCATTTCCTTTTATCTGTTTTGCACATGCGGCCTTTCAGTTTCATCTAATGTCCGCTTGTTCTTGTATTCGGAGAGCGTGACAGGAATTAACAGGTGAGCCTGCACACTGATCATTCTGACACCAATTAATTTTCTCAGAGAAAGCTGTAATTAAAGGTAATTCACTAATCAGGCTGGTGGGCTGTGGTGAAGTCAATGTGTTCTCCTTTATCCATTATATTTGTGTATGTGGGAAAAATTCTAACAGTGTAGAGAAGTACAATTTTTCCTTTGCATCTCATGATCATCTAGATCTCATACAATTCTATTTTTAACTCTCATTTCCTAGTATGAAGGAAGTTTTACTGTTTATCAGCTAAGAAAAAAAGACTACATGTAATACATAGAGTGCACAATGGTGTGAGGGTCTGTAAAGATTCCATAGGTGATCATTATGGATGACGTACATAATTTATTCAGGGCCCTAACCAATGGCTATTAAACTCAATGGTCACATTTACTTAATGGGCTTTGGATCTGGATCTTTATGGCTTTGCCACTCATGAGTAATGTGTCCCTTCAAAATTATAAATCCTCTTACACACCTCACCCCAGATTCCTCTGGGATTTGTTCCCCTCTGCCCAGGTTAATAAAGAAGTGCATCTAGGCCCTGTGAGATTAATTTTTCCATCTTGCAATGGGATGTTAGCTAAGATTCCCTTTGACTTTGATGAGAGGTGTGTAGCTAACTTGCATCATGGTCTGAAAATTAGCCATTTGGGCTATTAGATTGCAGGCAAGGGGAGTTTTTCTATTGATTCCAATGAGCATTGGATCAGGACCTTAAATGACCAAAACCCAAGTAGTACTATTTAGCCTTAATTTCTTGCCCAGTGTCCACCCTCAATCCAAGTCCCTGCGCGTACACTTTGAATGGAATTTGATTATCTGAAACAATTTCAGTTGTATTAAACCAAGCAGCATTTCTGAAAGCCAAACCCCTCATTTGACACTCAGTTGAAAATGAAACGGCAAATGTCCACTGAGCTTGAAAAGTCAGAGAATTCCTACAAGACAGAATTAAATGAAACAAGTGAATGTTCTGTTTTCATGTCTTACCCCCCCCACCCCAGCCCCCCACCAAATTGCTGCTAAATGGAAAAACTGCAGTGATAAATATAAAACAATGTTGGGTGTCATTTGTAAAATACTGTTTGGAATTTGCAGGAATTAGAGAAAAAACAAGGGGAATGTTCCCATTCCTTCAAAGTTTAACACTGGATTAAGCAATTCTGTCTCCAGTACTCAAAGTGTTCAGTTATAGAATAAGCCACCACAGGAGATGAAACTATGTAAAGTATAGTATCCATGAGTTCCAGATGAACATAAGAATGAAATTGCTAAGATGTAGAAAAATTATAAAGTTTAAAATCAGCTACTATACCTGAGGGCTAGAGAGTAGTAAATATTGTACCTTTTTTTTTATTTTAAAAAAAGACAATCCTGGGAATAAAAAAAAGAAAAGAAAAAAAGAGAGAAGCTATGGGCACTATCTGTGGTAAAGCTGGTACAGTGATCCAGGAGTTCACATTTGCTACTGGCTTGGTGAAATCTAATAATAGAATATACCACCAGTTTAGGGTGTCTGCCCTTGTTTTCTGACAGTCTGCCCTGACCTAGGCACTCACAATTGTGAGCCACTCCAGATGGTGTGACAGCAAGTTTTCTGTTTTCATTGTGTATCCTGTGTTTTGTTGTTGTTGTTTTGTTAGTATCTACAATAAACCATGAGTAATTGTGGCTAATCTGAAATTATACATGAGCTCACACTGTGATGCTGTGACTTAATGGGCTAATGTGATTCTTGGCTGGGAAAGATTGAGTAGGAGAAGAGAGAACATAAGAACATAAGAAAGGCCATACTGGGTCAGACCAAAGGTCCATCTAGCCCAGTATCCCGTCTACCGACAGTGGCCAATGCCAGGTGCCCCGGAGTGAGTGAACCTAACAGGTAAAGATCAAGTGATCTCTCTCCTGCCATCCATCACCCCTCTCTGACAAACAGAGGCTAGGGACACCATTCCTTACCCAGCCTGGCTACTAGCCATTAATGGACTTTGCCTCCATGAATTTATCCAGTTCTCTTTTAAACCCTATTATAGTCCTAGCCTTCACAGCCTCCTCAGGCAAGGAGTTCCACAGGTTGACTGTGCACTGTGTTATTAATATCATCTCTGTGTACTAGAGATGATATTACATCTGCCTATAGCATTGGTGTAATATTGTGTTTAGTTCAGAGGTCTGAGACATTGGAGAGGGTTCGGAGAAGAGCCGCTAGAATGATTTTCAGGCCTGGAAAACATGTCTGAAAATGAGACACTTAAGGAGCTTAAAATATTTGGCTTAAAGAAGACTGAGGTAACTTGACCATGGTCTATAAGTACCTACAGAGGGAAAACGAATAATGGTAATGAGGGTTCTTTAATTTAGCAAATGAAGACATAACACGATCCAGTGGGTGAAAGGGCATTCTGGTCTATGACAAAGGCTCCTAGATGCAACAGTAATACAAATAAATAATAAGCTTTACAAATTCAAACTAGAAATTAACCCTCACATTTTTAACAGGGAGGGTAATTAGCCATTGGAACAAACTACCGAGGACCGTGGGAGGTTCTCCATAACAATCGTTAATTGTGCCTGGGTCCTCTTCTGAAAGGGATGCTCTGGCCTGTAGTGTTCAGGAGGTCAGGAGTATGTTAAAAATCTCCAAACCTAGTAAGACTCCCATACAGCGCAGTCTGCCGAACGCTGGGAAGAGGAATTCCCTGCAGAGAGAGACTTGCAAAAGAGGTTCAGTGACCTTGTGTAGGAAATCTGTAGGATGCTGTTCAGTTTCTTGAGCAGTGCCAGAGACCCTCAAAATATCTCCACAAACTGATGCAAAATACTAAAAACTGTGCAGCAGCCCCCATGGCTCAGTGCCATTTTCCAAAGTCCTGACTCTTGGAGGACTTCCAAGGCCCTTTGGATTTTGCAGTGTCACTGCTGCTGGCCTCACCATCGTATGACTTCAACTCTCCAGGTAAGTAACTACTCAGAATACTCTTGTGATCCAAGTGATTCCTTAGCTGCATTGGCCAACAAGCTGAAAGGTTTGGGTGTGCTTGTAGATAAAAGTTATTTTCTGTGCTTTGTAGATGGGGAAACAAGGGAAGTGATACTGTTGTAGTCAATGCAATGTGTGATAAAGATTTATTGCAGTAGAAAGCAAATAAAGGTGTGGTAAGCACTTCTTATTACCCTCAGTATGATTGCTTATGTGATCAGTGGCTGGAATCTATTCAAATTCATATTAAATAAAAGCCTTAATAGAGATGGAGTTTTTTCTGCATTATGATGGCATGTGGTCTTTGCAAAAACCTGCCTATTGCCATGTTTACCTAATTCCTGCTTTTCTGGAATGTCTGCTGTTTTTAAAAGGCTTAGGTCAGGTCCACATTCGAAATCTTGCGCTGGTTTAACTAAAGCAATTAAAAATTAATCTAATTCAAATGATGCAAATCCCTAATATAGATGCACTTAAACTGGCTTAACCTTCACTGAAATCAACTTTGTGTATTTCATTAAGGCTTGGTCTCCACACAGCAGTTGCACTGGTTTAGCTAATTAAAATTGGCTTACAAATTGAATTGGCTAAAACAGGTACAGAACTCTATACAGTGACTAGATTGTTTTTTGGGTGACTTGTATGGTTTAGCTTGCATCGTGTAAACCAATATAAGTGTGGCCTGGTATAGACACAAAGTTGCCCTGATATGGCTTTAAATTTGTTTAGTTAAACTGCAGGCAAACCCCAGTAGAGACACTCAATCAAGTTTAAGACCATTTTGTATCGATTAGCTTAATTTGGTAAGGAACAGAGGTAAACTAAAGCAGGTTGTTATATTACAAAGTTGGCAACCCTATCTGAATGCAATGACAACCTGCTTTAGTTTACTTCTATTCTTACCTTAAGCAAGGGTTAAAATAGGTTTAAGTACATATATATTGGGGTTACACCAGTACAACCAGATCAATTTTAAATCAACGTAGTGAAACTGATGCAAGTTTTCTAATGCAGACAAGCTCCTAGCATCAAAGGTGATAAAAAAGTGTTTCTCTTGCAAACGTTGAAGATGGCTCTGGATCTGAGCATTAACTTTACATCAAGTGCTCAGCATGTCTTAGGAGCAGGATGTAAGACAGTGGTCTTCAAACTGGGGTGCGCGAGACCCTGGTGCCGCCGCTGCGACCGCCCGGGAGACCGCCGAACTCCCGGGTGGGCTATTTTTAGACCGCCAAAATGCCGTTGGAAGCGTCCGGTTTTTGCGGCGGCATTTCGGTGGACATACCCACCCTAGGGGGCCGCCAGACTTTTTCCTGCGCGGCAAGGGGCCGCAGGAGAAAAAGTGTGAAGACCCCTGCTCTAAGAAACAAAGCTGGGCCTTCTACACTAGGGAATAGCAAGAGCTGCTCCTTCAGCATCTTCCCACAATGGGTAGGAACAAAAACTACTTTTTCAGGGGACTTCGCCCAGGGGGAGATATGGTAGAGTCTTCCTACTGTTAGTAGTAAAACACCTTTGGGGTCTCTCTCTCTCATCCCCACACATTCTGTCTATTATTTCCTAAAAGTTGCTTCTCCCAGGCTTTAGGGCCCAGCTCCTCAAAGGGTATTTGGGCACCTAACTCCCCTAACAAAATGGAAAATGTAAATACTACATGAAACTAACATGACATCTAAAAATGGACTCATCCCTTTCATGGTGTATATTGCATGAGAAAGGTGGTCTGCAGGGTTCCATGTATCTCTTTGGAAACAACACACCCAAACATCCACCTATAACTTAAACCCAGTCTGAGGTTCGATTAAGGCTAGGTCATCACTACAAAGTGGAAGCCTGGTAATTGGTACCAGGGTCTGAGCATCGGGGTTAATCTAGCACACACACTGCAAAGCCATACCTGATTTACTGGGTTCTCACTGCTGTGTGTTGCTAGGACTTCTGGAGGTATATTCCAGGGGTCATTGTACTGCAGTAAGATGAGCTGCTCTAGGATTCCTTGCCAATGAACTATGGGAGAACTTGTCTGTGCTCCTGGGCACATGTGGTGGAATTTTGGGTAGGCACTGGAGGACATCAGCACTTTGGCAATTTAACAATCTCAAGGAAAGTGGAACCCGTCTTCTAACCCCCATCCCCAGCTAGCCTGGACTGAAAGCCCCACTAAATGCTGTTGCGAGCTTTTTGTATGTGGATGGGATGGAAGTTCAGGGGTAAGAACCTGGGCTAAGCTGGCAGAGGGGACACTTGAAATGGTTCACATTTGAAATGGTTCAGGTGTCCTCTTTCTTCTGCACTTCCCACTCTGAGCCAAGACCTGGAAGAGAAATACCCAAAATACCAGAATACCAGTTCTTGCGTGGCTGAAACCAGCCTGTTCTAAAGCTCAAGGAGGTACCGCTGAATTCAGATAAGAATCAGAATCTTGGGTTGCTTATCTGAATCCAGCCTTCAAACCTTTTTGTGGTTCAGTCCTCACTGGTTTACAGGGTACCATTAAAAGCCCTGGCTCTTGTCTGATATCTTTAGCCTTTTACAAGTAAATATCCTTTGGGAGACTCCATCTCACTCACTGATAGTGCATTGTATTCCTTCCATCATGGATAGGTCTCGGGCATAAGGGGATTTAGTCAATTACTTTAATCTAAATAACACCTTCCAATTCAAATTCACATTTACTGTTGACAAAAAGGCCTCTGTGTGGGTGCTAGGTAAATCCCTTATAACTGAAAACAAGAACAAAGGGCTACATTTTTCAAAAGCAACGAGTGATTTTGGATGCCCATACTGAGATGCCTTCAAAGGGGCATAATTTTCGAAGGGTACTCTGCATTGTCTGAAAATTAGGCCCTTTAAAAAGTGTCTAGAGTTGGGAACACAATATCATGATTCACTTTGGAATATTTAGGCCAGAAGTCACTTTTAATAAACACAAAATACCGTGTCACTTGAAAATGAAAGACAAGAAATGCTGCATATAAGCTTAAAAAAGTAATGCACAATTCTTTAAGAGGACATTTCCCAGTTCTTACTCCAGGGAAATGTAAGGCCTGAATAAAACCTGAAGAATGCCCTCAAGGATCTAGCCTTTAAAGTATAAAGTGTTCCTTGTCTATGAAAACAGGGCGTGGGGGACTATTGTTATTGTATTGAGGAAGGATAGTCTTTTGTGAAAGCTCTGGACTGAGACTCAGGAAATCATGTTCGTTTTCCACCAGAAACTTTTTACATGACTTTGGGTACTATGGAGCCTCAAACATCGGTAGGTCCTACTGGGGCTACTGTCATTTTAAATCATCATTGTCAGAGCATCATTATGGTGTTTGGTTCTTTAGGCTCTGGGAGTCCTTTCAACACTATTATGGGTCTAATACTGAGATGTAACGAGCCCCTACAATTCCTTGACTGCCGGGGGAGCTATAGGTATTGAGCCCCTAAATGAGGAAAAACCCTCCTATCAAATACTTGATAAATGACATGTTTTAACAACATTTCCTTTACCTTAATACTTCCCAGTTTCTACAAGTCCACAGGAACTTTATTTATATGGTAATCCGCATTTTTTTTAAAAAAGGTCACTACAAATTGCATCTCTGGAGTAAGTGAAAAACATATGGTCACTTGCCTACCAGGGGTTATTAACTTTACACTTTCCATCTGGAGTCTATAAAGGATCCATTTTAAGAGATAATAAAGATCCAAGGTCACATTAAAGCACAGAGCTGGCTATAGGCAAGGCTTACTGTATATTAAATGGGTGTGGGTGGGTCATAAAAGCTTTGTTCAGTCTAAAAGGCAGACAGGCATACATACGGAACTCTCTTTAACACAATTGCACATGACAAAACAGGTTTTCATTTTATTACAAGCCACCCAGCCCCATAAATAGAAGGCAGAAGATACCAGAATGGGTAAAACTCAGCCCAAATAAATGATGCTCAGAATCTAGGAGATGCTTCGTCAAAGCAAGAAGCTGGCAATAAACCAAAGAGGAAACTTATGAAAAGAGTAAAGCACCAGGGTAGGTTAGTTGCAGTATTTGATAAGCAGTGTTAGAGTGGGTCATACTGGAGAGTCATTAACAGTAGTTCACAGTCATGCTGGAAGGGCATGAGTGAGGTCAACAGGGATCAGTCCTGGGTCCAGCTGTTGGCATAGAGAGTATACTTATAAAGTTTGTGGATGATACCAAGCTGGGAGAGGTTGCAAGTGCTTTGGAGGACAGGATTAAAATTCAGAACAATCTGGAGAAATGGTCTGAAGCAAACAGGATGAAATTTAATGCAGACAAATGCAAAGTACTCCACTTAGGAAGGATCAATCAATTGCACATACAAAATGGGAAATGACTGCCTAGGAAGGAGTACTGTGGAAAAGGATCTGAGGGGGTCACAGTGGATCACAAGCTAACTATGAGTCAACAGTGTAACACTGTTGCAAAAAAAGCAAACATCATTCTGGGCTGTATTAGCAGGAGTATTTGTAAGCAAGACACGAGAAGTAATTCTTCTGCTCTATTCTGTGCTGATTAGGCCTCGACTGGATATTGTGTCCAGTTCTGGGTGCCACATTTCAGGAAAGATGTGGACAAATTGGAGACAGTCCAGAGAAGAACAAAAATGATTAAAGGTCTAGAAAACATGACCTGTGAGGAAAGATTGAAAAAATTGGTTTAGTTTAGTCGGGAGAAGAGAAGACGGTGTGGAGGGGCATGGTAACAGTTTTCAAGTACATAAAAGGTTATTACCAGGAGGAGGGAGAAAATTTGTTCTCCTTAACCTCTGAGGCTAGGAGGACAAGAAGCAATGAGCTTAAATTGTAGCAAGGGAGGTTTAAATTGGACATTAGGAAAAGCTTTCTAAGACTATAACAGGGTTCAAAAAAAGAAGTAGATTAGTTCATGGAGGATAGGTCCATCAATGGTGATTAGCCAGGCTGGGCAGGGATGGCGTCTCTAGTCTCTGTTTGCCAGAAGCTGGGAATGGGCGACAGGGGATGGATCACCTGATGATTTACCTGTTCTGTTCATTCCATCTGGGACACCTGGCCTTGCCTCTGTCAGAAGACAGGATACTGGACTAGATGGACCTTTGGTCTGACCCAGTATGGTCATTCTTATGTTCATGCAGATTTCATAGATTTTAAAACCAGAAGGGATTTATCATGATGCCCAACACCGGCCATAGAATTTCACTAGCTGATTCCTGTATCTAGCCCCAAAATATAGAGTTTTATCAAAGCATATAATTTAGATAGATATCCAGCTTTGCTTGAAAGATTCTAAATGATACAGAATCCATCATGTCTCTTAGTAATCTGTTCCAGTACTTAATTACTCTCACTGTTAAACGTTTGCATCTTATTTCCAGTCTGAATTTTGCTGACTTCAGCCTCCAGTCACTGGATCCTGTTATGCCACTGTCCGGTAGATTCAAAAGCCCTTCTTTCTGGGCAGGTACTTTTAAAGTGAGATCAAGTCACCTCTTAACCTTGTCTTTGATAAGGTAGACAGATGGAGCTCCTTAGCACTGCTATTAAAAACAAAACAAAAAACCCTGTTCTGTTTACTAAGGACTTTGTGCAAGGATGTGGGGTCCACCCTGATACAGAAATTCTCAGAGCGGTGCCTTCTTTTGTTGCACATTTGTGCCTGTTGAAAACATACCTCTTTCTAATTAGAGAGTCAGCAAACAATTTAAAATGATGAAATGCCATTGCCACTTATTGACTGTTGATTTTCTGATATTGTTGGAATAGTTTTGGAGGTTTTCGGTTACCTTTAGTATTGAAAATAAACTATTTTTTCCCTACTGTTTTGTTTGATTTCTTTCCTTGTCTTCTTTTGCCTCCTTTTCTCGCAGGCTTTGTTTGTTTTTCTCACTGCCTCCTCTTCTTTCTGCTCTGTTCTCACCTGGATTTTTATTGGATTTTTCTTTTCTTTCTGCCCCTTCTCCACTCCTTCCTTCACAGTTTCCCCTAAGCAGGAAACAAGCCTGATCATGTGAGAGTTCATGCTGAACTTTGAACCCCCTGATGTTGGAGTGAATTTGAGATGGCACTTATCCCTAACATCTATATCCATAAAACTGCGTTTTTATAGAGCACCTCTGGAACAACTCCCCATTGAAATGTAACCACCTCTAGAGTGGAATGTGTTGGCGGTATAGCAGGAAGCAGGCGCACAACAGAACATTTAAGGATGAGCAATGAGGAAGAGTACTTCAGGGGAATGCGAGTAGGCAGAATATAATTGCCAACCCTGGAAGCTGGCCAGAATAAAACTAAATCTCAAGAAAAAAACTTGGGGATCTTAATGACCAAAAGTGATCAGAACCTCAGTTTTACATTACACCATGCCTTCTGCAGCACAGGGTCCCCACAATGCTATGACAGAACATTGATGCAAAGGTAAGAATTTTATCTACAAATCCCCAAAGCTCCTTATTAATTACATTACAGTGGCACCTGGAGATCCCAAGTAAGATTCAGGCTCTGTTGCGCTAGATGTTGTCCCGACACATCACGAGAGTCAGTCTATGCCTTGAAAAGATGATGATGATGATGATCCTCAGTTGTGTTGCTGCAGCATCTATGGGCCCCAGTCACAGATCAAGACCTCACTGTGGCAAGGCACAGTACAAACAAAACAAAATGATGGCTCCTGACCCAAAGGACTGATTATATTGCGCCTAGAGGTTGACCGATTTGGGGCCCCACTGTGCATGGCACAGTGCACACAGATAGAAAATGGAAGTTCATTCCCTATATATCTCGCAATCTAAAAGATGAGACATAACAGATGGATTAAAAAAATGGAGCGGGATGGGAGGTGGGAAGACATAGTAACAATAATAAGAGGATGCATGTGATACTTAGCTTATGCTGAACAAACAAGGGGAACAAAAGAAGGGGTACTACACCTATCTGAGACTTGAGGAACAAAGAAATGAGGGGACTTGTCTAAAAATTCACACAGGCAGCCAGGAACTGAACCAAAGTCTTATGAATTCCAAGCCTGTGCCTGACCACAAGGCCAGCCTTCTGTACAAAGATTGGGAGAGGGCTAAATAATTGAGAGGACAGGCCACTGACACCAAGCCATCTGCATTACTTGGTAAGCTGGGCACAAGCAAACACTAGGCCTTTTAATATGGCCAAAAGTAAAGTCATACCTCTAGGAACAACGGATCTGTGTCATCCTTCTAGAGTCGGGGACTGTATCCTTGGAAGCAGTGGCTGAAAAGGACTTGGTGGTCATGGTGGATAAACAGCTGCACATGAGCTGGAAATGCGACACTGTGGCCAAAAGGGCTAATGTCATCTTGGAGGTATATACAGGGATATCCAGGAGAAGTAGGGAGGTAAACACCTCTGTATTTGGCACTGGTGTGACCACTGCTGGAACTCTGTCTAGTTCTTGTGTTCACAGTTTAGGAAAGATACTGATAACATTGGAGAGGGTTCAAGGAAGAACCACATGCATGATTAAATGATTGTCAAACAAGCCTTGTAGTGAAAGACTCAAGGAATTGAATCTATTTAGCAACACAAAGAGAAGGCTAAGCAGTGACTTGATCACGGTTTATAGGTATCTGCCTGGGGAAGAGCAATTTGATAACAGAAGACAAAGATCTAACAAGATCAGCTGGCTGAAAGTCAAAGGTAGAGAAATTCAGACTAGAAATAAGGTGCAAATTGTTCACAGTGAGACTAATTAACCATTGGAACAACATGCCAAGGTTGTGGTGGATTCTCTAGCACTGGTAATTTTAAAATCAAGACTGCCTGTTTTTCTAAAAGAAATGCCAGAGTTCAAAAAGGAAGAAATTCAGGGCAGTTCTCCAGGCTTTGAAATGCAGGAGGTCAGATCAGATGATCCTTTCTGGCATTAGACTCTATAAACTGATGCTTTCGGTTTTCCTTGTAGCGATAGGCAAGTGATGGGAGACTCCAGTACTAGAAATGACCCAGCCTAACCCCAGCTCAGCTTAGGAGAGCAGAACCTGAGGTGTGTTGGCTCTGGGCCAGGGGTTGTGCTGAGAGGACGTTATATTTTACATCTCACTTTGGCTTTTATGGCACTTTTTTATTCAGTAAACACTGAGCATCTCCTGAGGAGGGCACAGACAATGCATGTTTACCATACTTAATGGCATCCCACAAAGAAACAATGAGAATTCCTTTTCAGTGTCTTTTTACAGGTGCAAGAGATTGGGACAAGAGAGCTGGAACAGGGTACAACCCAGCCGGTCCAGCAGCGGGGAGAAGAACTTCATTTCTAGAGCTGGGTGTATGGTGTCCAGATCTCCTGATTTTATAGGGACAGTCTCGATTTTTGGGGTCTTTTTCTTATATAGGCTCCTATTACCCCCCACCTCTTGTCCTGATTTTTCACATTTGCAGTCTGGTCATGCTAGCTGGGTGGGAAATGGTTTTGCTGTTCTGTGAAAAATTGAGATTTCAGAATTTTTCCCTGAAAAGTCAAAATTTCAAAAATTGTCACAAAAGGAAAATTTGGAGAAAAAAAAAGTTCAGGTCAATTGAAACATTTCACTTGGATAATTTCAAAATGTTTCATCTGGATTTCAACCATTTTTTAAAAAAAGTTATATTTTAGGTAGGTGACATTTCTAAATTAAAGGTTGTTTCAAACTGGAAAGCCCAATTTTTTTTTTCATTTAGAAAATGTCAAAATGGGATGTTTGAACCATTCCCTCATCAAAAATTAATCAAGTTGAGAAGTTTGTTGAAACTGACCTTTTCTTCAAAATGTTTCAGTTCTGACAAATTGGTATTTTTTGGATGAAAAAATTTCAAGAAATTCCTGAACAGCTCTATTAATTTTATTCAAGAAGATGAAATGGAGTGTCTAAAATATTTTACTTTAGTAAAATCCAGTTTGTTATGATTTTTGAATTAGCAAGTGCCTGCTGTTGTGGGTAGAATTTCTGATGAGGTCAAGTTCTGATGAGGTTATTTTGACAGACCTCGGGCCAGGAAATAAGGTCTTGGTGATTCATGTGTACAATGCAAGAGGAGGGCTGTGTGTTAAGGTAGCTGCTGAGCTTCCTTGACAAATCTGGGGCCTGATCCCGCAAACCCTTATTCACAGGAATAGCAGTGACTCATGTGAATAAGCAAATTAATCACTTGACTATTTATGCTTTGGTGGTTTTGCATTGCTCTGCTGACTCAAGGAAGCTATAAAAACTCAGTTTAATGCACCAGCTGGGTATTCTCCTTGCTGTAGGTCTTTCCCATCCCATGCCCCAGCACAGGAAGAGTGGCATGAAATGCCTCCGGGATCCAGCTATTTTTGGCTACTTAAAACAGCCTCTTGGAGATACAGAAGTTAGAGCAGCCCCAAATCTGCTCTAACTTGGATCAGGGACCAGGCAGGTCTTCCTGCCAGCCTCAAAAGCTAAGAGCGGCAAAGGCTCTCCATTCTGATCTTGCACTAGCTGTTGCTCAGACAGACCAGAAGATCGGATGCTAATTTTGTAAGGATCGGGACCTTCTTGTTCACAGCTGCTGGAGCATAGCTTCTCCACCGTTTCCTTAAAGGACTAGTAATGAGCCTAATAAACCTCCTAACATTTGCTGAGAAGCAAATCCAGTCTCCGCCTCTGTCGTTCTTGAGGTCTCTCCATGCAGGAGTGGCTCCCATGGGCAAGGGAGGGAGTCGGATTCCAAGGGGCTATGCAAAGCCCAAGAAGGTCCATGCGGACTTCTTGGATGACAGCATGTAGGGTGTGTGTCCAAGGGGGATATGGGTCTATCAGGGCAGGGACAGGACCAGATCTGCTGGTGCATGGATCTTCCAGGCCTCTAGTTCCACATCCTGAGGCAGCATTAATGTGTACAAGGCTGAAGTAGCCCAGTTGGCTCAGCTCCCTGGGTTTGAGTGGTATCATGCCTTCCCTTCTTCCCACTGTGCATCTATCTTGCCCTCATTGTTTTCCATGAGAATTGGGCACCTAAATACCCCTGAGGATCTGGCCCTCAGAGATATAGGATGTGCAGCAGTATAAATCCTTGACGGAGAAGACAGGAAGCAAGGCTATGGGCAGACCCTCAGCCAGTGTCCACTCAGAGCAGCTGCATTAACATCAAACTCTCTAATGAGATCCAAGCCTGTATTTCTAGTTCAGTGCCGGCTTAAGTGCTTTGCTGAATTGGGACTTACATTTAAAAGCTTTCAATTGAACTGTATTTTTTTAAATCATCATTTTCTGGCAATAGGATTTGTAAACACATCCCCTCCCGCAGTCTTCCCATCACCCTGTTATAACAAACATTGGCTCTGGGAGGGGTTGAACCTCAATTATCTTCACCCCTTTTCACCTTTGAATTCACCAGCAAGGTGGAATTTCATAAATAGGTCCCCACCCATGATCTCCCTCTGCGCCTAACCCTTCTCTTCCCACCCCCTCCGCCCATACACTTTTTTAAACTTCATTTTGTGACCTCAGGTAAAATTTTCAGAAGCACTGTTGTGATTTAGAAGCCCAAGTCTCATTTTCAAGTGACTTAGGCACCTAGGGTCAGATTGTTGAAGGTGTTTGCCTAAAGATGGAGTGAAGGGATTTTAAAATGGCTTCTCCATGTGGGCACTTTTGAAAATCCTAGAAGATGCCTTAATTCATCTTTGGGCATCTAAATCCCTTTGAGAATCTGGCTGTTGAGACCCTAAAAAGTGAGCCCAATTCAGGCTGCTAAATCACTTAAGAATTTTTCAAAATGTTATCCCTAATCTCAGTTAAAATTTAGCACAGTCCCTTTCCTTTACTGCACAAAGAAAGTATTATTTCACCTACACCAAAATAGTTGAAAAATACATTGATATAATTTATTTCATGTACATTAGTTTGGGGATATTTGTTTAACATTGTTTTGAAGAACGTTTTAATATCAGATTATTTCTTTAAATATACTAAGGACATATGCAGCTCCACACAAAGACCTTCTATTCCCCCACAGTCCCTAAAAGGAAATAAAATTGCACAGAAGCAGAATTTCTTTCCCAACAGCATCGAAATCCAATTTTAAAATGAATACACCGACAGGATACAAACTGTTGTTGTATTCACCATGTCTTTGATATTGGACAGCATACCATATTATTTTGGTCTGAAGCTTCAGTTTGCAACTCTAACGTCTCAATCTAAAACATGTGCGTGGTGTTGGTATAGTATCTGCATATAAGCCTCTCCATCCGTATGGTATTGGATGGTAATAAAAATCTCTTTAGAAAAGAAATTCACCATCACCAGGCACTAAACAATCTCTGTAAATCACCACAAATGGACTGGTCTGCCTTTGATTTCAAAATACACGAATGTCAGAGTCCGCAATGCTTCCCCGGGTCTATTGAAATATATTTCCATATCATAACATTCCGATTCCCTCTTGCTTATTACTGATCCCAGCCATCCTGTAACAAATCTATTCAGGGAGGCCCATGAAAAGGGAAAAAGAAATGCAATCCATTCAGCAACCTTTGCTTCTTCTGACACCCTCTGTCTCCTCCTCTAGTTCATAAAGAACTTTTTGTTGGTTCTCAGCAACCAGGGAGGGAGAATGCAGCCGGCTGGATCGTGGTTTATGCTGTCTGCAAAACATGAACAGTACGGGGATCGTTTGACCTTGGATGGGTTTATGGCAGTGGGGGAAAATTAGCAATAAATAAAAGGCAAGTGGGCAGAATAAGACGGAGACCCTCGGGGACTCTTGTGGCTGTAGGGTCAAAATCAAAAGAGGCTTGATTTGCAGCTATATTTTAACCCAGTCACTGGAATAATTTATCAGTGCAAGGACAAGCCTAATCTGAGTGCTTGCAATATAATGGAGATATACTGTACTTACCCTATGCAATTATAGCCCACTGGGTCGTTACTTACGGCTTGATCTAGCAAAGTAATTTAGTAGGTGTTTAAGCATGTGAGGAGCTGTATTGATTTCAGTGAGATTATGCATATGCTTAAAATTAAGCACATGCTTACAGACAACACTGGACCAGGGCCAGAGGACACAGTATCTTGCAGAATTGAGCCCCTAGGGCCAGATCTGACTCCCACTGAAGTTAATGGGAACACTCTGGTTGACTTGAAGAGGCATTGAACTGGGTCCCTTGTGCAAGTCCTTTCCCGGTCTCACAATAGGTTTATGTGGCCATCAGTGAAATTACTCTTCATTTACACCAGCGTAGGGGAGAGGAGGATCGGGCCCATTCATTTTTTTTAAGTCAGCTGCTCTTCTTGTTCCTAACCTGTCTTCCCCACTATGGATTGTGTTTTCCTTGGAAGACCATTGAAAGGGTTTGAATAATACACCAGGAAAGAGCAGCCCAATAAATTCAGTACTCAAAAGATTAAAGCCTACACTGAAAATAAATAAAAAAATCAGCTTTCCTGTATCACAGCACAGGTGTTTGTTTAGCTTAGCCAAACACAGCACAATATATGAAAGACACAAACTAATAAAGGCACTTCGTTTTGTAAAACTAGCCTTCAATTAGTCAAAATTTTTACCTTCTTTTCTCTCCACAAACGCTTTTATCTATTGCTGGTTTATAGGAGCTGCATATGTGGGATCTGGGTTTGTTTTGTTTTCTTTTTCAGTCAATTAAAGTCATGCTCAGCAGACTTATGTGGCAGGTGTACGTGCCTCGGGCAAGGGCAGAGATGGCTCTCACCCAAATTCACTCTCAGTCAGCTGCCTTCACTAATTGTTGTACCTATTAGCCTGCTTTCATTGTCCATGAACAGTGAACCTACTTGAGAGCTGAACAATCAGCTTCATGTGGAAGCCACCAGGGAAAATTCAACACATGGAAATAAAGACAACGACTGAAATGAGAAGGGCAGAAGCAGGTTGGCGATGCGTGGGATCAAAGAAGAGATGTCAAGGTAACTTGCAAGGAGCTTTCAAACTCACTTTAAATATTAGTTCCCAGGAAAACAGAGCTATGGTCCAAGACTAACATGCCATAGAGCAATCTGTCTTAGGTACTTACATGGCCCCATCATCATAGTATCTGAGAACCTCTCAATCTTCAATGTAATTATACTCTCAACCACCCTACCAGGGAGGGCAGTGTTGTTATGCTCATAGTACAGATGGAGAAATGAATCACGGAGAAGCTAAGGCCCAGTTTTTAAAAGGCATTGAGGCACTGCTGCACTCATGGTTGCAACGCCTATCTGATTTAGGAGCCTAAGATTAATTTTTAAAAGGTATTTAGGCACTCCTTCACTGGAGATGGCTTTCCTATGTAAAGAACCTGAGTCATGACGTTAAGGTCCAATTTCTCCTTTCCCTGCAGAGCTAGAAATGGGAGCTGTGGACCTTTCAAAAGAGGAGCTTATCTGCTTTTCAAGGAGACATATAGCATTTGCTTCTGCCCCTGGGAAACCTACCTGGTATCCTGCCAGCTTACCTGCCTGATTCGACCGCTCACCTGGCAGTCTGCCAGGGAACTGGGGCTTCTGGGAAACCCCAAAATGTTCTTGCTGTGGGAACGTAGGTGTTTTCTAAATGAAATATTGTGGGATTTCACTTCCATGACAATGTGTGAGGTATTGGCTTTTTTCCTGATGTGAGACAATTGCCTCCACCCCCAAAACCTCAAATAACTTTGTGGAAATGAAATTAAGTTTCCCAGCCATCACTGTTTATGAACCAGTGACAAATCTGGCCCACTGATTTTTGATATTGACTTTAGTAAATACAGGATCAGACCCATGGTAACGCCCTAATTCAGCAAAGCAAAGCACTCGATCATAAGCATGTGCTGAACTCCATCCCGATTCACATGCTTAACTTTAAGCACATGCTTAAGTGCTTTGCTGAATCAGCGCTTAAGGCAGCTGGCTGGTCAGGCAGAGGGATGGAAAAATGGTATGAACAAACATTTGAAAAACTCTCTTGACCATTCCTTAAATAGTTCTTGTGTACTATGAGGTGTGGAAAGAAGAGATGATAACGAGATGTGGGATAAAGATTTTATTGTTATTAGTTTGAGGTCGCCTGTGGAACTCACTGATTGCTTTATCCATTTGTGATCAATGCAGCCATCCTACACGGTGTCGAGTTTTATTCATTCACATCTTGTGCCTCTCAGAAATTGATTTGCATTCTGACACAACCCTAGAAATGCTGAAAACTGGAGCTGTTTTAACCTATGGGAAGAGAGAGTAGGAAAGACAAGAAAACAGGCTCATGTGCTTTCTCCATATTCATTCCTATACAGTCATTCAAGACTATTATCATTTGTATCACAATAATATCTCAAGGCCCCCGCCGAGATCAGGCCCCTCTGGTGTTAGGTGCTGCACATACACAAAATAAGAGACAGTCTCTGTCCTGAAGAGCTTATGCTCTAACTAGTCATTGTGCAAAAGCAGAAGCATTATTCCCATTTTATAGATGGGGAACTGAGGCACAGGGACATTAAATGACTTACAAAAGGTCACACAAGATACACAGAACTTGTAATGGACCTCATGTCTTTTAACACTGTGTCTTACCTATAAGACGATTTTTCCACTCTGTTAGAAAAGCGGCTTCTTTCAAACCTCATTTTAACAAACTTTATTCTTCTGTCCTGCCAGGCTGCCAAGAAAATAAAAATATTTCTGCTTTCTTTAAATGTCTCTTTCTCATGGAGAAGATGCCCCCTCCTCCCTAATAACAGAATGTATTTGCTGCTGTAACATTCTCAGTCTGACAGATAGTAATTAGAGACCCTGTGAGGAGTAAATGCCTCGTTATGTAAAATAAAATGTTAAACTGGGCGATAATGGAGGAAATTAATAATGCCCAGAAGATGTTAAAGGTAAATATAATTGTAATGTAAACATACTGGCTTTAAATATTGCCTTTTATGTGACAGCTGCTTTCTAAGCACCTGCTTTTGACTCTTGTTCACAGCAGTAATTTACAGTCAGCAGCTTTTGCTGAGGCACACAATAAAGAGAATTTGCTGAATTCTCATTGTCTTCAATCTTCTCCTTCCTTGCTCATGAGGTCTTCTTGACCATCGTTTTTTCTTGGCCAGTGAGACATTAATGTCATTATGATCCTGATGTTGTGTCACAGAGCGCAACAAGAAAAAAAATACATAAAAATAATATCTCCCGGCTAGCCTCAGGAACAGCTGGTATTTACTTTCAGATAGTCATATTTCCATACTTCAATGAACACGCTGGTGCTAGCTGCTTAAAATGAGCTCTTCCTTCTGTGGCTTGCAATACTGCTAGACAAGATCTCCCAGATCCCCCTTCAAGTATGTCACATGTTCGTGGCCATGAACCAGGATAGCACCTAGACACATGCCTAATTTTAAGATCAGGCTTCCCACTGCAGCTGATGGTCTTTGTGCAGGTGAGAGGATTGGACCTTATGAATCCAATTGCAGGGCTGAGGCAATACAGAGTAAAGCAAAGACGGAGGAGGGCCAGGGAATGAGCCTGTTTGGAAGACATAGGGTGACTTGCTTAAGGTCACACAGGAAATCTGTGGCACAGCAGGGAATTAAGCTTTGGTTTCCCAAGTCTTAAGCTAGTGCCCTAACCACTGGGCCATTCTTCCTCTCTGTGCTTTAATGGGCATTGATTAAGGCCCACATGCAGCCCCCACTTGTGAAATTAGTTTGGGGGGGTTGTTCTGTTTCTGATGTGTATAAAATGCTTCTATTGTAGTAGGTTGTTTTACAAACTGACTCCTGCTCTGGGAAAACAAAGCCATCCAGGGGCCAGCTCTGTGACTGGTGTGGATTGGTGCAACTCCGTGGACTTCAGTGGAGCTGGGCTGATTCCCACCAGCTGAGGATCTGGCAAGCTCGAAGGCTTTACATTCCTGGAGACGCAAACCAACTTCATGAAGCAAAATAAAACAGTCGACGTTCACAAAACTGCCAACTCCAGAAGTGCAACCTGCCCTAATTTTGACTAGCCCAGGAGAGAGAGACACACACACATCCACATTTAGTGTTATTGTGTTTAATTCCTGTCACCACCCTGCAAACTGCACGCACGGCCTTTGCTAGCAGTAGCTGCTGCACTCTGCATTTGTACTAGGCAGGGATTTGTGGGCTCATATTCATTTAATTATTTATGCAGCTCTACACTGCCCTGCAGAACGCTATCGATCGATGCCAGGCAGCTTACGTCCACCTAGCTACAGAAATGTCTACGCTTAAATTTCTCTCCTGCCAACGTAACTGCTCCGTTATGCTGACTTAAAAACTCCCCCACCATAGGTGACAGACAGAGTTAAGGTTGATGTAGTTAGGTCGATGCAGTGTAAGTGTAGACTTACATCAACTGGCTTTCAGGAGCCTTCCCACCATGCTCCACACCGACGGTACAGTCGACACAAGCGCTCCTGGTAAAGACGCACACTGCCGACATGCAGTGAAGCGTGGACTTCCAGGAGCGATTGAATTACTGCGGCAGCTGTATGCCTGACGCAAGTTAGGTTGACTTAATTTTGTCACGTAGACATGGCTTTACACAGTGCACTATAGCACTACATGATGCTTCACAGGCAAATGAAATGATAGATCTGTGCCCGGAGTCACTTATTGCGAGGCATTTGATCCTGCAATCCTTATTCTCAGGAGACTCAAATGCACAGTTCCATTGACTGCAATGGGGTTATGAATGCATGTAAGGACTGCAGAAGTGAACCCAAGAGGAGCCATCACTAGGGCTGATTGAAGTGGTCCACTGAAAATCTTTTCAATGTAAATTTGGGTTTTTGATTAAAAACATATTTTTGCAGAAATGTCAGCTTTCCTCAAGGAACATGCCCAAGAAAAGCTTGAAAATATAAACTCTATGAACTCAAAAAGCAGATACAAATATCAAGACCTCAAAATATGATTTTGCTTACAAAAAAATCCATGAAAAGTTGTTTTCCTGTCCAAAATCTTTAAGGCAGCTTTTGAACAAAATCCAGTACTTTGGGGACCAAAATGTGATTCTCCCCTCCCCCCAACAGGTTTTCAGGTTTTTTGATGAAAAGTTGATGCTGTCTGCTGAATATTTCAACAAAAATGAATTGTTTTCCCCCTCCATTTTCATCTAAATTTTCTGCAAGGCAAAATTCCATTTCCCAACCAGCTGTTGAGATAACACAGAACAGGATGGCAGTAAACAAAGGATGGGGTGAGGCATATGGGCAAATGAGAAGGCTAGGAAGTATCAAGCATTCACAAATCTAGAGAGACATCATGTACAACTGTTCATTCAAATAATTTCCATAGGGCCTGCTCCCACACCTAGAAGTCAATGGGAATCTTCCTATTCACTTTAACGGGCTTTGGATCAGGCCCTTCATTGATTGGAGGGGATCCCTTTCTGGGGTCAGTAGGGAGAGTCCTAGTCTTCTCTCTGACCACCCTAACGCCACCTGCTCAGTTTATGCACAGGCAATCTGGCGGCTACTGACTAGCTATCAAGTACAAAATCAAACACCTGTGTGCCGGAGAGGCACAGTGTGTGTGTGTTTGCTTAGGACATTGCTGATCTATCTGCACAATGTTCCGTGTAGCAGATGCTTTCCTAGGAAAGGGATGGAGAAGAGAGGCCATGAGACTGAAAGTCCATAGTACAGCCATTAAACAATTTGTTTTTCCGATCCTGCTCATCCGGTTACAGCCTCCTGCTGGATTTCCTATCTTCCTTTTCTGTCCCCCTCTTTTCACCATATTTAATTTCTCCTCTAACACACAAGGAAACTCCCAGCCTCGGCTCACGAATGTAATTTTCTCTCTCTTTGCTCTGACAGCACTAACTCCCCAGAAGCAGAACATGCTAGACCAGTGATACTCAGACTGGGACTTGCAAGCCGTGTGTGGCTCTTTAACGTTTGTCTTTGCAGAACATGCTAGTAAAACACTGTGTGATTGAATTATTAACCAGTCAGGATGCTTTCACCATGATCACTTGTTTCCTTGCTCATGGAGAGCTGTTGAAAATATAGTGCTATAGTAAATGAAACAAGGAATTCACACAATGGTGGCTCTTTTGGGCAATGTTGATCCCTAATTTGGCTCCTGAACCACTGAGGTCTGAGTATCGTTGTGCTAGACAGTCATGCGTGCTGTACAACAAAAGAGCCACAATTCTCAGTTAGTAAGTCCAGTGTTGCCAGCTGTCATGTGATTTTAATCACAAGTCTCATGGTTTTCAGTATTTTTCTTAAAGCTCCAGCTCATGAAGTCATGTGATTACAAGAATCTCAGTTTTCATGGTTTAAAAAGCATGTTTCTAGCCCTCTTGGTTGCAGAGAAAAGCCTGACAATCTGAACTCTACCGGCTCAGAAAGCAGAAGTCAAATTTATAGAAATCTCATGATTTTTAAACCAATCCCATGATTTTGGGGCCCCAACTCATGCTTTTGGAATGCTTGGATAGGCAGTACCCCATCATTCCAAAGTGAATTTAGCACAGTTAAAAGGTGTTTGTGGAGTATGCACAGGTCTAATCTGTGTCTAATCCTATCTGTGCCACTGATTTGCTGTGTAATCATGGGCAAAACATTTACTCTCTGCATCGCATTGCATATTTGAACTGTAAAAGCACCTAATGCCATGGACAGGAACTTAAGCAGAAATCAAACAATAGATTATAAATATATATGGGTAGACAGGAAGTCTGGAAAGAGGCTGTAGATGTCCTGCCCCATGTTGTGTGATGCAGAGGCAGTTGGAACTAGTCACTGAATAAAGAGGATCTTTTTCAAGCACTTTGGGCCCACAAGAGGATTCCAGGAAGGAACATATCTTTTTTTCTAGATAACACAGGGCCTAGAGGGGTTCTTTTTGGCTGGGAACCAGCTTTTATTTTGGTTCCAATGGGCTCATTTCTGAGTTCATGATGGAATGTGAAAGAAATTGAAGGTGAGATTTTCAGATGCACCTACAAGTTTTGGAAACCAGTTTCCCTTTAAAATTCATTAAATAAAATTAACTTGAGCATCCAAAGCCCTTAGGCTGGAATGTTCAAAGCTGCTAAGTTTGAGTAGTTTTGTATTTTGTACACCTATAACATTTGTCCTAAAATATTTGTTATTTTTAATGCTACACCAGCTGAGGAGAAAAGAAAATGTGCTTTAACCCTCTCTTCTCCCTGCCTTCTGTGCCCAAATATCTAAAACTTAGGAGTCACAGCCTGAAAAAATAATGAAACTTTACAATCACGAGGGTTCTTTTTATTTTAAATTAAAAAATAACTGTGTTCTTTATTTGCCATCTGTTTTTTAAGCCTTTAGAGTAGCAGTGTCCAATACTGCCACCACTAGCCACATGTGGCTAATAGGCTAGTGAAGTGTGGCTAATGCATGTGGTTTTTTTATAATATAGTTTAATGTCATTTTTTTATAATGTGGCTAATAAGAAAAATTCAGAACCATGAGTGTAGCTAGCAGTGTGGCTAGCATTGAATTTCTGCTGGACATCGCTGCTCTAAAGTATACTTTGGTCACATTTTTAAGCTCTTCTCTGAAGCAATGAGGCCTAGAAAATAGTTTAAAAAACCCCTGAGATTCTCATAAATCACAGGATTCCAGGAGCTGGGACCTTAAGAAACACCAAAAATGGCAAGACAAGATAAAACTGGAGGAGTTGACAATACAGTTATATACCTGGGCTTGATTCCTGTTTTCACTAAGGCCTTTTTACACAGCTCTTGCAGTATACATAGGCCTTACATTTACTCTCACTTTACGGCCCTTTTGTATTGGCAGAGTGATGTGAAGTGGTTTTTGTGTAACTGAGAATTTGTCCCACTGGACCGGATTCTTAGTTCAAGGAAGAACCCTACAAAATTCTGGCCTTAAAATTACATATATGCTCATGTTTACCCATTTGTTCTGCCAAAGTACAATAAATGAGAATCAGACCTATTATAGTTCTTTCAATCAACTCCAGAAAATAATCATCAGGATCTATAGCAGAAAAGAGTGTCATCATAAGTATTTCAGTGTCAAGCGTCTTTTATGGTTAAATGGTGGATGGGAATAATTGCTTCAAAGACCAAAATATTGATTACAAAGGGCGTGCAGTAAAACACAGCCGGAATCTGTTCTCTGGGGCTGTAATCACATTCTCACTTACAATAGGAAAAGAGCTGGGAGAACTGTTTAACTGTTTACTACTTCGAGACATTTTAAAAGGTAATGAATGTACAAACATCACAGGAAAAGAGCACTCTGGTAACATGGCTTAGGCTCATGATAGAAAATTCAAACAATATTAGACTCAAAAAGTCAACATTAGACACACTTCTACTAAGGACCTACAAACAAACAGAGTTCCTCTGTACACACATTAACAAACACAACTCAGACGATGATGGCTGCTTTCACCTTTTCAGTGCCTCCGTTTAATATACAAGCATTGTAGTGGTTATTGTTTATTTCCAGATACGAGAGCACCATTGGCCAAGGGTTTTCACTTTTAGTGCATTTTATGCTGGCGACTCTTGTGCATCTTACAGCCTCTTGGGAAGTGCAGGGTTGGATTGAGAACTCACCCTTCAGATTTATTCTATCAAATTCACATTCAGTGTTTGTGCACCCATGATCTGAGAGCTATGAGATCCTGTAATAACCCAACGTGGACCAAGAACAAACCTCATGAGGCCAGATTCTCTTTTCACTGAGCCAGCTGTAGGAACACTTGGGGAACGTCTACACTAAAAACAAACAACCCCCCCCCCCCCCCGCTTCTACTGACAGGGCTTGTGTGGCTTGCACTATGGAGCTAAAAATAGCTACGTAGACATTTCTGCTTAGTCTGGAGCTCAGCCTTTGAAACCTGTTGAGGGGGTGAGTCTCAGAGCCCAAGTGAGAATGTCTGTATTGCTATTTTCAGCCCTGAAGTGCAAACCCGTGTCTGTAAATCCAGACGCTGAAACTCGCTGTCTTTTTTCGCAGTGTAGACACACCCCTGGTTCACGGCAAGCTGGGGTGTAAATTTACCCTACACTAGTCTACTGTGCACTTAGTTTCCACGTGGGCCTTTCTGCCATGCACTGAAAGGTTCCTAGTGTTTCAAAGAGCAGATCAAAGTGCACTGGACAATGGTTATTGTGTGGCGGCAGGATCTACCCAGAGAGACTTAGGCCAGGTCTACACCTACCTGCCGGATGGGCGGATAGCGATCAATCTTTCGGGGATAGATTATAACTTGATCCGAGTGCTCTCCTGTTGACTCTGGTACTCCACCACGTTGAGAGGCACAGGCGGAGTCAATGGGGAAATGGCAGCCGTTGACTCAGTGCCATGAAGACGTCGCGGTAAGTCGACCTAAATACATTGACTTCAGCTACACTATTCTCATAGCTGAAGTTGTGCATCTTAGGTTGATCCCGCCCTCTTCCCCCCAGTGTAGACCAGGGCTAAGTGTGTAGCAAACTACTGGGGGTGGGTAGAGTCGCAGTCAGTTTGCTGTGAATTAAGCGTTTCTATTAAAAAGCCTGTTCTCCAGGTTTCACGCTGGTATATGATCACTTCCAGTGGAGTTCCTACTGATTTACATCGGCGTCAGTGAGAGCAGAATCACGTGCTGTAAAATTTGCTCCATATTTGTAACTTTGAGCTTGAAGGACGCTGCAGCGTGGGGGAAATCCCTTTTTCTAATGACAAAGATGAGACGACCATTAAGATATATTTGAAAACCCTAGCACGAGGGCTAATTACCAACAACATGAGAAGCCACCATTGACTGACAGAAGGCTGAATCCATGAGAAGCTCCACAAGTTGAAGGCCATGTCAATGCTAGTGAGCTTACAGAAGCACAGTTGTACTGATGCAGTGATGCTGCTATAAGATGCCTTGAATAGCCGCTGTATGACGGCATGCATCTGACGAAGTGGGTATTAGCCCACGAAAGCTTATGCTCTAATACTTTAGTTAATCTTTAAGGTGCCACAGGACTCTTTGTCACAACTGATAGTGTAGACATGGCCTAACTACAGGCGTTTGAGCTGACTTCTGCATTCAGAGGAGGGGCTGAGCAGAGGGCGTGGCCTCCAAATGCACAGAGCACAGGTAAGTCTGCTTTGGCTCCCCCCCTGCCTATGCACCACTCCCAGAGGGCTGAAGTGACTGCTGTTGCTTGTAAGGACTCAGAAAAACTGAGAGGCAGGACTTTAGGACTGGTCCACAGTGATCAATTCTCCCTTGTGCAACCAAAGATCATGCTGGCTAAGGCTCTCTGTGAGGGGAAACTGGCTCCCTAAATGAGATTATCCATGGCCTCTGCCCAGTCTGTCACAAGAGAACCAACAATCTGTCCAGCAACTCTCACATGGGAATGTGGATGGGCTATGTGAATGGTGAGCACCCTTGGAGTATTTTAGTCAGATGGCCTGCACAGATAAACGATTGCAGCCCGACAGTGTGTAGCCCAAAACCTGTCGGGCCAAAACTTTGCTCTTCTGGCACCAACCCATACGTCCCAGCATAGGCAGGCATGACTATTAATTATTATTACTAGTAGTTTATTCATGTACTACCTCTAAAGCTAGTGTCATCTAGTAGTGTTCTCCTGTCACTAGGAACACCAGCTTATGTTCAACATATTCTCTTAAGTGTACATTGTATTTCATTTAGAGAAACAGTACTGGGATGAATGAAAGATGATTGAGGATGGTTACTACAATAGCACATGGAGGCCTCAGGTAGAAGCGGGGTTCCATTTTGCAAGACACTTAAGAAACGCAAAAGCAAAGATGCTCTATCTACCCTTATATGAAGAAAGAGATAGAGAGAGAGACACAGATGAAAGGTGTGGGGGATGGATGGATGGATAGTCTTACCATACTTTCATTAATCATATTTTTTCATTCTCTGAAGCCATGATTTCTATTGACAAGTGTAATGTGTCTCTAGGGCTAGATCGTCTCAGCACCCACAAGTGAGGCTAGATTTCTGAAAAAGCACTGCTTCCTTGTAGGCACCTACATTAAAGGTCTTTTTTAAAGCATCCAGCACTTCCTACTATTTAGGTGTAAAAGTGGGAGATTTGGGTGCTGAATTTCTTTGAAAATCTGACCTTAAATATTGCATTGAATAATGAGATCAGCGTTCCCTGAGGATGCTCGCAATGAAACAAAAGCACGGTATTTAGAAAACAATGATTTCAGGCATGCTGCATAATTTATGAGGAGGGAACAGAATACCTTTGACAACATTTCTGCTCCAACTGTTGTACTGCAGAGAGAAAATATTTTATGCTTCAGAGAGGGTGAAACTATTCTACACGTACCCAATCTTACCCTGAAGATCTTTCAAACTGAAGAGAAAGTCTGCTAATAAAACACATCCTAATTGTTATTGGCCCAGTGCCTCCTAGCAAGATAGTCAATAGCACAAAAGAGTCAAAATCCTGGACTGATGCTTCTCTTCATAGTCTCGGATAATGCAATGCTCTTCCACAGGATCAAGGTATTAAGGTTTAGGTTATTTGTATTGATTTTATGTGCTGCCATGCTGTGTCAGTCATGCTCATATTTGTGGTTCACAAATTCCTCCTTTAAATGTCACAGCCATTTCATCTCCTTTTGCCATCAATACTGCAAACCACGGGGTCTGTTTATTAACCCCAAATGCCTGTATTGTTGTATGAAGCTTTATATAAATTCATTCACAGAACAATCTCTGTACATACATTTTTTTGATCAAATTCTTATTTAAAAAGAAATAATAATACAAGGACCAAAAACATTGCTTTAAAGTGTGGTTTTTTTTCATGGTTACAAAATCATACATTGTTCCAGACAATTTAGGCCCTCTAGTGGCTAATAGGCTGTTTTAAATGTCTGAAATTCACCAGTAAATATTTAAATACGTAAGTATAACTTTAACTTTAATTCCACGTACAATTATATATATTTATACTAAGAGTCAGACTTTTTGCATGGACATTTTCACTGCTGATCAGACTGCTCTGTCAATTGCAAGGGAAACTACAGAGACAACTTCATCATGAGTAAAAAGGATTTTAGCTTTATAAAAGCTCTCTTGAAAATCTGGAGTAATTCTTACACAGCTCTACAGATAACTAAGTGAGCTATCAATTTTAGGCAAATATCCCCCTCCTTGTGATGTTAAATAAATGGGGGAAGCCACAGAGATATCTACAAACATACAAGGATAATGACTGTATTTTATTAGTCATTGTCCTATTTCATCTGTGATCCTTTAACAAACACACAGCAGAAATAAAAATAGCAAACATGTTTTCTCTTATTTCTCTACAAGCGCTTCCTTAAGCTTTTATTATATTTGGCCATGGGACATTCGGTAAACTTACTGATGATATCAGAGAATGATTTTGCAAACAGTAAAAGTTACACTATTGACACCTCCAAATTGTGGAGTATTTACATTGTGTTAGGTGCACACTTGCTCAGTGAGATTAACAAACATTACTAGAAAGGCTATGGCCAAATCCACCCTGGTTGTTTATAAAACCTTTACAACTCATCAGCTTCCACTAACATACTGGCACTGTTCAATTACCATCACTTTTAGAGAGCCTTAGCAAAACATCCAGTGCCCATGTAAATAGACAAATCTGAAAACTAGCTGGTCTGTTGGCTTACATACTGTAGGTAATGTTTTCTTTTGCTCAAATTTGTTCTAGAAACTAATCACGCTCTGATAAAGCCATCTGCAAATATGAGAAAGATTGACATCCACATGTCAAAGTTTACACAGCCTGACCAAGTGTACATATAGTACAGATGATGTTAGGGCCCTGCTGTTCGGAGTTTCTTCAGGCCATGTTGGAATGGAACATGCCGTATAACAATGCAGGCTTCTGTGCATCAGCCAAGCCTGCCTGTGGAGTTATTAGAAAATGTCACTTCCACCCCACGTATTTTACACTCTGAAACCAGGGCACTGGTGGCGCCAGGAAAATTCCTCCCCAAATGTACTCTGCATACCGGTGCATGAACTTCTCTTAGAGTGCAGCGTCGATCCAAGGTAGGAATATTCACATACCTTATGTATGCAAAACTTTATACTTTAAAAACCACTGACAACTCATTTACACCTAATGCGACTGAAATGCTGTCCCACTGCTGGTGGAACAGGTGGGGAGCAGAGATGATCTGTAACTCTTGGTGGTGGGGCACAAACTAAAGGTTCGCTGTGTGTGAGTGTGTGTGTGTGTGTGAGAGAAATGTGACCACGTCATGCGTCGCCTCTGGGCTGTGGAGCAGCAGTAGAGCCAGGAGCAGCAGGGCAGCGGTGAACAAGCACTTCAGGGCAGCCGGGCTCTGCGGGCAGGGGCCTGCACCAGGAGTTCTGAAATTGTCCTGGCTGACTCTGAGCTGAATTGTGCCGGTCATTCCAAGTGAGAATCAGTCCAGCTTCTATCCCACTCAGCTCCACCAGGCGTTCTATTATGTGCCACATATGGGCACATGCCACCATGGGTAAAATTCTCAGAGTGCCTAATTCGATGGGACTTAAGCTCCTAAACCACTTAGGGGCTTTTTCAAAAGCAACTTCCATATTGCTAATGAATCATATATAGAACATATACATTATTGCTCTTTAGTAGGAATTGCTAGTGAATTGAGTTCAATGCTCTTGAACAAACAGGCAGTGATATATCATTTGATAAATAGAATTGTTAAAATGTACTTTGAATGCCCAACATCTGTTCTCTGCAGTTGCTTAATTGCAAATGAAGGCCCCAAAGGCCTAGGTCCGGAGACATGGATGTAAGTTGAATTTCCATGCTGGTAGTAAAAGGTGAAATCCTCACCCCATTGAAGTCAATGGGAGTTTTGACACGGATTTTGATGGGACAAGGATTTCACTCAGATGAAGCATTCCTCTCTGGAACAGAGTACTTTGGTATCCACACAATGTGAGGTTCCTTTGCGCTCTCTGGCCCACTTATCAGTTTTCACTTTGTGATGATATATGCAATGCTCCACACCCAAGCTATGCAGGAACCTCCCCTATGAAGAGCTAGGCTGCCTTATTGGACTTAACAGGACTGCTCTTCCAGGAGAGCATTGGGAGCTACTGGTGCTGAATACGTCTGAAAATGAGTATCAGACGGGTAGCCATGTTAGTCTGTATCCAAAAAACCCCCTCAAAACCCCAAGGAGTCTGGTGGCACCTTAAAGACTAACAGATTTATCTGGGCATAAGCTTTTGAGAGTAAAAAACCCACTTCAGATGCATGGAGACATCGTCATGCATCTGAAGAAGTGGATTTTTTACCCACAAAAGCTTATGCCCAAATGTTTCTGAAAAGGCGGCCACTTCACCTCAGTGCCTACATGGTGCTGAGCACGACTGAACACACAGGCACTGGCTTTTGTTTTTATCAGTGGGTGCTCGCTCCGCTCTGTCCTGCTCCCCTACTCTGTGTGAGCAATGGGCGGGGCCTTCAGGAGGAAGAGGCCCACTAGGGGCGGGGCCTTAGGGCAGAGCACAGGTGAGGCCTGTGGGGTCTATGGAAGAGGCCAAGCAAGGAGGCAAAGTGCCTTAGGGCAAAGGGACTTTGGGATAGAGCAGCAGGTGCCATCATGGCCAGGCACTGGGGCCCACAAAAGATTAGTCTGGCCCTGGGGTGCTGAACACCCCTTATTTTTATTCAGTGGGTGCTTGAGCCCCAGAGCACCCACAGAGTCAGCGCCTGTGTCTGAAAGTGTGAACAGTCATCTATCTTTCTGTGCTCAGTCCCATAGTTGTCTAATCTCCTCAGGGCAGGGACTGTCTCATATGTTTGTATAGCACTGAGCACAGTGGGACTCCCATCTTGGTTGGTGCCTCTAAATACAACTTTACATAAATAATATTTCTATTAAATTCATTTTATATTTATAATAATGAAGAAGTCAGGATTCTTAAATGAGTAACATTACCCTTTGGGCTAGTTATAAATTGGTGGCATCAACTCTTTCTGGGTGTTTTTTTAAAATGCCAGAAGCAAATGCTTGAAAAAGATTCAAGGTGAAGATTAGTGAACGACTTTGACACGGCACATTTCCCCCCGTTGAAGAATGACCGGTAGAGTTGGTCCAAAGTAAGAAGGATTTTCATTTGGCTTTCCTTGTATAAACAAGGCTTTTGTTGACATATAAACAGGGCTTGTGCTTGGAGTTTTTGACTGGATTCCAGTGGTTGGCATCTACACTCTGACAATCCAAACAGAGAGAAAATAAATCACTAACAGTTCGCTTGGCCGTATTTAGAAAGAAAGGATTTACACAGAATTTAATGAACTTCCTGTCCTTTTTTAATCAAATAAAATATCATTCTAACCCAGGGCCGGCACTGGATAGGTGCCTTGATGGCCTTGCGTAGGGTGCCAACTTGGAAGGGGTGCAAAGCGTGTCATGCTCCGCATCCTGGAAGTAAATGAAATCTTTGAAGCTGGACCCTCAGCGAGAGCTCTAAACATCATAAAAACACTCCAGAACTTCCCCCAGAAAACTCGTAAAAAAAATATCTCAGGCCAGCCTGATCGCTAGACTAATGTTCATTCACAAGACTTCCGCTCGGCTGAGCTTCATAATCTTCTGATGTGAGCTCCTGGCTGTTCAGTCCTGTTCTAGAACATTCCCTAATCTCTCAAATGCCCCTCCTTTTGGTCCCAAAGACACCTCTATCCTCTACTAAATTGGTGCCTGTTCCTGCTTATATTGTTGAAATTTATTTACATCAGAAATAAAGAATCCTGAAGTTGAGAGTATGTCTACACTATGGAGATTATACCAGGATAGCGATGTTGGCATAGCCCGTAGTGTAGGTGCAGCCTACACCAACAGAAAGAGTTTAACTGTTGGTTTGGGAACACCACTTCACTGAATGATCTTTGCTTTCATAGATGTGACTGTGTCTACACTGGAGAACATGTTGACATAGTTATATCGCTAGGGGTTGTGGGTTTTTTGCAACTCTTGATCAACATAGCTATGCTGCTATAACTTTCCAGGGTCAGCGAGAGCACAATGTACACAGAAAGGATGCTGTGGAGACTTGTGGTTTTAGCTCTATAGGTTGCCAGTTCAATCCCTGGTGTATTGGCCAAGATGGCAGCTCACCCCAGTATTTTAAATTTCACACATGAATTGTTTTGTGTTCCTCATTTTGGGTCTTTGTCACATGCTACCCTTTGTCACATATTTAGGCCTTTGTAGTTTGAGAGGTATGGACACTCCTGCCACCCTGCTCTTCTGAAGTAGTCTTCTGCCTTTATGATGTCACCATCCAATTTCCCATACCCAGTCGCTATGGCCAGACAGCGATCCTGGCTCTCCTAGCCTCAGTATTATCTGTAATGAAGTTCCCATGTGAATAAAGTCTATAATATAAGGAAGTAGGGATGTTGTAACTGGGATCTTTTTTTCCTAGGACAATTGTTTTTGGTGGTCCAGGCTTCATGGTTTCTCTGCTGCTTTACAATAGCTTAATATTAGCTCTCTTCTTCTGTATTAGTAATAGCCTGTTGCTCCAGGAATTAAGGCTTATTCCATGGTTAAAGTACTGGCCTGACACGCAGGAGATCTGCGTTCAAATCCCGACTCTGCCACATACTCACTAGGTGACCTTGGACAAGTCACTTAATTGCTCCGTGCTTCAGTTTCCCATCTCTAAAATGAGAATATTAATCCTCCTTTTGTCTGCCTGATCTATTTACATTGTAAACTCTTTGTGGCAGGAAGTGTCCCTTACTGTGTGCCTAGCACTTTTGGACCGTGATCCCTGTTCGAGGCCTCTACATGCTACTATAATATAAAGAGTAATCGTGAAGAGAAGTAAAGGAAGAGGTATCAGGTTGAGTATAGAGTAGACTTGAGACCTGGTCTGAGTGCCTGCACCAAAGATGGAACTTCTGGTAAGAGCCGATTAGAAGCACCAATTCACTTCTCCACCATCCCAGGTGATGCTGCAAACAGACCCTCAAGTGAGAAGCCTGTGGCCTAGGCCTTAGGCAAAGACTGAAGTAAGAGGTTATTTTGACCTAGGACTTTGGGGTATTTTTTTCTCCTATTTTTCCAGCCCTTGGGTGGTCTAGGTTAGCTAGAGAACTAAACCAACCAGCATGAGGTCCTGCTGAGATGGCAAGGAGATAAAACTCTGCCACAGCAGGGAATGGATTTTAAAAAATGATATTTCGCCAACATTGGAAAATTGATAGGGGCGGATAACACTTGCCTGCTTTGCCCATGCGAATCCCTATCAATTGACACAAGACATGTCACACAAGGTGAATCTCGATGGATTTGGAATCTTGCTCACTATTTCTTCACCCTGCTAATGCTTCTCAATAAGAGTTAGAGCTGAAGAGTTGTGTAATAGTCATCTACTTGATCTCATCTGCACTTTGAAGGCAAATCACATCTTTGGGGCTGTGTTCAGGGTCCGACCAATGCGCATTGAAGTCAATGAAATGAGACTACCATTGGCTTCAATGGGGTTTGGATCAAGCCTCAAATGAATGGAAACTGTCCACATGATCTAGGATGGAATTTTCAAAAGCGGGCAGTATTGGGCTGAACTCTGCTCCCCCCCCCGAGGTCAATAGCCTTCAATCGGAGGAACGTTAGGACAGGGCTGTCCCCTTTTGAAAATCCCACCCGGTGTCTCTCGAATTAGGTCTCATATGCAAGTGTGCTTTGGAGGGTTTCACATGGTTTGACACCATCATCAGATGGCCCAGACACATCTACACAGAACACATCCCGGGACACCACCAACACCAGGTCGAGTAATGGAGACTGCCAACCAGGGAAATAACCCACTTCCTCCTTTCCCTGACAAAGGGAAGGACACACCCCATCCATGTACTTACTGTCTACATTACTACTGACTTGGACTCTTAATACATTGCACGGGTGGCATACCAGAGCCCATTTATCCACTGATGCTTTAAAAACTCCCACGCCCCAGTCTGGATCTTTGCTGGTTATGTGATATGTATGTATCCTGTGAACCTTGTAATTGACACTTGCAATCCCTCATAACTCAAAATAGACCCCAGATGTACAGAACCTTTCTTCTTAACTTGTATAAATGAATATTAAAGCTAATGTATAAAATATTTTGATTTTATACATTAGCTTTAATATTCATTTTTAGAGCTGGTCAGAAGCCGGAATTTCCATTCCATGCAAAATTTAGATTCTCTCTCATTCCAAATCAGAAAGGTAATTTTTTCTTTTGCATTTTCTAATGTGGGCACCAGGCTTCCAGGGAGTAGCCTGAAACCACCAATTAAATTAACTGATCAGATGTCAGCGGTTAATGACTTTCAGCCATGACTGACCTTGGCCAAATTCCAACAAGTGGTAAGACTCCAGTCCAAAGCAATCCCCACCTCAGCCAACCCTGCCCTACACTTTCCGTCCCTACTGATTTTATGATGGTACTGGTCTGCCGCAGTACTGCTGTATCCTTTTCTTGGTTATGAATTAAGAATGTTATTACTCCTTGATTGCATCTAATTTACATTAGATTGAGTGAGAGAGATCCAAGACCATTGCTAAGTTGAACACTCTGCAATGGTAACACAAAGCAATGGTGTTTTGACACTGGATCACCACTTACTATTGCATGTCTTATGTCATATACTAAAAAAACCAAAACACAAAAAACAAAAAACAAAAAAACCCAAACAAACCAGGACCTGATTCTCATTTACACTAAGGCTCCTCTACACACTTTGGTAGAATGAAGGTGACTTAAAATAGGTACAAATTACAGAACTGCATAAAGAGGCATTAGCGCAAATGAAAATCAGTCTCCAAAATGGTCTGATATTTTGTTTGTTTGTTTTTTTCTTTAAAAAAACTGAACCCCCAGTTTAATAGAAACCCAAAGTGCAGATTCACACATGCTAACATGAGGTGTTTAAGGATACTTGTTTGAAAGCATATCAGCATCAATCATTGTCCGCTGCTACTTGAAAAACAACACCGATAGACTAGTTGCTAGCAAAGCTTTCTCACTGCCTCTGCAGCATGCTGCAATTCAATTAGTCATGGTCAGAGGGTGGCATTATTATTCATACATTACTGATTGTTCCCAAAGTAAACAACACTAGGATGGGGTCTGTGATCCTCTCTGTGCCGTTAGCCAGGACACAAAGGAAAATACTGTGGAGACCCTGGGGGTGGGACATTTTGTCTGAATTCTGATCTTGTTTGCAAGCTTCACAGTCAGATCTTGCTGTTTTCCAAAGTCCTCACGGATGCATGTCAGTTTATGCATACAAAAAAAGCTCAGAAATATTTTACTCCTATCCGGTCCATGATGGACCTTTTAGAAGAGATAACTTTTTTTCCCCCAAAAGCCACATGCTAACATTAGACACATTGCAGCTTAAACTATGCAAATAAAAATCCTGTCACTTTAGAATATAACAGTGATTGACAGCTTAGCAATTAGCACTATATAACCATACTAATGCAACAGCGATAATATTTGCATGCTGCAGAAATGGTAACCAAAAACTGTAATGGACTATGAAGCCAGCTGTTTATCATTGTGGGGAAAGCCAATGTGTACACAACATGCAAACCTGACCAAAGTGTTTAAGGCCAACTTCTGTCCTCAGATGTCCCAGTGACTCTGGGGCCAGTGAAATTAATGGGAGCTGTAAAAAGACAAAATCTGGCCATTCATGTGAACTGGCAGCTCTTTTCATCATTAAAAATCTGAGAGGCAAATTTTGCCATAACTTACTCTCTGTGGAACCAATTCAAAGTTCCCCAAGACCGAAACCAACCAACCAAAATCCTTTCCCTTTTTACATGGGAAAAATTCTCAGATCAAAACAGAGTTTCAGCCTTCACTTGGCATGAATCAACTTGAAACAACCCACATCTGGAGTAAACGCGTTAGAGAAATACCATGACAAGATTGCTAATTGGTTTACACTTTGCTGTCTGGCCTGTCCCCCACCTCCCCTCCTGCTAGGTTTATCACCTCTGCAATGGTGCAAATTGCGATCCAAGATGAGAAATTTGTCAGGACATCATGATTTGCACAGCAATTTAATTGGCTTGTCCATGATTTAATAAGCAAATGCAAAAATGTGTTGACTGCTGCATGAAAAATGTGTGGCCGTTTCACAGTCTGCCAGATAGTGCCGTAAGAGCTGACGGCCCAAAACACCCTGCCTACAATATCCTCTCAAACAGGAGCTACCCAATCAACCAGGGGACTTCCATGCTTGGGCAATGCAATGAATCACTTGCAATGCTGCAGCATGAGGCAGGGCATTGTGTGCGTGGATTCCTTAAAGTAAACAGCAAAATTCCTATTGACTTCAGCAGAGCCAGGATTTCACTCAGGCCCTGAAACTGGACCAGCAGAGTCGTGCAGAAAGCGTGTGCACTGAGCTTTCTTCAGATCGGTGGAGAAAATGCTCTGTTTTGGGCAGACTTTCTTCTCTCCCCCTGGACAATTTTAACAGTGTCACTACTGCAAATTCACACTGAACCATAATATGGAAGCTATTCTATTTGGCCTTCATCACCTTGTATCTGAGCACCTTCCAGTAGTAGTGCATTAAGTAACTTGACTATACATGTGTGCCAGGTGGTTTGTTGTCCCTTACACCGGGGGCAGCAGAAGGGGGGAGGGGGCGGGGGCCATCACTTTTTACCATCCATAAGGGTGAGCAACAGGGGGAGGGCAGAGAGGAGCAAGTGGTGGGCAGAGTCTTGGGCGGGGAAGAGGTAGACAGTGCAGGGGCAGGGTTTCAGGGAAAGGGAGTGTGTGAGTGAGGGGTTTCAAGGGAAGGGGAGGTGCCGGAGGCAAGGTCAAGGTTTGGGTGCTGCTGCTGCCCTCCACTTTTAAGGAGCTTCCACCGTTCTTGCCTCACACACTTCCCTGGGGAGAATTGTGTGCAGTGGAGTACTGGGTTCTGGGTGCAGTGTTTTGATTGGACGGCAGGGAGGTTAAATGTACACAAGACTTTGAGTCTAGGTTAGAGAAGGCAGGTTGAAGGAATGCAGCTTGCCCTGAGTGTGGAAAGTGGGGAGGTTTTGTGATGACCCATAGTTCCTGGAGGAGATTGTTCCACAATCTCAGAGCAGCTTCCAAGAACGCTTGGTCTCCTGCACAGGCGAACCCCATTGCAGCTGAGCAGTGGAGTTGTCAACCACTGTTTTCATACCAAGACTTTAGGCTTTTACATATCCTGGATGCAGACCACTGACCACCTTGAAGATAGAGATGGAGACCTTCTAGGGCTGGCTTTACTGCTGTACTCCTTGCAGGAGTCATTGCTCCTGAAGAAAAGACTGTTCCCAAATAAAACAACATAGTGGACCAGGGAGAAGGAAAAGCTGCTGCTAGTTTGGCTACGATGTCATTTTTAAGCTCCTGCAGAGTAGTCTCTGCCTGTGTACTCCAGGGGCCAGTTCTGCGTTCAGTAACACCCATACAACTACATGGAAAGAAACTTCAAGCATGCAGTGAAATGTTGTACTCAAGGAACTTGAGCAGTGAAGGTTCTTACTTTCACTCTACTTCCCAGGGCTACTCTTGCTTAAAGTAGAGTACACAGGTTTGTAGTGGCATCAGGAAGTAAAATTTGGCCCCCAGCCTTTGAAGCAGTTATTTTGTATTGTGGTTCCAGAACAGGACCCCTGTACTGCCATCCATAAAGATTTTTTTTTTTTTTAAAGTTGCAAAGCTTTTCTGCTTGATTTGAGGCTGCTGTAACTGTAGAGGGCAAGGATCTGAATGGGCTCAGTTTTCAATACCAGGTTATATATTTAGGAATTACCATACTAGGTGCAGTATTGCCAACCGCACACATTAAAAACCATAGAAATATAGGGGTGGAAGGGACCTCAAGAAGTCATCAAGCCCATTTCCCTGTGTGGTAGCAGGACCAAGTAAACTTAGACCATCCTTGACAGGTGTTCGTCCAAATTGTTTTTAAAAGCTTCCAATGATGGGGGCTCCATGACCCACCTGGGAAGCCTATTCCAGAGATTAACTACCCTGAGAGTTAGAAAGTTTTCCCTAATATCTAAGCTATAGCTCCCTTGCTGTAGCTTAAGCCTATTATTACTTGTCCTGCCTTCAGTGGACATGGAGAACAATTCATCATAGTCTCTTTATAACAGCCCTTAACATCTCTGAAGACTGGTACAAGCTTCCTCCCCCCACCCCCATCTATTCTCAGGACTAAACATGCCCAGTTTTAACCTTTTCTGACAAAAAGGTTTAGAAAACCAGATCTGTCATTTTTGTTGCTCTCCTCTGGACTTCCTCCAATTTGTCCACAACCTTCTTCAATTGTGGTTCCAGAATAGGACACGGTACTCCAGTACTGAGGCCTCACCAGTGCTGAGCAAAGCAGGACAATTACCTCCTGTATCTTACATACAGAACTTCTGTTAATACAGGATTGCATTCCTTCCCCCCAGTTGTTAATATAGCATCTTATTAGCTTTTTTTGTAGCTTCAACACATTGATGACTCAGTTTGTAGTCCACAAACTGACTATGAGACATCAATGTGTTGCAGCTACAATCCCCAGATCCCTTTCAGCTGCACTACCAACTAGCCATTTACTTCCTTTTTGGTAGCAATGCATTTGATTTTCCTTCCTGATTGAAGTACTTTGCCCTTGTCTTTATTGACTTTTATCTTGTTGAATTCAGATCAATTCTCCAATTTGTCAAGGTCATTTTGAATTTTAAACCTGCCTTCCAAAGTGCATGCAACCCCTCTCAGCTTGGTGTCATCTGCACATTTTATAAGCATACTCTCTACTCCATTATCCAAGTCATTAACGGGTTTAAGATTAGCAGCCATGTTAGTCTGTATCCATAAATAAGACGAGGAAGACTTTGTAGCACCTTAGAGACTAACTAGTTTATTTCAGCATAAGCTTTCATCAGCTATAGCCCACTTCATCGGATGCACAGAATGGAACAGAAGTAAGCTGTATTTATATACACAAAAAGCAAAAAAAGTTGTACATTACCATACCAATTCTAAGAGGCTGTTCAGTTTGGATGGGCCATTATCAGCAGGAGAAAAAAATACTTTTTGAAATGGATTTCTGTGTCTGACAGGAGATAACTATTGAAGGTAAATTAACTAGAGAAATGCAATCAATTAGTGTAATGAGAGAACCATTCGCAAGTCCTATTTAGCCCTTGGTTTATTGTGTCCAGTTTGAAAATTAATTCCAGTTCCTCAGTTTCTCGTCAGAGTCTGTTTTGGAAATTTTTCTGTTTCACAATTGACACCATCAAGTCTATAATGGAATGGCCAGGAAGGTTGAAGTGTTCAGCCTCTTAGAATTGGTATGCTAATGTACAATTTTTTTTTTTTTTTTTTGCTTTCTGCGTATATAAATACATCTTACTTCTGTACCATTCTATGCATCCAATGAAGTGGGCTATAGCCCATGAAAGCTTATGCTGTAATAAACTGGTTAGTCTCTAAGGTGCTACAAAGTCTTCCAAGTCATTAATGAAAGTATTGATTAGTACCAGACCCAGGACTGACCCATGCAGGAGACACATCCTCCAGTTTGACAGCTAACCATTGATAACTACTCTTAGAATATGGGTCTTTCAACCAGTTGTGCACCACCCACCTTATAGTAATTTAGTCTAGACCATATTTTCCTAGTTTGCTTATGAGTCTGCCACATGGAACGGTGTCAAAACCTTACTAAAATCAAGGGGTATATCAGGTCTACTGCTTCCCCCCATCCACTAGGTTAGTAATCCTATAAAAGAAGGACATTAAGTTAGTTCAGATTGATTTGTTCTTGACAATCCATGCTGACTATTCCTTATAACCCTATTATCCTCCAGGTGCTTACAAACTGATTATTTAATAATTTGTTCCATATTTTTCCAGGTATTAAGGTTAGACTGATTGAGCAAAAATTTTCTAGGTCTTCTTTGTTTCCCTTTTAAAATATAGGTGCTATGTTTGCCTTTCTCCAGTTTTCTGGGACCTCTCCCATCCTGCAGGAATTCTCAAAGATAATGCTAAAATTCCTTCCCCCTGGTTGTTAATATTAATCATGTTGAGTACTTGGTTATCAACCTTTTTAGCAAAGCCTAAAACAAAATAGGCATTAAACACCTCACCTTTCTTGATTTCAGCAGTTATCAACTCTCCTTCCCTGCTAATTAGAGGCCCTACTCTTTCCTTGGTTTTTCTCTTGCTCCTAATGTATTTAAAGAACCTCTTACTGCCTTTTATGTCCCTTACTAGGTATGCCTGACCATTTTGTGCCTTAGCTTTTCTGATTTTGTCCCTATCTACCTGTCCTGTTCTTTTGTTCTCTTTATCAATTTAATCATGTTTCTTCTTTTTGTAGGATTTGGTTTTTCATTCTCAGGTAATTAAAGAGCTCCTGATGGAGCCACATTGGCTCTTACTATTCTTCCTTTGCATCACAGTAGTTTGCAGTTGTGCCTTTAATATGGTCTCCTTGAGGAGCTGCTTATTTTCCTGAACTTTTTCCCTTAGATTTTCTTCCCATGTGACCTTAGCCACCAGTTCTGAGTTTAATATCTGCTTTTTCTTTTGAAGTCTAATATCTTTATTCTGCTGCTCTCACTCCTTCCTTTCCTTAGAATGATAAAGTCTGTCCTTTCAGGATCACTGCCTCCTTCCCCCACATTATTTTTCAACTTCAAATTTGCTACTAATTCCTCCCTCTTGGTTAGAATCAAGTCTAAAATCCCACCCCCAGCTTACAGCCTCTAGTTTCTGAAGCAAAAAAATTGTCCCCTCTAGTAAGGCACTGCTGGAGAAGCTCTTTATCACCTCCTGTCACTCTAGCCCCAGTCAGGGAGAATGGATTGGGGCTGGGTGAATTGCCCTGTGTTTGCCTGGCAACAGACCACACCTGCCAGTCTCATTAGCAGGAGTTATAAGGCTGGAAGGAAGGGTGAGGGTAGAAACTGAGACTAGGAGGTTAGGATCAGAGGGAGGAGCTGCTCAGTCTGTTGCTGGCTAGGCCTGTGGTAGGTCAAGTAGTTATAAAACCTGTACAGTATATAGCTGGAAGCTGGGGGGAAGAGAGAGACTGGGGCTGACTGACTGATTATGACTAAAGAACACAGGTGTTGCAGCAGAATGAAGTGTCCCTGGTTAATGGAGGAGAGGGGCCAAAGGGCTGAATCCAGAAGGGCACAGTGTGTTCCTTGTTTTATCCCTGATACAAGAGCTCACTGAAAATTTTGTGTTTTACCATATTATTTTCTCATTTATAAGTCAGCCCCCCAAAATCACAAGATTGGCTTAAAAATCATGAGGGTGTGTTTTTTGTTTTTTTTTTAAAAAAAACTATATTTCAGGTTCTTTTTCTTTGCCTTTTGGTTTCTGAGCCTTTAGGTTGTACTGGGATCCCACTTTCCAAGTTTTCTGTGAAACTACCAGGACCACAAAAACCCCTTTTTTAGAGGAAAGCTGAGAGTCTCATTCAGTCACATGATTCCAGTAGCTGGGGCTTTAAGGAAAACACCAATAAGCAGAAAACTTGTGAGACTATTTCAAGAGCTGACCATACTGGTGGACCAGATCAACGGTCCATCTAATCTAGTGTCCTGTCCCTGACAGTAGCCAGACCAAGTTGCTTTAGAGGAAGATGTAAGAAACCCTACAATGGGTAGATATGGGATAGTCTAGACTCATCCTAATCCTTAATAAAGTCTTAAATGCAGATTATGGTCCTGATTGAGCAAGGTGTACAATCATGTAGAGTAATCCGCTTCAAGCACATGAGTAGCCTTAGGAAATACAATGAAAGTAAGGACTTTCACAGTTAAAGTTCCTTGTAATCTCAGTGGGTTCAACATTTGACTGCATATTTGAGGTCTCTTTCATGGCATGCTCACAGATATTAGAAGGTTTTTAAATTTTCAAACTTTACTTGATTTGGGGCTTCACGATGAACTTGAAACACGTTAAATTTCAATACATGTTGGCTGAATTCAGAAGACTTTTATATCCCACTAGCCATGTAACAGTCCTAACCTTCTCCTTTCTCTTTAAACTGAAGAAGATTGAAAACAGGATAAACTATGCTGCAAAATATATTAGCGATTTTTTTCTTCCTTTTGGGGGGGCGGTCTGTTGAACTTTAGATGAAACATTTTTCGTCATGATTAAAACCAAAATTCAACCATCCCAATAGATGGCCAAAGGCAGGCGTGGTGGAATTCATACCAATCACACCCCAAACATTTTCTTGTGCGTGGAGCGGTCATTCAGATTTAAAACTTTGACAAAAAAGTGTCATCGCAGGTTTGAATTGTGATGATTTTTGATCATCCATACTTTGTAATTCTTGGTAGGGGAGAGCCCCAGTAGCCTCTCCTCTCCATCTTCCCACCAGCATCTTCATCTACTGGTACCTTATGTGATGGGATTATAGTTTTGTTCTGGGTTTGTACAGCACCCAGTACAATGGCTGATCCACGATGGGGTCTCCTAGCTGCTGCTGCAATTCTACTAGTAATAATAGTAAATAACAATAGGAGTACAGTTGGCAATCTTTGGATGGGGTGAGGAATTGGGAAGAGTGGCTGAGCCTGCGATAGTGAGGAATATTGCCTGGATCTTGGGAGAGCTGGGCAAAGGGTCAGACAGTTTTGTCTTTGAGGTGCCACGGTGCATCCCTATTTATCTTTCACTGAGGAGCACCTCAGTGGGCTCTTTGGAGACAGGGAGCCACAGTGAGCAGACTGCTTGGTAAGCATTGGCTAGCCCCTCTGCTTGCTTGTATAACCTTTCCTAACAATCAGATTCCCTAACGCACGGAGCCTTCAAACAGGGCTGCGGGAGGTTGAACCACTTTGTGGATCATGGCAAAGGCTACCCATCTCCTGCAGGCCCTCAAAAAGAGAGTGGCACCTCTACAGCAGATTACACACAGTTACAGGCTGTAGGCTGTTCCTCTCAGGGATGTTACCCATTCTGCTGGCCACGGTGGAGGAGTTTGTAAGCTTCTCACCCCCAAATACTCACCTCAAGGAACCTGCAAGCTGCACTAGACGTGTGTTTTCTGATCCCTATGTTGCTATTGGAACTCACGCAGCGTGAATCAACTGCAGCAGAAGAGCTTTGTAATGTAAGTGATGGGAGCTCCACCTGTTTCTTTCTTGTTGGTGACAAGATCTGTGGATGCCCTTACATTGCTTTGATGGGAAATCATAGGGATTCATTTGGTCCAATGCCCACACTACGTGCCATGGAAGATAGGAGACCTGTAGAAATGTCACCTCTAATAGCTAACGGATAGATTCTAAGTAGGGCTCAATACCCAAGCAAGGCCGTAATAAGGAGCAAGAACCCTCTCTATCCTCCTAAACCGGCTACCTGGATTTAAGATTCAGGAGTCAACACTTGCCCACTTCCCCCCATTCTGGAGTAGGTGGTTGGGGAGGGCAGGGAAAGGAAAAATCTTTACTTTGTACTCTTTACTCATTGGCCAATGTAACACAAGCCATGAATGGTGGAGGGGTGGAGTAGTAATTCACTGCTAATACAGGCCACCAGCAGTAGAGTACTCATCCCCCTAGTAGCAAGGAAGAAGCAGGAAGGGAATTATGACAGATAGGCATGACTCTGAGTCACGGGGTGAAATCCTGGCCTGACTGAGGTAAAAGGCAAGGCCCCCATTGATTTCACTGGAGCGAGGATTTCACATCTCATGCCTGGTGGGACTTCTCCTAGGGTGACGTAATCCCTGGAAAACCCCTTGCTATAGGTTATGCCTAAAGGTACAAGTCAGATCTAAAAAAAACAATGAAATGTCCAGAAGTAAAAAAAACTTTCTAAGGGTTCCATAACTCACAGCTGGCTTATCTGACTCACTTCAAGCTGGGGGAGGGGGACGTTGTAGTTCTGTTTTGGGTAGATCCCAAAAATTGAGCCGGAGGTGGGGCCAGCAAAAAAAGCTTTTGGCTGAAATTCTGGGAGCATGGGATTAGTCTAAACGAGGCTGATCATGGTAAATACCTTACAATCGTAACTACAGAGTTATTACCCTGGCTCCACAATGTCTGAAAGGGCATTTTATGTGTCACCTAATCCACAGTCCTTTCTGCCCTGCCCAGCAAATCACACCGAACTAAAAGTAATGACACAATAACAGTAACGACGTCCATTTTTCTAGAAGCGAATCTTTATCGGTTCATTTGTATTCTGCTCCTGCCTCTGACTCTTCCAAAGGACCAGCCCAAAGGCAGCAAAGAAGCAATAGCCAAGGAGCAGCCAAAAAAGTCATGAAATGATCTATGTAATGTTTCATGTCAGTAACTGGAATGATTTTGCATAGTGCTACTGTTCTGGCCCATTGACAGCATGATTTAATGTCGCAGTTGCTTGGTGTTGACATGACAACTGTAGAATATGTCGTAAATATCCTAGTAGTGGACATGAATGGTATGTTTACATTGTGTGTGTTGTGTATTGCATGACATGTGGCCACACTGTTAGCCTTTCCAGTTGGCAAGACCTAGGGGCTGGGAGTTTTTAAAACTTACTTACTTTTGTTTTGGTTTATAAGCATTTTTATGGCACTTATCGCTGTAGTATATGAGCATCTCACACAGGTTAATGAATGAATTGGCTGAAATGACTTTCAACCCGTTTTCAGAACAGTTTAGTCCAATATGCCGTTGAATTGTTGGAGAAATGAAGCCAAATATTTCCTTAAGGGGAAAACAAAATCATCAGTGAAAAACAGGCTTTTAAATGTGGACAGTTATTTATTAAATATTATTACACTAAGGGCCTAATCCAAAGCCAGTTGAAGTCAATCGGAGTTTTTCCATTGACTTCAATGGGTTTTGAATCAGGTTTTTGGTGGAAACAGTGAACCAAACACTGCTCTAAGATAATGCTCCTGGAAATCCAGCTGAGGTCACTAGGCCAGATTCTCTTCTCAGTAACACTGGTGCAAATTGCATGGCAATCTGTGAATTTCAGGGATGTGAGTCTGGAGTTAAGTGAGGCAAACTTAGTTTCCCAATCACCACGTGCAGGTCAGTTAAATTAGATATATTTTCCAAGGCTACTGGCGAAAGGACGCATCTACACAATAAAGAAAAAAAACGGTATTTGCACACTTTGAGATTTGCACACTTTGAGATTGGAGCTCAAAGTGTGCATGAGCTTTCGTGGGCTAATTCCCACTTTGTCGGATGCAACCGATGAAGTGGGTATTAGCCCATGAAAGCTTATGCTTCAATACTTTAGTTAGCCTTTAAAGTGCCACAGGACTCTTTGTCACTACTGTAACTACTCTCTGTGCGCCAAGGACCAAATCCTATCCCTTTAAAAACAATCTCCTATTTCAGAATTGTATCCTGAAGAGCTCTTACACCAGCTGGGAATTGCCAGAGTACAGCAATAATATGATTATATTCCTTTTCCTGAGGACCCATACCCTTCTCTGGGCACATAGCTGGGCATTCCTCTATGCAGGGGCATTATCAACTGGGCACTTAATCAATTGTATGGCCCAGAGCAGAACAAAGGGGTCATAATTTGGTTCAGGATTGGGCCCATTATGCTCTTCCTGGCTTTAACTCTTCCCATACTGTCTCTGTCCTAGAACGACATGTGGATTGGGAAAACAGGTTATAGTAACTTTGATACATGATCTTAAGTAGGCACTTAGGTCTCGTACTGGACTGCTGCAGAGAGGTGGGCAGAAACTGGACCTGATACAAAGCCTATTGAAGCTCATGGCCCAAGAAAGTCAGTGAAAACATTCCCCACTACTGTCATTGGATCTGGATCTGGCCCACAATGCCCAAAGGAATCACAGTTTTTAATCTATCTATTCACCCTCCTCCCACCCCGCCCATCACTTTTGAATCTGAACAACTCTTAAGCATTTAAAAAATGAATCAACTACAATTTCTCTTTTACTTCCTTCCCAGGCTGCAGAAGAAATACTTTGGTTAGTTTATTGAGGTTTGGTTTGCTTGTTTGGGTGTGTTCATGTAGAATAGTGGGTCTGTAGAAATTAACAGGGCAGCGGAAAGACCTAGTTGAATTGATAGAACCGGCATGTCCGTTCTCAGTTCAGCGGAGAAGGATCATTGGTTACCAGTTTGGACTGAGGTGGACATTAGATAATCCACAAAGAAATTGTGGCTTCACTTGCCGAAGGCAGCAGAGTCTAGTGGATACAGCACTGGATTAGCAGTCAGGAGCTCTATGTTCATTCCCACCTCAACCCTTGAATGTCTACGTAACACTGGGCAAATCTCTTCACCTCTCTGTTCCCCCTCTCATTTTTTGTCTGCCTTGCCTGGGACAGACAAGGAGGGTCTCTTACTATGTGTGTCTATAGCGTCTAGCACAATGGGGCCCCGATCTCAGCTGGGGCCTTTAGACCTTGCTACTGTGCATATCAATAGAATAAACTTGCTGATCAGGCTGAAGTTGTTACATAGAACAGAACTGAGTGACAGAGGGTTATGCCTGAATTTAAGGAGGTCCTATTTTATGGATGGAGAGTTGAACTGGGGGAAGTGACTTTTAATGGGAGTAACTGACTGTCCTCAGGGGGCAGGAAGGAGAGCAGGGAGTTGGAGGGATTTTTTTCACAATCATCCTTTTCTTCCTAAACACGTCTAAATGTTTTAAATCTAGTTAGTGTTAAAGACCCCCTTGTGCTACACTGTTGATAGGTATCTACGGTCATAAAATCAATTACTATTAGAGGGGATTTGCTACACTTTAAACTCGGAGCACCCCCAGTATGGCCAGCGGGACAGATTCTGTTCCCAGGACCGGAGTAACTCCCGTTGATTTCAGCCAGCATAAGGCAGGGGAGACTGTACCTCTAGCAGACTTGCAGTGGCTCTTGCAGGGTGACGTGCTGGAGCAGATGATGTATAATCAAATAAAACTGGTCCTGTGACATGGCATCCTAGATCCCCTTTTTAAGGGGTAAAATGCAGAATGAGCCGTTAGAGTCAAAGGAGTGAAGCAGTGGGTACACTTTCACCTCGCTGCTGGCCCTTTAACACAGGGTAAAATGGTGTAAAGGGGCCCCACTGACTGTGGATCTGACCACAGAAGTGCCACGGTACAGGAAGTCAGGCAGTGAGTCACAGACTAATCTTTGAGGGGCCCCGTCTGCCCCCTGTATAAGTCTGGGGGACAGGACAAAGCTGCAGCACACAACACCACAGGGATTCTGGGCAGTGCTGCTGGCCATAGGAAGCTGGAAACAGGCTGCTGTAATTTAGACTGGCCCTCAGGGCTGTCTAAAAGGTAGGCTGGGGGCACCTCCTCCAGCCCCCTGAAGCAGCCCCGGATTGGGAGGGCACAAAGGTGACTCCTCCAGAACTTCGCCCAGAGTATACTGTGACCTAAGGCCTTTGGATCTGGGCTGGGGAGGTGCAGAAAAGGGGAGAATTGCTGACTGTGCCTTGATCCTGTCACCCCGGGCAGGGCCCTGTTGGTTCTGAAAAGCCTAAGGGAGGAGTAATGGGATTTCTGAAACTCCCCACCCCCTCCACTCGCTGAGTGGGGTAGATGAAGCCAAAGGGAAGTTAGTGCTGCTGGGTGAAACATTTAATAGCAGGAGGGGGTCCTGCTGCAAATCTGCGCGCACACAGAGGAGTTTGCTGTGTAGAGTGGCTGCCGGTTGGCTCTGGCCTGTTCCCAGCCTGTGGATCACAGTCGCACAGCAGGTTTGGAGAATTCAATGGAGGTGCCGGTCCCCACACTTCCTCTCCTCCCCTCATCATGCTGCACTCCGCAGGCGTGATTCTCCATTCATCTCCACCTGGGCAAAGTGGGGTCAACGCTCCCAGCTGGCCGTTTTTCACGCTCACTTTGCATCCAGCTCTCACCATGTGGTCGCGAGATGGGGGATCTGGGGCCTGTGCTTTAAGGAGACTCTGCGCTTTCATTTCAAAAAGAGAGGGAAGGAGACTAGCCCTCCAGGCTGCACAGGAAAGCTTGAAAACGTGACCCGAGCGTAACCCTAAAACTTCAGAAAGCAGAAGACAAATAAAAAAAGCGCCCACATTTTAAAAAAAAAAATCTCATGATTTTTAAACCAATCTCAGGAAGGGGTTTTTTTTTGGCACCTGAGTTTTTAAACTCTTGGGGCTGGCAAGAGTGAGAGATCCATGACTACCCAATGGGCAATGCTGTGGAAAGACAGGCCCCGGTCTTGTGTTTTACCTGCGTTTGCTCCCCACTGACATAGCAGAGGAGAATGAATGTGCCTGATCGGATCTGAGAAGACAAGGGATTTCAAGTTAGAGCTGAAAAAGGGGCTCAAAAATACATCAAGGCAGAATGGATGCAATTCTCTGCTGCTGTGAATGGGTGCCACTCCCATTTACACCAAAGCAGGCAGGCCAGTTTATATCAGCAAACTTAGCCCTATATCTCTGTTACAGAAACCCTCATTTCAAGTTCCTCTTGTGCCTCTAGATTGGCTGAGATTTGTGCCCATATATGCTGCAACCCCCCAGGGGCATAGACACGGTGTGATTTCATATGGTGTGTTTTATATTATCGAAGGAGACAGACATTTAGACCTCAATTATCCGTTATGGAATCCTGCCTAGTCAATTCCACCTGGGCAACGTGAGTGGAAAACAGTACAGGTAGTGTTTTACACCTCATCTGCACTCATGTAAATGACTGCAGAGTGCAAAGCAGTGGATAATCAGGGCCCTAGCCACTGTTTTTCATGTTTCTTTTCAAGTCAGTGGTTTTAGAACTCTTTCCTGACCACACCATTCTTCTGATAACACTTAAAAACAAAATTTGCAAAACTGATTAGGGATTTTGGCTGCCTCAGTTTTTGCATGTCCAGTTGGAGATGCTTAACAAGAGGTCTGCTTTTCTGAGCAGACATTCTCTGAAAATCAAGGCCCTTGAAGGCGTCTCAAGCTATGCATCCAGTTACCAGTCACTGTTTTAATTTAAGCCTAAAACAGTTAATAGGCCCACAAAAATATCATGGGCTAGCTCCTCTGCTGGTATAAATCAGTGTCACTCAATGCAGTTCTGTTCATTTACTCCGGGTGGGAATCTGGCCCATATATTAAATATATCCTCCCCCACCATGCGCACACACCAATATACATATGAACTTGCGTGCGTGGATGCCACTGTATTTCCTAAATTATAAAGTTCTGCCTGCGACGTTCAAACAAACTGGCAACATCTGCAGCTGCTTCTAGACAGACAGACAGTCTGATGTGAATTATTTAACACAAAGTGCCATGACCTCTATTAACAAAGGGAGATGCTTCCAGATCTGCGGGCAGCACCCTGGGAAGCAGCTGGATCCAAATCAAACTAACTGAAGATGGGTTAGAATTTATTATACAAGCCTATGGAAAGTTGCCGCTAAAGATGCTGAGAGAGAATGCATGCCAATACAGGCCTCTAGAAGCTTAGCTGGTAAAATCACAGTCATAAACTGTTTTTGGGCTAATGATCAATAGCAAGGTAAGTGCACAGACACATACTCTATCTCTAAAGGACAGATTTCTTTAGTGATCTTGCACTTTCAAAAAATAAAATAATATTGAAATTTCCTGGGGTTCCCCCCTTCCCACCCCTCTGCAATCAAAAGAAAGAACTGAAAGAAACGTGCACTTCAAGGCTTTAAATCTGAAACTTCCTAATCCCCTGAAGTCCACACTAGACTTCTTGCCTCCATGGAAACACCAAAGCATTCATCCAAGTGATTGGCCTCCAATGAATTTTAGATAAGACAGAATGGAAGGGAATTGATGTGATTTTAATGCAGAAGAAAGCGGTGGAAGGGAGGGTCCACTTGGTTCATATTTGAATAAAGCAAACATGACAGACAAAAGGCTGACAGCTGTAAATGACATTGTCAGTACAAAAATTATCAGCCAGTTTACAATCTGTTTGCTTATGTTGAACAAACAGAATGTGTGTGGCATCCTTTGGCTCCATGAATGGCAGAAATACTTGCAGGCTCCAGAGAGAGGCAGATATCTGTTCTCCTACAGCCCTGCCACTATTAGATAGCCATTTGACAGCCACACTGAAAAAAAGGAAATTCTGGCCTCTGCCTTTTTTCTCCCCTCTTGCCTTTTTTTTTCTTTTAAAAAAAATACAAGACAAGCACCAAAGTTGGGAATAGACCCTTGTCTTTTTGTATCAATGGTGTGAATTATGTTGGTAGTGTTGCTGGATCAAGCCGTTTACTAATGTGTCTGACATTCCAAGTCACAAACCTTCAGTTACCTAGCAAGAGTCGCGGTCAACATTCTTCATTTTTGATTCCTTATAGGAAGCAGATTCTGTGAGCCCCCTAAAGAATGGCACTTTCCCCTGCATTGTCTAGCCTGTCTCATAGCTCGCTTTGCTTTGAACTTGCTTAACGTTTAATTCTCCCACTGAATCTGCCCTTCCCCCCTAAAAAATATGAGCTACAAGGAAAAGCAAACAATTATTTAAAGGGCTTCAGTGCATGGGGAGCTAATGAAATATCTATTGTCCTCTGAAGACTGGGGTGGAAATCTTTAATCCAGTTATGTGTAATGAGTTGTGTGGTCTCAGTTTAACCCTCTTCCATTGTAGCTTACAGTCTATATCATATCACAGAAGTCCATCTCTTCATTCATAAACACTGGGAGAAGTGACACAGGTACTAATTATCTTCCCACTTTGCTAGTGGATTTCTATTGTGCTGCTTTGTGTGGGATTGTCTCTCTATGCCTGAAGGCATATGGCTGAATTCTACACCTAATAGAGCTTCACCTTTGAGATCAATTCTATTCTATTCAGGTTCTTATCCGCCACCCATCACCATGGTATCTGAGCACCTATTTGCACTACATAGAGCTAACCAAACCTGTCATTCATGGAAACAATCGACCTTTGCTGAACTGCCTACTAGCATATGGTAATCTTACATTAGAAAGCAACTGGACATGAATACCTACCTTTGGATTTTTATTTCTACTTTCAGATCTGACCATTATTACATGCTTGCCCTTATACCCTGAGTGCTAAAGATATAAGAAATCGATCATTTTTTGTTGTGGATCACATCCATTTCTTTCATGTAGATTTAAAAGGGAAAAAAGAATCTGTTTAGTGGCACTTGGCTTGTTTGATCAGAAAGAAAAAATAATGACAGGTGAGAATGGTCTGTTTGTAGCAGATAAAGGGAGTATAATAAAAACAGAAGAATACAACAATTGCTTTTCAGGCAGTCAAGCATCAAAACACATTTACTTCTATGAAAAGTTTATCCAATTATTGCAAACCGGATGACGCTTGCTAGGTTGTGTTACTCTTTTCATTTTAATCTAATTGCTGTTTCTTTTTCTCTGATATGGCAATCGGTCATAAAGAGTTGACCACCATTAAAGCTGTTTGATTTGGAGCCTTGTAGTGTTTGACTAAGAGGGTAAATGCAAATTTGATGAAAGAATAAGGATAAATTTACATATCAGCTTCGGCTCACATGGAGAGAGTAAACATTCTGTTTATCTCAAGTGTCACTTTATGATTTCAGTAGAATATAAAACTGACCTTGGCCCAGTCATTGCAAAAGACCTGAACGAAATATATTGTTGTCTAAATACAATTTACTCAAGTAGAACTTGTCAGCAAACCCTGCATAACTCAGCAAACAGGGTTAGACAGCAGGGTCGCTGGGACAAAATTGCTCTGATAAACTCCAAAATGAAATTCTTGAATGTGTTATAATTGGCAACTGTATGTGTGTGTGTGTATGTGTGTTTGTGTGTGTGTGTAAGAGAGAGAGAGAGAAAGAGCTTACCTCAGAAACACAATTTTCTTAATCGGGATATTTTAAGATCATGTTAGTTCATTTTTTGTGTAAGAGATTAAGTGAACAAAATAGTAATAGTTACAAAATTACTAATGCAGCATAATGCACAGTACAGAATTATTTTAAACAAAATATCCTTTATACTACAAGCAGTAGTCAGGGTTTTGGGTTTTTTTTTTTAAACACAAAAACAGCAATCCACATGTATTTTGCAGGTTTTAATCATTTGATTGCTACCCTGTTCAAATTTGTAGTGGTTCTTTCCTTGCATCAGTTACAAATAAAATAACTCTGAGGTGCATGTTTGTAGCTACAGTAGTCTTTTCAATTTCTTTTCCCAAGCTATGTCATGCTTCATAACCTTGCAAAAGAAATATGGACTTTCGATTGTTAAAGAGAGTTCCCTAGTTTATATAAAAATACTTTTAGACAATTCAAAATGTATGTTCATCATTATTGTGTGCCTCTCAGCTAATTAAAAAAAAAATGAAGAGAACCAAGATTTTCTCCTACCGCGATGTAAGCAACGTCTCACAATATAAGCAATGTCTCACAAAAGTATCAAAATGACTAGTGATCTGTTCAATTAACGATGCTGTTTATTTAATAATGAGACAAAACAACTCAACGAACATGAAAGTAATCTGACCTGATGTATTTAATCCTGACCGAGAAAATGGAGGGGGAAAAAAATCTATTTTTAAAGTAAATAACCCCCCACAAACCATTCTACTGATCTAGTTGGCTTTTTCTCCCCAAACTGAAGGACCTAACATACGGATGTAAGACAGAGAATTGATGTGACACTAAGTGAGACCGGGCATGTCTAATTTTGAATTAGGCTGATTCTTTAGGGGCTTGATCCCGATCCCACTGAAATTAATGGCAAAAATCCCACCTACTTGTATGGTGCCAGATAAAGCCCTAGGTATTTCTTATTGAAGTCACTCCAAATCCATTAAGGAGTAAGCAATCTCATTATGTAGCCCCGCTGCTGCTATGTTGTTGTCATTACTGACAGTAATGCCTAGAGATCTCAACTGAGATTGGAACCCTATTGTGTTAGGTGCAGTACAAATACGTGCATTAGTCTTTGCAAGATCAAGGCCCCAGTCAGAGACACTCCTGACCCCGAAGAGTTTCTATTTTAAACAGATGAAGGTTGCAAGGAGAAACAGAGGCACCGAGAGGTGAAGCAACATTCTCGGGGCCACTGACTTCTCTTAAAGAAGCACCCAGCGAAAGCGCGTGCTTAAATCCTTTACCAGCCCTGCTGATTTCATGGAAGTTGTATGTGTGAATCAAATGAGATACAATGACCATTGCTCAATTAGACACAAATTTTGTTGTTATTCCACAAATGACCCCTTTGAGTTCAATGGCATGACCCATGGAGTAAGAGTTATAAGAATCAATATGTCCCTTAAATATTACGGGTGAAATTCTCACTCCATTGAAGTCAATGATGAAACTTTCATTAACTTCAGTTGGGCTTGAATTTCATCTTAGATTTTTGTGTGTGTTTTCTGCTTACTAGTATTACGCCATAGTTATCAAATGAAGATAAATGTAATAAAGTCAACTGTGTCCATTGTTCTTTTATAGTCTCTTTTTGTTATTCCTTCAGTGAGCTCCTTGAAAAATACCTTCACGGAAAAGGAATCCTGCAGTCCTAATGCATATTCACATTCAACCTCATTGCGACTCTTGTCTATACAAGAACTGCTGGATGGGACATGTGGGTTTATTTTGAGGGGACAGTTAGTCACATTTCAAACACAGCTAATGCATACCACTATAAGGCTCATAAGAACATAAGACTGGCCATACTGGGTCAGACCAATGGTCCTTCTAGTCCAGTATCCTGTCTTTCAACAATGGCCAATGCTAGGTGCCCCACAGGGAATGAGTAGAACATGTAACCATCAAGTGATCCATCCCCTGTTGCCCATTCCCAGCTTCTGGCAAACAGAGGCTAGGGGCAACATCCCTGCCATCCTGGCTAATAGCTATTGATGGACATTATCCTCCATGAACTTAAATCATTCTTTTTTGAACCTTGTTATAGTCTTGGCCTTCACAAAATCCTCTGGCAAGGAGTTCCACAGGTTGACTATGCATTGTGTGAAAAAATACTTCCTTTTATTTGTTTTAAACCTGCTGCCTATTAATTTCATTTGGTGACTCCTAGTTCTTGTGTTAAAGAACTTCTCCTGTATCTTTCTTATGATTGCCTGTGATACATGTGGCAGAAATGATGGCTTCCTAAAGACCTCATTCTTAGAATAGCTAGTATAGCCATTGGTCTTGATCCTGGATCTTTGATATCAGTGGCAGTTGTACCACTGGAATCAACTGGAGCTGTATCAGGTCCTTGGGGGTTAGGTTTAAGATGCTATTTGGAGGCAGCCTCCCAAATATTTTCACTTTCTTTTTTCAAATTACTTCTGATCAAATCCATGCAAATCTGCAGTATGGGCAGCTACCTATAGCAATGGTTTCCACAAGAGTAGATCTTCCACATAAGGAAGAGGCATTTTTCCTCCCAAACATTGCAAAAATACTTTCTTTTAGCAGACCCTAGAGACCAAAACCACAGCAGATAGCGAGCAACCAACTCAGTGTGACTGTTCCCTATTGTATATAGCACAGAAGTATTGGCATGGGAGGGCATCAGGGTAGATCGTACAAATGAAGCCGATAAACAAACAATGTAGCCTTGATTTTTAAAAGAGGGAAATGCACATAAGGATTGAGATAAATCAGAGCAGGAGAAGGAAAGCTGAGCTGATTGATGTGACTGTGTAGCAACATGATGGAGGAGATGACCCACTCGTTAGCCAGAGAGGCAAATGAAATGTCTCAAGTCATTTACCACTTGTGTTTTTTTCTGGGTGCGAACTACATTATACAATACAATAAACCCAGAGCAATTGTCCATTGTTGCTGAGTTTATTTCTCAGCATCTATCTATCTATCTATCTATCTATCTAATCCTAAAAGGAAGATTTAAGAAAGCTCAATTACAAATCAATTCTTGTGCAAATATATTTTAAAAAGATGAGCAATGTCCACTCTTCTACTTAGATTTAATACACAACAGGGTCTATTCTTATTTTCAGGCATGAGGATTCATGCATTGAGAATAGCCCCCAAAGTAACAGTTGCTATGATCACAATAGAATACAGGAAGTAACTCAAGTTGCTATGGTGGTCCAGGAGTAGGCTTGTGATTAGAGCTGCCTGGAAGATGAAAATTTCATTTTGTGACTACTTTTGTGGTTTCAAAGTGTATTTTCATTCCACAGTAGAATGAAAACAAAATGTTTCGATTTTTTGGGGGGTGATACAAGTGGGGGAAACAGCTGTTTTCAGACCAAAAAAGCTCAGGATTCTGATACAGACTAACACGGCTACCACTCTGAAACCTGTCACCATGCAGGGCACTGAGTTTAGCTGTAAGAAGTGGAAATCCATCAACCTAATGAAAAAACTTTTCATGTGCTGTGTATTTATACCTGCCTCTATTTTCCACTCTATACATCTGATGAAGTGGGTTTTAGCCCATGAAAGCTTATGCCCAAATAAATTTGTTAGTCTCTAAGATGCCACAAGGACTCCTTGTTTTTGCTAAAACAACTAAATGTTTCTTCATCAAAATTGCTGAATCATCAAAATGGAAATGTCACACACAAATTTGTCAGAACTGACCCCTTTTCAACAACAACAACAAAAAGTTGATGAGTTTCAAAGTTCCCAAAAACATAATATTTCAACATTTTTGAAGTCAACAATTCGGGTTTTCCAGCTCAAGACAACTTTTGATTTTGAAACGGAAGCCAATGAGAGTAAAAAGAGGAAAAATGATCAAAATCAGAATGAATTATTTTGAAATCAAAGCTTGCCTGATCCTTGATTTTTGGGAGGTTTTGTTTGGCAAAAATATGTCAAGATAGATCGAGTCCCAGATCAGGACAGGATTTTTTTTTAATATTTTGAAAATTTTCAGAGGACGAGGAAGCTGTTGTCCATCCAGCTCTATTGGCCAGTAGCAAACACAGTGGCAGGTCACAATCCACAATGTAATAGTCTCAACCTCAGAGGTGATGACATTTGTTTCTTACAACCCTTCCCCCCCCCCCAAAAAAATATCTTTTGGTTTTACTAATTTTCAATCTTTGGCCCAGAGCTTGGCTCCATCCATTTCAATAGAGCAATGTCAATTTACTGTAGCCAAAGATCTAGCCTTCCTATTCTTGCACTGGCCTCTATCAAATCCTCACCTGATTAATATTCCCCCCCACCAGTTTTCATATTCTCAGCATACCGGCCATATTAGCTCATTTCAGACACAATCCCACCCTCTTACCAGCACTCCCAGCTGGTCCATTGTTAGCAAACAAGTTCATGATTCTGCAAGTCCTACTCCGGGAACAGGTCCATGAGATTCACCTACCACAAACTGGTCAGATTTTACATTTTGATCTCTCTAGTCCTATTAAATAGACACTATTTCTGAACACGTTTCCATTTAGTCAAGAAAATCTTTTGTAAGCAGAGACACGACGACAGCGGTTTATGGAAGGCTGTATGGTAGCTGCTGTGTATACCAGTTCTTTTGTTTAGCTAGTGCTTTGTGGAGGGCTGATTCCTGAATAGGAACATGTTAAGTGTTGAGTCACATGAGAAGTGACTGCCTACAGGGGGATCATGTACTGGCTGTGTGTGCAGGAAGATTTTTTCTGAACTAAAGCCATGGTTAAAATCAAATCAAGGTTCACATAAACTTACCTATAATCAGGACACTCAGAACTTGCAGTTGAACTTCTAGCTTTTACCCTCTGAATCTTAGGTGAATTTCCAGAATATATTGAAAAAGGGAGTTTAATCCTTGATATTCAATGGGCCAGAGCTTATGTAGGCTTCTGCTGATGGAAATCCTGATGAAGACTCCTAGTTTGCTGGAGGACTGAGGCACTACAAGAACATAAAGTGTAGCCCCATAATTTCCCTTCCAGGGCAGGTGCAGAGGGGTGGGACCCAGGGTGAGCCATATAAAGCTAGTGCAACCCCCCAAATAATACTGGCATGGGAATTGTTTGTGTCATGGACAGCCAAGACATGCATTGACCAGATGAACAGGTTAAAAACAGATCATTACTTTTCCACAAGAAATTTCAAACATTTTCATTTCTTAAAAAAGTGTCACCAGAATTTTTCTCAGAAATTGAACAGAAATCTAAACCCAAACCCAAACCCATTTTTTAAACACCAAGTTTTTCATCAAAAGCAGATTTAAAAAAACAATAAACCAAAAAAGTGTTCCATTTCTTTGCTTTCTGGGATTTTGGGGGTTTAAAAAACTGGCAAGTTTGGACCAAAATAGATTTCCCACATTTTGGCAGAAAAGGTGTATTTTGGTAATAAAAATAAGAACATAAAAATGGCCATACTGGGTCTGACCATCCAGTCCATTATCCTGTCTTTCAACAGAGGTCAATGCCAGGTGCTCCAGAGGGAACGTACAGAACAGGAAATCATCAAGTGATCCATCCCCTGTCGCCCATTCCTGACTTCTGGTAAACAGAAGCTAGAGACACCATCCCTGCCCAGCCTGGCTAATAGCCATTGATGGACCTATCCTCCATGAACTTATCTAGTTCTTTTTTGAACCCTCTTATAGTCTTCAACGTCTTCTGGCAAGGAGTTCCACAGAAAATGTTTCAATGAAAAAAATTTGTACCAGCTCTGTTGCTATGAGAGTGTCTTCTCAACAGGCACCACCAATGGCATTCCTAGGGAGATTGGGGTCTAATTTACAAGCTGGTGGAGAACAGTAGAGCCTGTCCTTTCTTGGAGTGGCTCTGAACCCAGTTGGGATCCAAGCTGGTGCAGAAAGAGGTAAACTACAATTGCTATGATCACAATAGAGCTGCCTTGAAAAATACCTGCACCAGCAGCATGGATTCTGGCCCTGGGCTTCATAGTTCAAACCATTCATTTTATCAAAGTTGAAAGAGACAGATCCAAAGCTCATAAAAATCAATGGAAAGACTCCCATAGACTTGGGATCAGACCCCATATACAGGCAATAGACTATTAGGACTGAGGACTTTGATTTTCATTACCTAAGAATCTGGAATTGACAAATTTCAGAGAGAGTTTTTAAAATGTAATGTCATTTCATTGGCTTCAATAGAGCTATGTCGATTTATATCAGCTGAAGATCTGGCTGTAAATATTTTAAAGCCAGCTGAGAAAACAACCCCTCAGATTGTATTATTGGATGTTACTTTACAATATACTGTATAAAATATTCAGTTGCTCTATCGGTTGGAGATTTCTTTGCAAGCTTTCCAAGCTAGGTATAACCTCTCTCTTGCTCCTTCCCCCAGATGAAAAATCTGGTTTATAATGGAAATGCTGAAACCACCTCAATTATAGTGATGCTATTGGGCTCTGGCGTAATGAAGGAATTTTCTCCTTTTTGCACTATGAATACTAATTGAGGCTAGGTTTTAATGCAGCAGTGCAGTAAAATGGTGCCATCTAAAGGAACTGAAAGCAAAAGAATGCCAGTCATCAGTGAAAGTGACAAAGACCATTTGAGTTTTATCTTTTCTCATTCTTTAAAAACAACAACAACCGCCAACCAAACAAAAAAACAGCCCACAAAACACTATTTCCCAGAAGATAAATTCTGGAGACTAAGAGGTTCTGGATAAATAAAAGCCCAATTGGCGCCCTTAAGTGATGTGTGCACGTTTGTACAGACAACGCAAGATGGGCACTTAAGAAATATCTGTACACACAGGTTAGACTGTGTCTTTCAGCCCTGTCTCGAGGAAGAAGGAATGCAGCTTCATTGTGTCAGGAGTAGCTCCAGGAGGTACTGTGACTCAGAGGGGAGTTTGGGTCCCAGTTCCTTCCCTACTTCATCTTTGCCCCGGCCTAGAGGGATAGTAAGTTATGGCTCTCCCGTGTTACCTCAGCTGCTCTGGTCAGCTTGTTTAGGGAACTGAGGAATGGATACGTGTAGGGCCCCACTAAATTCACAGTCCATTTTGGACAATTTCACGGTCATAGGATTTTAAAAATAATAAATTTCATGATTTCACCTATTTAAATCTGAAATTTCACGGTGTTGTAATTGTAGGGTCTTGATCAAAAAAGGAGTTCCGAGGTGGGTCCCAAGGTTATCGGGGATGGGGAAGTTGTGGTATTGCTACCCTTACTTCTGTGCTGCTGCTGGTAGCAGTGCTGCCTTCAGAGCAGGGCAGCAGCAGCGCAGAAGTAAGGATGGCCTGTTATGGAATTGCCACCCTTCTGCGCTGCTACCGGCAGAGCTGGGCCCTAAGTCAGCAGCCGCTGCTGTCCAGCTGCCTAGCTCCGAAGGCAGCACAGAGGTAAGTGTGGCAATACCAGGTCCCCCCTCAAATAATCTTGTGACCCTCTGCAACTCCCTTTTGGGTCAGGATCCCCAATTTGAGAAATGCTGGTCTCCCCTGTGAAATCAGTGTAGTATAATGTGAAAGCACACAAAAGACCAGGTTTCACGGGGTGTGGGGGGGAGAGACCAGATTTCATGGATAGTGATGCATTTTTCATGGCCGTGAATTTGGTAGGGCCCTAGATATGTGGAAATCCAACTCTGCGTCCTCCTGCTCCAAATGTGGAGGAAGTGGGCAGGCCCTGCCTCCATCCAGCTGAAAATTTAGGGGCCTTATTCCTCTTTAGCCCTGGCAGCGTAAGGGCGTTGTCCTTCTGAGGTTGAAATAATTCATCCCGATGCAGGTATTGTGGATAAAGCCTTGAAAAAGGAGGTTTTGTCTCCAGTCAGCGGTTCTCAAACTTCATTGCACCGCAAGCCCCTTTCTCACAACTAAAATTACTACATGATCCCGGGTTGGGGGGCTGGAACCCAAGCCCTCCTGCCCCAGGCTGAAGCCCTTGGGCTTTAGCTTCAGGCCTGGGTGGTGGAGCTCAGGGTTTGGTTTCAGCCACAGGCCCTAGTGAGTCTAACACGGGCCCAGACAACCTGATTAAAATGGGGTTGCGACCCACTTTGGAGTCCTGACCCACAGTTTGAGAATTGCTTCTCTCTAGATCAACATTTCTGGGTATATTTCCAGGTATATTTCCAGCTGTGCAGAGTCCTGGCTGCCCTGTTTGTAGGGGCAGAGTTCATCTGCAGCTTTGTACCCACATCGTGAATTGGGGGTGCAAATGTGAATGGCAGGTGAAGAGCCCACAGGCTCTTTCAGAGGGACACTCTTACCTCTAAATTATGAATGTCTCCTTTCTGACAAGCCGTTCTTCTGAAGCTTTACCCCCAAAAGTTGTCGCTGACTCTGTCGGAATTTGGATTTGTGGTTGCTGAGAATTTGAACCGTGGGGCGTGGCTTCTACACCAGCCATGCTGCTGTTGCATTTGGAACCAGGAAATATTTTGAAAGTTGCAATGTGAAAAAAACCAACAACCTGTAGGAAGGAAAGATTTGGACATGACTGCATGGACCTCAAAGAATAAGCCCCTCAGATGCATCCATATTAGGCTCAAGGTACAGGAGTCAATGGACCTAACATGCCTACTGGTCTGTAGGCTGGCAGTTGAAGACCATGTAGAACTGCCAGAGGAACACATGGACTTGCTGTCCAGCATGATGTTGAATTACCTAGTGACTAACATCCACATAGATAATGGCAAAGAGAGCCTAGCTTTCCATCTCTTGTTTTGCATGAGTTACTCATAGTCTATATCCTGGCACCTAAGTATCATGTTCAGCCTAGGAATGGGCAATGGAGACATGACAAGTGTACTGCTCTTTTGGGCCAGGCTTTGTAACATCATAGCTTTCCTTGATCCCAGGAGGGGAATGAATCCACAAAGCTGGTTGGACTTCAAAAGTTCGTGAATGAATAAAACTTTCAACACCCCTTTGAATAACAAATTACTAGCTCCAAGGCCAATGCGCTGCTGGGTTAGCAGAACATTATAGTTACCTGATGACTATGACTATTGACAACCTGAACCCAAGTCTTCCCGTGTCCCCACATCAGCCACCCATATCTTAAGGAAAAATCTTCCAAATTACTCTACAAACTGATACCTTTTCAATATGGTCTTTTTGGAGGAGGCTTATTTGATACAATGTAATTGAAAATGATATCCCTGCTGTATAATTCAATTAAAAAAAACTTATAGCAGAGTTGTAAATTGAATAAATTCTTCCATTTTGAGCTTGTCAGAAGACTGTTCTCTTTCCTCCTGGATGAAGATTTGGCCACCATGATCCATGTGCTGGTCATCTGTAGAATGGGCTGTATTTGTGAACTACACAGCTGCCTGCATCCTTAGTGAGAACGTTTCAGGGGCTTTTACGTCAATATCAACTCAAGACCTTGCTCTAGATCTTCAAAACTCACCAATGGATCAAGATCCTGCTAAATGAGAAATTGTCTTCTCAAGACAAGTTGTACAGAGCCCGTGAAAGCTGGAGATTCTCAGCTGTTGGATTTCATTCACAGAATGAGCAACCAGGGGAGATTATGGTGAGCCAAAACCTGATTGGTGTGAGGATGTGCTGCAAGACCCATGTCTATGCTAATGCTCTCCCGCCATAACCAAAGGGTTCCGATGTCAACTACAAAACCAAACCAGTATTGTGTATTTAAAAATGGAGTTTTCCTCTAGAAAAGGCAAAGAGAAGATTCCTCTACGAAGTATACACACCATGGCAATTCTCATTTACACTAAAGTCCCTTTCCATGGCTCTGACAATAATTTATACCCACTTTAAGTTCCCTGGACGCTGGCAGAGAGGTGTAAAGGGGCTTTCGTGTAAACAGTAATGAGGTCCTAGATCCAGTTTGTATGTTCATCACTAAGATACTGCTGGATCTCACCTACATCTTTCTACTGGCTAGAGCATGGAAAAGCCCCAGTCATTATAGTGATGACGTACAGTGAATGTCTCTTGGTAGAAGCTTCGTATGTGTTTCCCAGCTTCACAGTGGGCCAGATTCTCTCCTGAATCAAGGCTGTTCTCAGTGCAGGGGCCTCAGGAAGCTGGCTCTAGTTTCCTGGTTCTGCTATGACAACTGTGCAACTTAGAGCTAAGGTCCCTTATGCCGCCTAGGCCAGTGATGTGTTGCCATGGCTTGACTCCACTGCACTATGCCTGCCACCTCTCCTTCCTTCCTGACAAGCCCACTGTGCCAAGTTGCTGGGAGAGACATAAGTAGATGCCGCAGAATAAAGCACAGCAAAGAGCTATTTTATACTAGCAATTCTCTGATGGATATTTGAGGCCAAACTGGGTAAACCATGCCTGCTGTCTACTTCATTGCATGCAACATGTCAGTTCTTTGATCTTTGTTGTAGTTTGGGCTTGTTAGCTACTCACAAGGAGAGAATTTTTGGACGAGTGCAATGTTTTGAATGTAAGGAACTTAACACAGAGAATTCGAGTTTGGTCTCCGTGCCAATGTCTGTTTATAGGAGCTGCAAAGGACTGTTTCAAGCGTGGCTCATAGTGCCTCTTGTAGCCTTTTCTATGTATTATTTATTATCTATAATGCCTGGGAGTCCCAGCTCTGAAACAAGTGTGCTAGGTGCAGTACAGGAACTATTTATAAGTCCAGCCCCGAAGTGTCCGACAAATTCCCTTGGCACATAAATGAGGAGCAAATAGAATCCAGGGACTTCTACCTTAATTTGCTTGCTCTTAAGGATCACAGAATAGGCCAGCACTGGGCTATTGATTTTTGTAACATTAGGATCTGGGCCAATACGCACAGAGTACCTCTTATGTGCATAAGGAACCTTTAAAAAATGTTAAAAGTCAAGGGGAAAAATTCTCTAGTATTGGCTTTAAGAGAAAATAGTCAATTTATTTTGCATTAAGGCAGTGATACTCAGACTGCAACTTTGCAGCACATGATATTAAAACACAGTGTGATTTAATTATTAACCAGTCAGGATGCTTTTACTGTGTTGTTAACCGATTAAGTTATCTACTTGCACTAAGTTATTAACTTATTTGCTGTGAGAATTATATATAATGTGTATATATAAACTAAATATTTCCCCTGTCACACTGTTTAAATATGAATAGTGTTATAGTAAATGAAGCAATGAACTCACACGGCTGTGGCTCTTTTGGGTAATGTTGCTCGCTAATTTGGCTCCTGAACCACTGAGTCTGAGTATCACTGCATTTACGCATTAAGGTTTTTGGCACCCCTCAAGTAGCATAAAGGGAAGGGTCATAGGAATCCTTTACTCTGAGTTCCAGCCACATGAGGAAGGCTCATGCTTTTGTTTCTGTGATTAGTTATTTTTTTTCCCAGGGTTTCACAGTTTTACAGCTTCCCCCCTTCTTCATGTTACTCAACTTGAAACCAATAAGACCACCCTGCGATAAAGACGTCATGCAAAATGTATATGTCATTAATCACTTCAGTTACCTTTCAATCCAATGCAATCCCTTTGTTGGACTCTTCCCTTATGTTATTGGAAAAATAAACAGACATGTATTTATAATAGCCCCTTAGGGCAAAGTCAACAGTTGCATTTACTTTCTTATTCAACATCTTCAGCACCAGCTAGGTAGTCTTTAAAACTCTTCCAAACACTACAAAGAAATAACTGTATTTTCCAAAACAAATGATTTGGATTACATATGGCATGATGATAGATGTAACTTCAAAAGTTATCTTAACATTGTACCTTGATTTCTAGGCACTGTGAGTTTAAAGCCATAACCTAGGTTGAAACTAGTCTTCAGATTTCCAATAGTCATGTTAAGACATGCTAAACCTGCTCTATAGAACAACTAATACATGCTTTGGGTATATAGTGAGGCTAAGGGCATGGAGCCCTGGGCTTTTAACCACTCAAACCATGTGTTAATGGACCAGTAAAACAAGCAAACATACCTTAATTCTATTTCACACGTCTTAATAGACTGTTGCAAAGCAGAGAGCTCAAAAAGTTAGGAAATACCAGAATGAAAGTTGTCCACTAATGCAGTAGGTCCCCCTTGTGTATGGGTGTCCTGATACAGTCTTTCATTATATGTTCACATACTATTTTTTCCCATTTTATGACCCCTGCCTCATTCAGGGCACAGAACGCACCTGCTCTGGGAGTGAATTGTGGCGGTGTAGCTAAGAACACTGCTGCTGCACTGGTTGGAGAAGGTGAAGACAAAGAGGACGGGGATTGCAGGAGGAGAAACAGGGCTGGTGCAAGCACTAGACGACCTAGGCGGTTGCGTAGTCATGTTCGACAACAGCATTCACGACCGCTGCGTGCTTCTGGGTATGTCTGCCAAAATGCCGCCAAAGCGGACGGGTGCTGTGTGATCTGCCGCAGAAATGCCACCATATCCTTCCATGCCATGGGAAACTACTCTGCATAGAGCCACAAGACTGTACTATACAAACAATCCAGGCTGCTCCATTTCTCCTCACTCGAGATGGGGAGAAAAGGGTTCAGACAACATGACAATGGTTAATTTATTAAAGGAGTCCTGGGCACAGGTCCTTATAATGTATTATGCATGAATAGAAGTTGCTACCCGCATCTGGTGATTGAAAGATGCCAGGATTTCACATTGCATTGTTGGGTCCTCCCCACTGCCACCTTTGTTTGCTCTCCAGTATATATCTATCATCAGTTGGGCTTAGCAGAGTGAAATAAAGATCACCTGTGACTGTTTGTAAAACTAGGTCTCTTCTTCTTCCAGGGCTCCCCGCAACCCCACAGGGACGATCGACTGGTCACTAAGTTACTCCGAATATTTTTGAATGGAAGCACTAGCTGAAGATCCTCAGCATAAAACATACCTACAAAGACTGTTTGCAAAGCAAATTTACCCTGGATTTCCGATACCTAGAAAAGTTTTTTCTATTATATTTATTTAAAATTACAATAGTTTACATTAGAAACAAGCTCAAACAATTAAGGTAAAAGATAAATAACTGCATACAGTTTAATTTTTCAAAACGCAAACATACATCTTTCATTGTTCCATTATCGGAGTATTAAGCCCAATATAATTTCACGATGCATTTTCGCTGGCTTACAAGCTCTGAAGTTAAACAGGCCTGACTTTTATGAAATAATCTTTATTTCTGTCCAGTCTGCAAATCATTGTCTGGGAGGACTTGGAATTACCCGGGGACCCCTTTAAAGTTCATTTCGGTTGTGGTGTTTCCAACATGAATGCAGAGACTCCCAACAATTCAGCAACCTCCTGTACTCCGGCCCACCAAGTTATAATAGTTCCCTTTGTGAACTGCTCAAGACCTCTGCTGTCTCATGGGACTCACTGCATGATCGGGAACCACATCCTGTCCTGGGGCCAAATCCAGTGCCCGCTGACGTGACTAGGAGTCTTTCAGTGCTCTGAGAATGAAGCCCAAATGGCAGAGAAGCTACTTATAGGACATTCTCTCCCAGGATATACTGAATATGAGCTTCAGCGGAGGATCTCAAAGCATTTTACAAGCGCAAGTACCCCCAAGGCTTAGGAACCGGACGATGACATTTAGTCAGCACTGGGGACAATACAGAGCCATCGGAGGCATAACCGTTCCTTCCCAATGCCCCAGGCTGCAAGGGGAATGTTATGATGCCATGGGAGGCAGGTGAATCCCCATTTTGGGGAGGGCAGCCTGCCAGCCCCACCCCTTCTGCCTGAGCAGCTCTCCCTCACGGCCAGAGGACCCCCCCTAGGCTGCCAGCTGGCCCCAGCGCCAGCCTGATGCTCCACCTGGGCTGCCAGTGGGCCCGAGTGCCGGCTCCAGTACCAGGCCACTGGCCTAACCCCCAGGTCGGCCTGAACCATCCGAGTCCCTGGCCACTGGCTGGAGCTGAGTCCCCACCGGCTTCAGGGGAGATGGGGGAGTGAGGGCAGGGCCTCCCCGGGGGAGCATGAGTGGGGCCATGGCCTGCGTGAGGGGATGCTTAGCTTCCCTGGGCCTGAGGTGCCCGCTGCCTATGTACGTTGCACCATCCCTTCAGATGGTGTGTCACTGGCATATCTGGTGACCCAGCACTGGGGGAGGGGCTGGGTCCTGGCTGCTTTATTGAATCGATTTCAGCCATCAAAAGAAAGTCTAAAGCACGTGCAAGGATTACTTGAACAGGTACGTTTTAAAAGTCACCTTTAAAGAAGCTACTGTGAGAACAGAGTGCTGTTATGTCTATTCAACCGGCACTGAAGTTGTGTAGTGTTCTGAATGATGACTATGAATACCTATCAGACAATACTAGCCATCCTTTTATAGTCTCACAAAATGCCCCAGGGAATACTCCGATTGCTATTGAAAAAGCTGGCTTCAAAATAATCCATTCAAAAGGAGGAAATAATAGGAAGCTCAGATGCACTGATCCTGTAATTCTTGTACTAGAATTACAGTCTGAAAGGACCAATTGCATCAACCACAGATATGGCAAAGCCTTTAGGGTGAGTGAATTTGGCTTTGGAGAATATATCAGGTCTGTAGTAAGAAACTGAGTACCATCACAGGAAGAATAAGAGTCCAGATCTTCCTAATAGGAGCATGGAAAAGCTCATATGAAGAGGGAGAGAAAAAAGTGGGATTGTTTACCTTAGATGGGAGACAAACAAGAGAGGACATGGTAAAGAATATATAATAATGAATGGTTTCAAAAAGGAAATCCGGAAGCTTCTGTTCTCCCTGTTTCATAACACCAGAACAAGAGGACATTCAATGAAGTTAAAAGGTGGAAATTCAGAATCTAGAAAAGGAAATGTTTTTTCATTCAATGTGTAGGCTGTGGAAGTCACTGCAACAAGAAATCATTGAGGCCACAACTTAGCAAGATTCTGAAAGGGACGTTATATGACTAAGAATATCCATAGTTGTAATGATCAATACTAAAAAGTTTTGAGAGGGATATAAAACCCCATGCTTGACAATTTAAGTCAATCTCTATTAAAGATCAGGATGACAGCTAGTGTGTAATCCAAGCAAGAAAGCTTGTCTCTCTCACCATCAGAAGTAGGTCCAGGGCAAGATATTACCTCACCCATCTTGTCTAGCTAATTGGGAGACAGATTATCCCTGTATTCTAGGGCAGAAAGTTTAAAACAAACATAAGGAAGTACTTCTTCACACAGCACTGCCAACCTGTGGAACTCATTGCTAGGGAATGTTGTGAAGGACAGAAGTGTAACTGGGTTCAAAAAAGAACTAGATAAGATCATGGAGGCTAGGTCCATCAATGGCTATTTCCCAAGATGGTCAGGGTTGCACCAGAGGTGAAAGTAGAAACAGGGACTTACCAGTACGGGGCTGGGTTGGGGCCGGCTTTGGCTCCCGGAAGGGGTGGGGCCTCGGGAAGAAGGGGTGGGGCCGGAGGGGTCAGATCCAGCCCCGGCCTGCCCTGTACCGATAAGTGCCATCCTCCTCCCGCTACTGCCCTGGGTCCTTTAAAGCACTGCTGGAGCTCCTGGCTGCCACTGCTACCCCAGGGCTCCAGGTGCTACTGCCCTGGGCCCTTTAAATAGCCCCGGAACCCTAGGGTAGTGGTGGCGGGGCTCTGGTGGCTATTTAAAGGGCTGTGGTGGTAGAAGCAGGGGAGCTCCTGACCCTTTAAATAGCCCCCGGAGCCCCACAGCTGCTACCCCAGGGCTCCAGCAGCAGGGCTCTGGCAGCAATTTAAAGGGCTTGGGGCTCCAACCACTGCTGGGAGTCCCCGGCCCTTTAAATTGCCACTAGGGGAAGCCTTTTAAATTGCCTCCTGGGTGCCCCCGGTACGGCGCACCAGCTCTTGTCAGTATCCCATACCAGGGTATATCAGCTTACTTTCACCCCTGGACGCAACTCCATGCTCTGGGTGTCCCTAAACCTGTGACTGGATCACTGGTATCCTGTTCATTCCCTCTGAAGGTCTGGCACTAGCCACTGTCAGAAGACAAGCTACTGGCTCAGATGGATCAGTGGTCTGACCTAGCACGGCCATCCTTGTGATTGAACGCTTGATGTTGAAACTGTTCTTTGTCAGAAAATTGGGGTTTTGCTTAAACACATTTGTTTTTTAAAAAGTGTCTGTTTCCCGAGGAAAAAGAGAGTGTTTGAAAACCCAAATATTTTGCCCCTAAACAGAAAGTGTTTGGCTGAAAGTCAAGATATTTCTGTTTGGAAATGCTGCTACCGTGCCTCAGAGCCACAGTCCAGTTTCCTCATGGCTCTCCAGACTAGGCTTTCTGAATGGATTCCATGTCTCAAGCAGCACCACACCAGGGGCTCCCACCCTGGGAGAGGTCATCTGACCAGGGGAGTCTATAGAGGAGAATGGGAGCATAAGGCAGCTGAAATACTAATCCCCTGAGGCACTGAAGTAGCCATGTTGAATGGAAATATTTAGGGTTTTTTCCTGTCCAGCACTATTGTATTCCAAGATATCCAAAGGAGCCCCGTGGATAAAATTGCTTGTGAACTTAAGAAGAAGAAGGTGGGAAGACTGTCACAAACTGGATATGTTTAAGTTAAAAGGCCCATGACATAGGGCCCTTCCAGGGTCCTGCTAGAGTCACTCAGGTAGGCGTGACATCAAGCTGAAGGAAATGTTTGTAGTTCAAGTCACCGACATGTGTTTTGATTGACTGATGTGACTGGAATGAGGTTGCCACCTCTATTGGGGTGTTATCTGGGGGACATTGAAAAATCCCCAGTGGAACAGCAGCTCGGGTGAACTGGAGGTAGCAAGCTTCCCTACCATGGCTCCCATGACCCCAGTCTGATGTCCCACCAGGACACTATGGGCCTTTGTCATTCTGATCCTAGGAGTGGGTTAGGGGGCAAATATTGCCCAAAATAAGACACAGAGAGAGAATCAAATGATGCCACCACTTCCATCAGCATTGGCAGAATCCTAAACAACATCTAAAATTGGAACGTGGGGTTCCTGCTGTCATCTCCTCCCTAGTGTCCTTTTTCTCCCCTGACTTATTTTCTTTTTCCTGCCTCCCTGTTTAAGAAGAGTCTGGCTTAACCATTTACAACCCTGCTGAGAAAGGCAAGCTAAAAGCACTTGTGACAGCAGCCACCTGGGCCAAACCCAGGCACTGACCTTGGGATCTCCAGAGAGAGGGGAATGAGTCACTATAGCTTGAATTAAATAGCCAGACTCTCTAGTTGGGGGCTGTAACAGATTCATCTCTCTTCTGTTGACAGGGCACAGAGAGGGACACACAAATACATAGCGATCAGTGGGTGAACACTATATCTTAAACTGCCCAATACTGGCAAAAATTTGCCATGTCTCGCAGTGTCTGATAAGGTTGTGTTCAGTGTTTCCCAATAGTGAGTTTGTAGAGACAGAAGCTGCATACTCCATCTTTTGAGATTCTTTTCTCTGCCCTTCTGTGTGTGTTTGGCCTGATGAAATCTGACCCTGTTTCCTTTAAGACAAAACAGCGAGAACAACCCCGAGTGCCTAAACTAATCTTTTCTTCTCCTCCTTGCCCCAAAAGGCAATTAATACCATCTTTTAGCTACTAAAAGACTGTCAAAAGGGGATTTCTCCCCATTAAAGACTATAATGCCAAAGGGAAAGAAATATGGGAATATTGAAATGAAAAGCCTCAATTTATCAAGTTTCAAATGCTTTAGCATAACTATTCTTTCCCCCATGTGTTTAATTAAGGGTTAAAAAAGACTTTTAATAGCGGTTATTACAAGGAGAGGCACCAGTGATAACACCACAACACCCTATCCTACACTGACTTGTTTAATGTTGTTATACTAAACAAGGCATCTCACCCATTGCTGGACTTGAAAGAGGCCCCCTATCATCACAACAGTTGTGGAGATGTCCATCCAAGCATGCTCACTGGGAGGACAGAGGCTAGCTCAGCTCCACCAATCAAGAAGAATACATGGGATGTCTGTTTCCCCTCTCTGATGCCTACCCAAACGTTAGAACTAGAATATGAAGGAGTAATGGTCTTTCTAAATGGTGATCTAATTTCTCACCTTAATTCCACACTTTTCAGGTGAGAGGGTTCTCAGGATCTCTTGCAAAAACTCAGCTCATGCTTCTTTAGTTTGAGAGAGGCCATCCAGAACAGGTGGCTCTCCTGGGTACTTGGGCCGGCCATGCATTTCTATACCCCTTAATGCCCATCTCTAGTTAACCACAGCATCTCAAACAGTCAGACAAAAACTTCAGATCAGTTCTTGGCTAACATGAAAGAATCCGATGGGTGGGGATGGAAGCATTTGCATGAACTCTTCAGTCTCAAACGGCTCACCTTTGGGACACCTGTGAAAATACTTGTCTAACCCAGCTAAGCTTTCTGCATGACAGCTCACCTGGGTGCAGAGCCAAGATCTTTTGTGGTGAACAGAGCCCTCAGTCAGCCACACCTGCTTTTTTATGCCTCCCTGTTTTGAAAAATACCATGAGTGTTCGGGTCTCAGTCAATAATATCGACTTAGGAAGCTTTTGCATGTATCTTGTACCCACACATATTGCAGCCCATGCCTTGAAAGATGACCGATTTTCTGGGGCAAGTGTTACGATAAAGATTTCAGATATGAAATATGTGAAACATCGACAAATATATTTTTCTTCTATTATTGATTGCAAAATGGGGAAAGTAAAATCAGTTCTCTAACATGCAATCCCTTCTTGAATCTTTATGAATGCAGGCATCTGAATTCTACATCACAGGGAATTTATTTCCTTGATGGAGAACATACTCAGTTCAGGGATACCAAAGATACTGTACAATGTCCATTTCATTTCTGTGCTATCCATCTCTTTTTTTAATTGATAACACCTCCACTGTGGAAAAAATAAACACTGGTGAGTAGAACTGGTCCAAAAAAAAAAGATCATATTCATAAAAATTTTCATCAAGAATCGTCTCATTTATCGACATTCAAAATCTAGATGAAAAACTGGAAATTTTAAATGTGTGATATTTTTCCAATGAGTTCTATAGCTGACTGAAAAAGCAAAGGAGGGTTTTTTTTCCAGATTTTCATCAAAATGTTCTGTATCGTCTTTCACTGAAATTGTAATGAAAATTTGTATCAAAATTGTGAATTTTGAAGCCTTTCGACCAGCTCTTTTGGATCACTGTGAAAATCCCGTGGCAGATGGAAAGAAATGTGGAGCTCACTCCTGCAGTGTTGTCAGTCATAGGCTGACAGTAATGAGCTCTGTTGTGGTATATCAGATACGGAGCGTATCATGGCGAGGCTCATTGCTTTTGAATGGTAAATGTCAATGATTTAGTGGTGACCACCATTTATTGATATATGTAGAGAGTGCACTAAGCACAATACTTCCATCCAGACAATATTTGTTATGCTGGCAGCATTGCTTCTTCCCTTATACAATAAGTCACATGCAGTAAAATATCTCCTATCAACTTCTTTCTCTCCATTGCCTCTGAGTGATGTTGCTCCCCATTCCACTCATTTGCATGCTGTAATCTGTTGAAGATACATGTAGAGGAATGCAGAAAACATACTGTAACAGGGAATGGGAGTATAATGTCTGGGCCATTATGGAACTCTCTCAATTGCCCCTATTAAATAGAATAGTGGAGCTAAGGCCATGTCTACACTAAAGACCATGTGCCACTGTAAGGTCCCCTGTGTAGCTGCTCGATACCCATGGGAGAGATGCCCATGTTCATATGGACGATGAGATTGTTTCTGGGAGAGAGAGAAACCGTCCTGGCTTCATGGCAAAAGCCAACCACTATCGGACAGGGTTAGGGAGAAATTTCTTCTCTGGTCAGGTCATTCCATAACTGTCCTTTGCAGAGTTTATCACACCTGCCTCTGAAGTATTTGATGCTGACTGCTGTTGGAGTCAGGCTATGGAACGAGATAGACCAATGGTCTGCACTCCATGGGAAAGGCCAGACCAGAGCACTGCTGAACTGGGGGGATCTAAAGAACACCACAGCTTCCCTGCGACTTTCCCAGCTCGGGTCAGGCCAGGCATAGTGAAGCTACATGGACTGTGCCCCAGGTGAAGAAGCTGATTTACTGTCTAACTGCCTATTCTAAGGGAAGTCTACAATAAAAAAAAAAAAAAAAAAGTATTCCTTTTGGCTTGGGAAAGACAGCTGGGAGACTCTAGGCCTCCTGCTGACAGAGTCTGAGAAAATGGTAGAGAAAGCAATCTTCCAGCCACCTCCCTACAAGAATTAGTCTGGCCAGTGGTCAATAAACCTTCCCTTAGAGCATATGTTCCCACCAACTACTGCCTTGCATCGAGTCTGCCTTGCCAAAGTGAAGTGACTGAACAGACCATGGCCTCCTGGCTCCCAGAACTCCTGAGCTCCATCGGCATCTGAGATCTTTCCCAGTCAGTCTTCACACCTAGATCCAGAAGAAAGACTTCTGGTCATGCTGACAGAGGGGCCAAATCTCAGTGTTGTTGATACACTATTAGATTGGTCACTGATCCGCACAGTGCTACTCATCTACTTATGGAAATGTGTGGAAGTAATTAGAAACCTTTCAACTGGTTTCAATCACTCCACTTTTCACACTGTGATATCTACTTCTTGTCATCAAATGTCCTATCCCCTCTCAGTTACATGAGTGTAAATGCCAGATTCTGATCTCAGTTACTGCAGGTTGAAGCCAGAGTAGTTATCAATGAAATCAACTCAGTAACTCTGTATTTACATCAATTTTAGTGCAATCTGTGTCTAGCCCTTAAGTGTGATTAAAACCAACCAGAAGTAAATATTATATGTTGATGAAAATAGAATATGCTACTATTTAATTGGGATGTTATTTTAAAAATCAGATGAATCATATTTTTGGCCACAAAATATAATTTCAAAGATTTGCAGGTATTTAGCTGTAATCCTACCAAACCTTGACTTCTTTGCTATTCTTGTCTTTCAATAGCAAAGAAAACTGAAAGTCTCTCTTCTGCTACTTCTGAACAGCTGTTACCGTATGTTACTACCCCCCTCCCCATTTGTATTGTCAACACATTCTTCCAACTGAAAAGAAACAACAGTAGGAGTTCTAAAAAGAACCTTTTGTTTCTTTCTTTTTAAACTTCACAAACAGCTGTATTCTTCGTAGCTGAAACCACCCCACCAGTTCTGCACTGGGACAGAAAGCAACATCTGAATTATCCTGTAGCTGGCCAGGAGGTGTCTTATTACAGCAGTTTTTAAAAATCATATCTATCTTAGGAGAGGTTACACACCTTCCTCCTGTACAAAGCATTTAGGGGGTCAGTTCCTCAGCTGGCAGAAATCGCAGAGCTCCACGGATGTCAACAAAGCTTCACCGACAAAGCCAGCTGAGGATCTGTCCTGTAATTCTTGTTTTAAGAAGTGTTGCAATGGCCGGTTTATGCAAACAGTAGGGAGGCTCATGAACTCTGAACCTTTCACAACCCCCTAAAAATCAAACGGTTTGTTAAAAGAGCTTCCTCTGCAGAACATTCAATGTGAATGACCTCACTATGCTAGGACGTTATGGGGCAAGGCCCTCAGCTGGTGGAAATTGGCATCGCTCCATTGAAGTCACTACAAGTCAGCTTAGCCCTGTTGACTTCTCTAGGACTACATTAGTTTAGCCCCGCTGATGATGTGGCGCACAGAATGGGATAATTTACTTTGCCTTTGGACAGCTACAGGGATAAGTCAGATTTCCAGGGAAGAGAATTTCCAAGTGTTACTGGAACTAAAATTATATGGAAAAAAACCCTTTTTCATTACAGCCACATTATTCGTGTTAACGTTCACAAAAAGGGGCTACTAAGAAAGATACAACAATGATAACAACTCAGTATCTAGACAGTCCCAATGCCTCAACCATAACACACACACACACACACAAAAGCAATGTGTCAGAGCCCGAAGACAAATGCTTCTGGAACAATACTGAGACACAAACAAAAAGGGCAAAAGGTCAAAAGTTATTTGGGTAAGTCAGTATGCTTTTAGTAGTAATACACAGTGGTCAAAGCAAAACTCTAAAGATCAGTTTTGTCTCCTATTCTGTCCTCCTGCCTACACCTGCCTTTATGGCTTAGCCTGTACAAAAGAACAGGCAAGTGGTCTTTGCAAAACCAGTACCAAACAGGCTGTTTCCTGTTGTAAAAGAAAGTCTGAGCAACATGGAATTTGTACCAAAGACATGGACATTCTGTCTCTGTGGCAGGCCTGAAAAGGCCACAATTTTATGGCTGTTTCCCGTTCCCATGTGTATGTAAGAGCAGAACCCTGCAACCGGGTTTGCAGCTAAATGTGTGAAGTTTGGCGAAGCAGCCATCCCACGCCGATGACTTTAAGCGGTTTTCCCATTCACCAGGCATTTTGCAGAGTGCTACCAATGCTCATCACAGAGCCACGTATGCAGGTCCTGCACTGACGTGGTCATTTGAAATTGATGTCAAAGAGCAGATAGCAATATGTCAACTCCGCGTCTGTCTTTGCAGCCCCTCTGGGTGACTCTTAGCACTTCTCAGGCAGTGCAGAAGTGAGAAGGGCAGAGAGCAGCTGAATTTGGGCAATTAAAGATTCCTCTAGTATGGAGAAGCTCTTTGCATGCCTTACTCTTACATCGGCTGTTCCTCATTCTGGCTCAGCAGCACTGGGGTACAGGCTGAGTGCTGTGGTGTTCTGGGAATTCTCAGATGGACCAGAGTCCCGTGGAGGCCACTGCCGGATGATGTAAATTAGAGAAACCCCTAGGCTATCTAAACTACGCCAGAGCCCAGGGCAGATGAACTATGAGAATTTGGGAGCCATGGCAAACTCCTTGAAGGATGTCCTCCCTTCTGCATTAAATGGGTCTTAGTGTACAATGGGCTGCAATGTAATCTTCAGACCAATGAAGCACTCAGTGGAACTGTTAGGACGGGGTGGGGGCATATGAAAAAAATCTTAGATATTGAAGTTATTGCCATTCTGCATTCTCCTGCTTGCATACACACGTTCATGCTACCTCTCATTGAGCTAGTGTGAGCACAGTGCAGCAACAGATGCACAGGTAGCCACTAGGGACACTCACCTTAGCTATGCTGAGTACACAGCCACTTGCTTCAAGCAGGTTTGCACACAGCACAGATAAGTTGTGCCCACTGCAGTTGCCCATGCTATCCCTGTTACTTGCGCTAGTTAAATGGTAGCGTATCTGTGTGTGAGCAGGGGAATCACCTCACTAGCTCCGAGTGTAGATGTAGCCCAAGAGTCAATGAGTCCATTGGCTTCAAAGGGTTTAGAGTTGCTTCAATGGTGAGGGCTCTTGAAAATCTCAACTTACAGGCTTCCAAAGATACAAATGCCCTCACAACAGATCTTTTCACCCAAAGGGTCCCACAACTGTACAAAAGTAGGGATGCTAATTCAATTGCAGGGAGGTATGGGTTATTTTTCCTGGCGCAATTCACTCCTTCTATGGATATTGCTAACATATTCTAGAGGCTAAGAGAAATATGGGTGAAGAACAACTGTGGAATGCACCAAACAAATGCACATGGATGCCCTCCACTGTAACTCCAAATAAGTCTCTTACTTTTTTCTCCCCTTCCAAAGGTTCCGGGACAGAACATGAATACCTCAAGCAACGTGCACACCGTACAAGTTAATTTGCCAAACCATTATCCACTCCCACGGTTAAGAGGAAGCATTTGTATGCTAATGTGAATCTAATTGATAGATTCCACAGTCCTTCATCCTTCAATGGAAATTAGGAGCCAAAATACCTTTGTGGATCTGGGCCATAGAGTTTATTTCAGGGAAAGGGTGAAAACATTAGTGGGAACCTCTTGGTAGAACACTGGAAGTATGTCCCCAATAGAAAATTCCCAGTTAGAGTTGGTTGAAATTATTTCCGCTGAAAACTTTTCCTCTTGTAAAAGGTGCTTTCATCAAAATTTGATGAAAAAAATGTAGATTTCAATTAAGTTTTTTTGATGTTTCGATGTAAACTAACTGGAAATGAAAGTTTTCTTCCAAAGTGTTGAAATGAAATGAGTTAATTTGGACATGATGCCTATGTTTTAATCAGAAATGCTGACATTTTCAATTTCAGAATTTTTCATTTTGCAAAAATTTTCAGTATGTTGACTTGGGGCTTGGTTACACTGGCACTTTATAGCGCTATAAAGCCCCCACGAGCGCTATAACCTCCTCGCCGTCCACACTGGCAAGTCACGTAGAGCGCTATAACCACGGAGTTATAGTGCTCCTGGTAATCCAGCTCCGTATGGGGAATAAGGGCTGTAGCGCAGCTGCTGTAGCGCTACAGCAAGAATGTGGACACCCACTGCGCTACAAGTAATCTCTGGAGATGCCTGGAGCCATTTAAGGCAATTGACGTCTCTTCCCTTTGTTTTGAACTCGGCTGGAGGAATGCGGAAGTACCTCTTTAGAGTTTCTCTCTTAACTCAGCAGATAAGCAATGCAAATGTTTAAGGAGGGAGCCTGTGTGAAAACAAAGCCTTCTGTGAACGGAGGCTCGCTGACAGGCTTTCAGAAGAACGGAAAAAACACTGTCTCTCTCCCTCCACATACACACAACACATCCCACCTCACCCCCCTCATTTAAAAAGCACGTTGCACCCAGCTGAATGCTGGGATACCTGCCCTAATGCGCTGCTTTTAATGCCGCATTAAGTGCCCCAAATGTGGCCATGCTATACCGCTGGCGCGTCCGAGTGTGGACATACAATAGCGCTATACATATTACTGTATAAGGGGACCGCTATAACCAATAGCGCTATAATCTTGTAAGTGTAACCATGCCCTTGGCCTGCTTCAGAGTGGCAAGTAATTTAGAAATGTTGAAATTTCCTGCAAAGGGACTATTCCGTTTTTCAAACTCCTCTACATCCATCCATCAGTGTTCAAAGTGTCCAAGGAGAATAAGAGTATATTCAGCAACTGATATATAGCTTAATGGACAGATCACATGTTGAACGTGGGTATCCTTTCATCTGTCCTCATTACTTCTTTGGACAGAAAGCAAAAGATTCTTTGTTCACCAACCACTATATACAATTCTTCGTTCACCAGCCACAGTTGGCTCTGTCTCATTTTTACAGTAAGCCTGCTCCCAGGGCCAATGCCAGGATATTTTGCGCCCTAGGTGAAACTTGCTCTGCATCTAGGTCACATAGTGCGTTTGACTTGAATGGTGCAGGATCAAGCCCCTTACGCTAGTATAATACTGCCACCCATAAATAAGTAATTGATTTCCTATGATCACAGTAGCCATGTTCTCTCAGAGGGTGACTCCATTTATGTTTTTCTGCTCTTCGGTCTCATCACTGTGAGCATTTTAAATAAAATTTTTGGACGTTAAAAAAAATGAATGTCAACAAAATCAGTGGCCTCTATTTCAATGCCATTTCCCTATATTCAGAGACAGGGTGATCCATATGAAGGTCTTTTTCAAACTGCCAGGAGAAATTTACATTTTCTCCATTGTTGCATTTTCCAATAGCCTAGAAAAGAATTCATACGGTAGCCGATTTTCCCATTGCCGTTGGTTATTTGACTGCTAATTTGATTGCGGATGTGTGCTTATGGCTTCGCTCTTATTTAGATGAAAATCATGACTGTCATTTTGAGAGGGTTCCCCAGGTCGGTTTTAGAATGGTTGTTTTTATAGTAACTCATAGTCACAATGGGCCCAGTTCTACACCCATTATGTCATTGGCAAAACTCCCATTGGCTTAAATGGCAGCAAGATTGGGCCTTACAGCATGAGACGTCAATACAGCCCCTGCACATCTGGAATCATATTTGGAAAAAAAAAATTAATTGGCTTTAGAAAAATCCCATGCTGGTATTCTTTTACTTCGTCTTATAGTTTCCTGAAAATATGAGTGAAATCAGATCATGTGCAATTAGCAATGTGCATGGATGGTTTCTCTCCCATATCAGAGCCCCTGCTTCCGAATCTGGACCTCGTTCTGATTTAAAGTGGATCCAGCTAGGAAACCCCTGCAATTTAGCAATGTGGATATGGCAGGATGGTCATGATCCACTGATACTTGGTAGCACCCCCAGAGGAGTCCTGATTCCCAGGTTAAGAACCGCAAAGCTTAACATAATGAAATCAATTACAAAAGTGTGTGTGTGTGCGGGAACCTTTTTAGAACCTTTGCAAGTCAATATGAGTTAGAACTAGTGTTGAGAATATCATGGGATCAGGCACTTAAACAGCATCACTTAAAAAGTACTGTAAATAGACATTTTTAGCATTGTATGGAAACAATATTCACAGCACTTGAATGTATGTTCCTGGACATCACTGTTAAAAAGCAGAGATAAAGGAGCATAATCAGGGTTATCTTCCCAAGGAGTCAGGATAAGGAATTTGAATGCCAACAATTTGAACTGCATTTTAAATAAAATATTTTAGACCAGCCCCTCAGCTGGCATAAAACACCACAGCTCCACTGAAGTCAGGAGAACTATGCCATATTACGCCAGATGAGGATCTGATGTTCCATCGTTCCTTTAGACTCTGGATTTGCTTGGTGCATCAGAAATCCCAGGGACAAATGAGGGATGGCCTCAGAGTGATGGAGAGAACTTCCGACAAAAATAATCAGAGAAAGGTTGAAAGGTATTGGCCACACTGCAAAAAACTATCAATCAAAAGCCAGTATAATACAGCTGAGTCTTTTTAGCATAAGCAAGAGAAATTAGTAGCTGAGATTATCAATGGGAAAGAGTTCTGTACTCCTGACAGACAACTGGCATTAGCTCAAGTACCTAACAAAGACTGTCTCACAATTGGCACATCCTGTAGATTTTAAGCAACATGCTATGAAGGATGAGAGGGACACAACCAGTTCAGGAAGGGATTTTAGTCATTTTCCCCTGAGACATTAAAACAGAAATAACACTCTAAATCCATTTGCACTTCGAAGACATTGGCAGCTCGTTCACTATAAAAGAACATGGTCACTTCTTTGGCAGGAGGACAGCCTGTCTGTGTTTCTTGAAAGCACTGAACTGTGCAGTAGTAAGTAAGTAAGTAGTAAGGCCAGCAGCTGTATTCTTCCTCTTGAGCATGAAACCACTTGTTAAGGTCGTCGTGAAGAGCCAGGTAAAAACTAAAATGCGCTGCTCAAATGGATCAGAATTGGCTTTGCAAGTGGAGGACCCTAAAGAGCTGCTACCGTAGAAGGTGATGTTCAGAAGGAGACGTCTGTGTGGAGTTCTCAGTGTGACTAGACAGGAAGGTTGATGGAGCATGGGTGACACCTTAGAGGAACTGAGTGATGGAGAAAAGCCAGGGTGGTGAACGCCAGCTGTCTGAACTCACAAAGCAGAACCTTTTTGTTTCCTGATCCAGCTTGTGACTGTGAAGAAACCAGTCTATTTGAAGGGTTCAATCTGACTCACTGAGTGTAAATGCCAAATCACACCCCATGTGCTGGGAACAGTGTGCATCTCCAACCAATATCAACTGAAGATCTTCATTTGTGGACCTCATGGTGAGGGGATGGAGGGAAGGATTGGGAGACCAATTCTATCTCTATGGAGCTGCTGATGTGAGGCTAACTTTATTGGTTTATTCTTTCAAGGTTTCTCATTTGGCTTTCCAGACAGCGTGCTACTCAGTTATTCTCATCTTGAGTTTACAATGAAAATAATCCTGTCTGGCATGAGCAAGGTTGCTCCTGCTTCCATTGATGTCAATGATCCTGCCTCCATTGATGTCCATGGCAAAATGTCCATTAACTTCAATGTAAACTGGAGAGAGTCCAACACAGGAAGCACAAGTGTGTTTGTACAGGGAAACCAAGGCATAAGAGATAATCCATACAGATTTCCCACTAAGGATTAATTTAGATATTAGTTGTAAGAAATTGCATATATCAAAAAATGATCCTGTAACTTCATGCGCAGGACATGTTCTCACATTAACTGTGACCAAAGGGTGAGGACCCACAGGACATCAATAGGGATTTTTGTATTATGAAGAAAGTTGCAGGCATATCAGTATAATGAATGACACTTTCCTCCTGGTTTCTGCGTGATATGAGCTAACTGTGGAATTGCTAATGTCAGCAGGTACCTTTGAAAATGTTATGCACTAAATCATTTAGAAGTGTAAGCACCTTTTTCAAAATGCATAGGCCCAGATTTGTAAGGTATTTAAGCACTTTGAAATCAATAGGAGTTAGGTGCCTAAATACCTTTGAGATCTGGGCCCAAGTCCCATTGAAAGTCAATGTTTTGATTGATCCAACCTATTTCTTTGTCTTTATTCTGCTTGATTTTCATTATAGTTTTTAATTTAAAGTATATTAAGAATGAACAACATACACATTCACTCACTTCCGGGCAATATAGAACATTGAAGTGGAAGTCAAAAAGATTGGGATTGTATTCCAGCCTCTGTCACTGACCTGCTATGGGAACTTGGGCAAATCACTTACTTCTCTGTGCCTGTTTCCCCTCCCAACTTTTGTCTCTCTTATGTGGTTAGGTTGTAAGCTCTTCGGGGCAGGGATTGTGTCTTTTTATGTGCATGCATCTTGCCTGGCAAAATAGCAAGCCACTCTTGGGCAAAAACCGTGAGTCACTGGTCTAATACACAGATTGGAATTGAGTCACTGGTCTAATATACAGATTGGAAGCCCTTTGGGCAGAGATGGTCTGTGTTTGTACAGTGCTGAGCAGAATGGCAGTCCACGACTGGGCCCCATAAGTGCTACTGTCACTAAGAAATAATAAATACACTTATTTCAATATTTTAAGCTTTCAGACAATTAAATGTTTTCAATGACTCCTGTTAATTAAGAATTGCAGGTAGCAATATCACTAATCCCAGTCTGAGCAAGGATTCATTTTTCTTTCTTGGAACATGTCCCCCATTCAGCTTGCCACTGAAAATAACGAGGATACTGTAAAGAAATCAAGGTCCTTGACAAGTACCAGAGCATGTAGTAAATGAGGGGCAAATAACCAGTTACCGTAATCCATGCAATAGACAAGAGTTTTGTCAGAAAAAGTGTATGTGTTATTGCTATTATGGTGATCCTGTACTACTGAATTCAATACCTTTTTCATTCACTTTAATGAGTGCAGGAATAGCTCCATAATGGTCTTTGTTACAAACTGGCCCAGATACGATTTCGTTGTATTCTGATTGTTTAAATACACTGAAATCCAGTATAAATGTGGATGCTTTTGTATCTGTGGCCCAGATCCACAAAATTGTCTCAGCACCTAACTCCAATTTATTTCAATAGAAGTTAGGAGCCTAAATAGTTCAGGGGATCTGTGTCTTTGTTCCTAGAAAAAGTCTAGCAGAGACAGATGCACCTGTGTCTGTCCTACATATTTAATCAACAACCCATTAAGGATCCTACAGCTTCAATCACAAGTGCAAATGAAGAACAATATACAGTGATGGATTTTCAAAGGCCCTGAGCGCACACATATCAATAGATGTCAACGGGATCTGCGCTTGCTCATCCCCACTGAAAATTGGGCCATATTAGCCCTGATCCAAACTCTGTTGAACTCGTTAGAAGACTCCCATTAACTTCGATGTATTTTTAGATCAGGCCTTTCATTACTGTGGATGTCTGAAGGAAATACAATCTGAAATTAAAAAAAAATACTGTTTAGACTGTAAACGAATGGTTTGGGACTTAATGTGTGTTCATGAGTCACACAGTGGTGTGTAGGCTAACAACTAAACTATGTTGGTAAACCACAAATCCTCTGAATCAATATTGTTTAGTTGACTGTACTAATAATGGCAAGCCGTGCAGTAAGTATTATTACTCTGAGGAAAGTAGAGGGTTTTTCTTTTTTAAAGAAAGGTGAAATCAAGCACACAAGCAACATACTTGGAAAGCAAGAAAATACTCAGCAAACCTGTCTACAAAACTACAACATGTAAGGCAATCTTTGTGCCCCATTAGAAGGACAGTAAATAAAACTTCTGTGGGACTATCCAAAAATATAAGGGCCCCTCTGTACGTATCAGCACCATGTTTCCTAAAGATAACACTGAGAGCCACTTAAGGCCTGATTTTCTAAAGGGCCTTGGCCATTTTTCAAGGGTCAGCACTCAAAACTGGAGCCAGATTCTCAATGGGGTACCCCCCATTAGGTACCCAAATAAGGGGCTGATTTTTCAGGGTGACGAGCAATTCATGGTTTCCATGGAAGTCTTTGGGGGCGGACACTTAAGGTCTAATTCTGCAAGGTGCTGATGACCCTCAGTGCCCATTGATAGCACTCAGCAACCTGGCGGGACACGCTGAGTGCTTTGCAGGATCAGGAGCTAGATGCTCCAGCAATAATTACCCCAAAGTCCCCATTCATTTCAGTGGGGAGTTTTGTTGAACAAGGATTTGTTTCGTGATGGCACTTAAGAGGACAACTCATAGACCAACTCATAGACCTGTTGAGCTAGGCACTGTCCAAACACAGAACAAAAGCTGGTCGCTGTTCCAGAGTGGGGACTCAGAGATTCTGGAGTGGGATCTAAATTGGGAAAGAGGAGGAGTGAAAGAGAAGTGGGGCAAATCCTACCCCTCCATAAATGAAGTTGGGGGAAACTCCATGAGACGAGCCCCATGAAGTTTTCCTCTTCAGTTCCTTCCTGTAGCATCTTCTGGGGGATGGGGAAGTCAGAACCCTGTAATCCCACTGCCTTCAGTTTACCTACCACAGAGCTGAAGTGCAATCTAAACAAGCTTACCCCACCTGAACTTACATACAAAGTATATAAGTATATTTCAAAGTCATTACCGATCCCTCATTAAACAATGCTCCTGAACACTGCTGCTGAAAGCCTCTCTTCTCATAGATCGCATTCTCAGTCGCTCAGCTCCCCGAGTATGTTGTCAAATGCTCCCTCCAGTGGACAAAGCAATTAAAAGCTCAGGCCAATTTTGCAAAACTGGATGCTTAAAGTTAAGATCTTATTCATGGATCTAGATGCCTACACAGGGATTTCAAGTTTGAGGGACTAAGGTGCTCAAATTCCAATTAGATTTCAGTGGGAGCTGAGCAACTACGGCCAGATATTCAAAGATATTTAAGGCACTCAAGGACCTTTGAAAATCTGGCCTTTAACTGCTCATGTGTCTTCAACTATCCCAGTCCTAAATAATAAATAGCTTGATTTTCAGAAGTGTGGAATGTCTATAGATGCCACTGAAGTCAATAGGAATTGTGGATGCTCAGCACTTCTGAAAGCCAAGCTATTCCTATTTAAATGCCTAAATATGGCTTTAGTGTTGGGATTTTCAAAGAAGATACCCAAGTCCCATTGAATTCCAGCGGCATGTGGTTGACTAACATTGACTGCATTTGTCTAAACTAAGAAAAATGGCTGAGGTTAGCTTGGGTTAAAAGTAACATGCTAGCTAAGTCAGACCTAAACTCAGTCTTTTTCCCAATGTAATTGTATAGTAATGCCTTTAGCTGGATTTTAGATGGTAGATTTGTAGCCTACTAGCCTAGAATAGGCCTAGCTAAAAAAAATCAAGCCAAAAGCATTACCTTTCCTCTAGGGAAAAGGTCATGTTTAAATTGGGTTTAGCTAGCGTCGGTTAGCTATGCCTGATCTAAACTGGACCAAGTTTTCCAGTCAAGACAAACCCTTAGACTTCTTTGAAAATGTCCTCCAAGGGGTGAAATCCTGGTTCTATTCAAGTCTGTGGCAAAACGCTCATTGATTTCAATGAGGCTCAGACGTCAACTTAGAGGCCTAATTTTAAGGTCCCGAATTTGAAAATGGCAGTCCATTTTTTAAAATTCATACAGTAAATATTTTCAAAGTTGTCTGTATTTCCCGAAAAACAAAATTTCCCTGAGTAAAACTATTCAAAAAGAAAAACCCAAGTATGCTATATCTCAACAGCTATTTTAGGAACAGAACTGGCCAAGATTTTCAAAAGTGACTTGTAATTATATATGACTTATAACTGTCTCCTATTGGAGGCCCAATAGGAGACAGTTATAGGGGGCCTGATTTTCAGAAAGGCCCAGCGTCTGTCCTTTGCAAATGAGGTTCTTTTAAGGTGTGTCAATTTGGGTGCCCCAAAACTGGGGGACTCAATCAATGATCAGTTTTGAAAATCCTAGCCAGATGTTTACACCATTGAAGAGATCTAGCACAGATTGACACTTTTTTCAGAGACACATTATTCCATTTTTTCCCCTTTTCCTACCCAGAAAAGAGCATTTGATCTTAACATCACTGTTAACGTCACTCGAATGTTCTGCTTTTAAACGGGGTAGATGTGGATAAATGTGTCTCTACCCCTAACGTAACCAACTTTTCAGCACCCTCAAATTCATTTAAATGCCACATCAACTTAATCCTTTGGTTAATGAACAATGGACAAACTATTGTTTAGGAGTTTGAGAGACTAGTCAGAAAGAATGCACACAGTCAACTTGTTTCTTGGTGTTAGGAGTAAGGCAGTAAGAGCACAGTGACCTACAAGCTGCCATCCAAAACCAGCTTTTCTACTAAACCAACAGCCAGGCTCCAGCTGGCTCTTTTCACACCCTGCATTTACAGTTCACTTTAAAATAGAAATTAGGGCTACCGCTAACAGGCTGCATCATGGCCCAGCATGCACGGGGGCAGAGGGTGACCAGTAACAAGTATGAAAAATCGGGACCCTTTTTTTGAGGGTGGGGTGGGATAGTTCTGTATATAAAACAAAGCCCCTCATATTGGGATGTCTGACCAAGCTGCTACTCCTGCAGGAGGTGGGGAACGAGCGAAGCATTAGCTCCACCTCCAACATGCCCCTCAGCAACATGTCAGGCAGCATATGCTGTGCTGGGTCTATCCCCAGTGTAGTTTTACTCTCTCCCCAGAGCAGTGGGGAAACTGGGCTGCATCACAGGCAATGCAATGTGCTGCTCCATAGTCATCTATGGGCAGATCATACAGGGCTCAATCCTACAAGAAGCTGAGCATGCAGGCTCATGGGATTGGAGGGTGCTCAGCATCTAGCCGAACAGAGCCCACAGTCATGATTTTGCCCTATAAATAGAATCATCTCATGTTCCTATCGGACTTAGGAAGGATTGCCTTCGGGCGAAGCCGCTGGACTGACACTCAGGAGTGGGGTGGTGTTTAGCCTCTAACACTTACCGGGCTGAGGGAGGGTCTTCTGAAACTTATCCAGGGACTTGCCAAGTCTCCATATAGAGCAAACGGGAGGAGGGAGGAGAGGAGGAGAAAAATGCACCCATTTTAAAAAATCCTTTTTATATTTTTTTGAAATTTCATGGAAATTACAGTTATTCCTCCCCTCCCCACCAGGTCTAGTCCTAAAGTTTGCTGGTGATTCCCAGAGAAGGGGCCATGAAAATGGGGAATTATCTTTGTTGATTAGCCACAGGGAGCCTCAGTAAGTGGAAAAGGCAGGAAAGAGACCAGGGAAGCATTTCTGGGTCAGGTAGATTTATAAAGAAAATAGTTTGAAACTGTTCAGAGACTTGGAACGTTCCAACAAGTCTCAGGGAGGTGGATTCACTGGCGGAGTCAGGGGAAATGCTCAAAGATGCACGATAAATTCATTTTTCACCTGGCGTTGCAAGCTGTCACATTATTCCCCAATTCATCATGTGTGTCACCTCCAGAACGGGGGTAGTATTAGATAGGCAGAGTATGAAATACCATTAATGACATGCACAATTTCTTGTAGACTGCTCAAAAATCCTGTCCATGCAGCTTAATCCAGTCTGGCTTGGGTTTATAGATATGTGAAGTGCATATCTAGATACAAGGTTTCCCAAATTTCTATAAAGATCAGGTGTAGAAAGCAAAGTTTCCAGTTAGGAGATCTTCTCTACAACCAATATTTTATAGTAGTAAGTAGTTAGCATTCAGCTCTATTAAACATTCCCATGAACTGCCCCCTCTTTAGTGCTATTAGGGCAATGAATGATAGGGATAATTGGCATATGTTTTTCAAACAGTGTGGCATGTGCTCATTTCTGGAGACACAAAAATCCTTTTTGGGTTACACGTGCAAATTAATTTGACCCCACTGGTAGATAAAGGAAATAAAATGTTGTTTTCAGGAACTTTCACTGAGCTGTTGCAACATATAATCAGAGTCTGTGTGTTGGGCAGGTTGAAAACTTTCCATCAAAACTTTTTTGATGAAAAATTCATTTTTTGAATAAATGAACATTTTTGTGTAAAATGTCTACTACTTTCCAAAACAATTTTAATTTTTCTACCAGAAAATCAAAATCCTCAAAACTGAAAAGTTTTGGTCAAAAACTGAACTTTCCCCCCCTAGTTTATGGCTAAAAAAAAAAAATCTTTTCATTTTTCCTAGGGTTTTTGGTCATTGTTCAGTTTCTGAAAACAGATTTTTTTTAAAATGAGAAATAGAAATTCATCCCTTCCCCTACTTTCTGACCTGCTCTGCCTGCAGTTGGATCACTGCTCTCACATGTATTTAATTGCAGGATCAGGGCCTATATTATTATTCTTGGCATCTTGGATTCACAGAAACAATGGAACTCATTCCGTTAAAACAAACGCCTACCGTATTAGTTAAATCAAACCCCTTTCAAACAGGCCGATCCTGACATCAGAAAACGCAGTCTTCCTATTCAGTCGGAAAGCAATTATCTTGGATTAGCATCAGATCGAAAGGGATTACTTCAAGTATTGTTTTCAAAATCCGTAGGGTTGGTGGAATTATTATATCATAATAATGCTGCAAGCACTGAACACTAGTTACATTTATACAGGCTCATGAGAGCACAGTGGCATGATAGAAAACCTACGGATTTCCTCACATTACTGCTACTATACTGTGACCTCAAATTTTTTGCCCAATGATGTAACTGCATATAAGAGATTAAAATGCTACACGTTACTAAATAATATGTGAAGCACTTACAGAGGTTTAGCCTGGATCTGCACAGCCAGGCAAACGTTAGCGGGGTTGTCTACGATAACTGAATATTTTGAGTGATGAGTAACAATCATTCAGATATTCTCACTTGGTACACTATGTTCTTATTGGAAACTCTCCAAAAATTGTTAAAAAAACAAAGATGGTGTTGTGGAAAGAAATGCATGACAGAGGATTTTGACACATACACACGTGTTAGGAAAATATTGACTGTACTTACCTGGGCCGAGGTCAGAGGTCTCCCACTTTGAGCAGTTAACTCAAGGACTGATAATAACAACAGCTCTTGCACTCAGTGAAAGCAAATATGGTAGACTGAGTGGAACTGGAGAAAGGGGATTATGTTCCAGGAGGCACCTAGAATGGTGAAGGACCAGAGGCCTAGGAATATAAGCGTTGGACCATCCCCTTCCCCAACTCCACAGAACCTGAGTGCTTCCCTAGCATTAATACCACAGGTTGACTGAACCTGTGTGCTCTCTGGCCCACTGGCTGTTTCAGGGGAAAGGGAAGCTGGTGTCCACTTTAAGCAGTGTCCCTCCCAGAGTTGCCATGGCTTTCCACCATCACGGTCCTGCGCCTCGAAGGCGCAAAATGTGAACATTTCCCAGTCTCCCCACATTACATGCGTGGCCACTGATCTCCGAGCATGCCGATTAAGATGACATCTCCCCTGTAAAAGGTAGTAATCCCAGGCAGGGCATCATGCCCCAAAGTACTGTCTGACTGGGGTGAGGTTATCCCCACTGAAACTGAGGGATGTCCACACCATCATATGATACACGCATTCCATCGTTCTGCCTGTCACTACCCATGTAGGGCCCTGATCCAATGAGCATGGACGTCAGTGGAAGACAGTTCATTGATTTCAGTGGGCTTTGGATCAGGCCCTGAAGTTCTCACCCTTTAAATCTCCTCTCAATGTTCATAGCAACCTAGTAAACAGTACCACACAGAAACTATCCTAAAGACAAGCTGGCACTGAAAAGAAGCACGATATAACTCTATAGTTCTCCCTATCTTGGAGTCTTTGTGGATAGTTCTCTGAAATCATCCATGCAGTCAAAAAAGCGAACAGCATGTTGGGCATCATTAAGAAAGGATGGGGGGTAATAGGAGCTTATATAAGAAAAAGCCCCAAATATAACCCTAATATAAATCCATAGTTCGCCCACACCTTGAATACTGCGTGCAGATGTGGTCGCACAATCTCAAAAAAGATATACTGGAATTGGAAAAGGTTCAGGAAAGGGCAACAAAAATGATTAGAGGTATGGAATGGCTGCCATATGAGCAGAGATTAATAAGACTGGGACTTTTCAGCTTGAAAAAGAGATGACTAAGGGGGGATATGATTGAGGACTATAAAATCATGACTGGTGTGGAGAAAGTAAATAAGGAAGTGTTGTTTACTTCTTCTCATAACACAAGAACTAGGGGTCACCTAATGAAATTGATAGGTTTAAACACAAACAAAAGGAAGTATTTCTTTACACAATGCAGAGTCGTCCTCTGGAACTCTTTATCAGAGGATGTTGTGAAGGCCAAGACTATAACAGGATTCAAAAAAGAACTAGGTAAGTTCATGGAGGATAGGTCCATCAGTGGCATCCCTAGTCTCTGTTTGCCAAAGGCTGGGAATGGGCAACAGGGCATGGATCACTGGATGATTACCTGTTCTGTTCGTTCCCTCTGAAGCACCTGTCATTGGCCACTGTGGGAAGACAGGATACTTTAGTAGATGGACCTTTGGTCTGACCCAGTATGACCGGTCTTATGTTCTCCCTGCAGCCCTGACTTTCAAATATATTTTTGACCATACTGTTTTGATGGACTTTACTCTTTCTTGGAGACAGTGCATGGTTTAATGGATCAGTCTTTAAAAGAATAAGAGATTTGGATTCCAGGCCAACCTCTGCCTCAGACTTTGCTGTGTAACTTTATGGAAGTTATTTAATACAACATTTCAGATCCCTCCTCTGTAAAATGGGAGGTAATAGTTAATTACAACTCAGGAGTATTAGTGTATTAAATATATTAAAGTTTGCAAAGACCTATAGCAAATTTGCTTTGTGAATTTCATAATACCTAAATGCAGATTATTATTTTTGTCACAAGTGTTATATTTTAGACTACATTATAACTATACATAAAATGCCCAATCATACAGTATTTCCCAATACAATCTACAAAATATATGAATAATCTCAAAATATACCATAGGCCTCTATATTCCAGTGATCAGAGGTTGCTAGGTTCTACAGAACACAAGTTGTTTTAGAGAGCCATCAAGTGGATAAACCGAGCATAGCTGCACAAAACTAGAATTCTCTAGCACATTTTCAAAAATCAAACATTAAAGTGCTATAAGAAAAGGTGATGACCACAATAATCATTTCCTTAAAATCATTTCTTGTGGTTCATGCGGACTGTTACGTAACACTTCATTTTCTTCTAGGTAATTAAGCAGTCCATTTGCAAACATTTGCTTCATTATCTTTCCAGATACTGAAGTTAAACTGATTGGTCTGTAATTCCCTCGATTGTCCTTATTTCTCTTTCTATAGATGGACACTACATTTGCCCTTTTCCAGTTCTCTGGAATTTCTCCTGTCTTCCATGACTTTTTGAAGATAATCACTAATGGCTCAGATGCCTCTTCAGTCAGCTCCTTGAGTATTCTGGGATGTATTTCATCAGGCCCTGGTGACTAAAAGACATCTAACTTGTCCAAGTAATTTTTCACTTGTTCCTTCCTTATTTTAGCCTCTTACCCTACCTCATTTTCACTGGCATTCATTATGTTAGATGTCCAGTCACTATTAATCTTTTGATGAAAGCTGAAACAAAAAAGTCATTTAGCACTTCTGCCATTTCCACATTTTCTGTTAGTCTTTCTCCCGCCTCTTCTCAGCATTGAGTAAAGAGCCTATTCTATCCTTGATCTTCCTCTTTCTTCTAATGCATTTACAGAAGTTTTCTTGGCACCCTTTAGGTCTCACGCTAGTTGAGTCTTGTTTTGTGCTTTGGCCTTTCTAATTTGACACTTATGAACAGAAAGACTATTTTAGTAAAGGTGGTTGGGAAGCGGATTTGGTTTCCTGCAAACAAACCCCAAACCAAACTAAAGATTATTTTTTTTCAAAGCTTGTTGGTTTTGTAAAAAAAACAAAAAACAAACAAAAAAAAAGTCAAACTTTTAGGTATTTGGCAAGAAACCCACATACCTGAATACTGCCCCCTCCCAAATTATTTTTTAACACCCCACCAAGGAATGTTTCAAAACACAAACAGGACAGTTTTAGCTTTTGTTTGAAACTGATTTTTCAACAATTCTCCACCCAAAAGTTCGGTGCAAATGGAAAGGCTCCCCCCGCCTCAGAAAAAAAAATGGTTAGAATTATTTAGCCAGTTCTATATTTTTGGTTACTTTGAGTTTGTCTCCCTCTTAGCCCTGTACATTTGGAAGCACAATAACTAAGGCATCTGGTTTTACTTCCAGAGTAATATAAAAATATCTGAAATCCATTTTAAAACCCCTCAAACACATTTAAAGTAGTTTCTGTAACTTATCTGGCAGCGACAGAACAGAAGACGGCATGCTGTATAAGTTTGATCCGTACTCATCTGAGATGACCTCACCAGTAGGGCTGGTGGGAAAACATGAATTTCATGTAATGAAAAACGGAGGTTTCAGAATTTGTCTTCATTCTCATCAGGATGAAACTGAGCCCTTTCTCTGTTTTTTTTTTTTTTTTTGTGATCTATGTTGAGACATGCCAGAATAGTTCCTGAGATGTCTGCTTTAGAGCAGGGTCTTAAACCTAGGTCTTCTACATGCCAGGCAAATGCTTTAACCAAGGAGCTACTGGCTATTCCAGCTGTGCTCACAGACTCCTAGCCTCTAAGGTTGGAAGGGACCATCTTGATCCTCTAGTCCTACCTCCTGCACAACGCTGGCAGCAGAACCTCACTCACTCACTCACTCCTGAAATAGTAACCCAACCAGAGGTTAGGGGTCTAAATCCTCAAATCATGGCTTAAAACAAGTTAGAGAGAATTCACCATTTATTCTAGTTTTGACCTGCAAATGACCCATGTGCCATGCTGCAGAGGAAGGGGAACCCCGCCCCCACCCCAGGTTTCTGCCATATTTCCCAACCCCAAATATGGTGATCAGCTGAACCCTGAGCATGTGGGCGAGACCCACCAGGCAGCCACCTGGGAAAGAATTCTCTGTAGTAACCCAGAACCTGCCCCATTTAGTGTCCCATCACTGGACATTGAAGATATTTGCTGCTGGCAGTTGCAGAGCAGCTACATGCCATTGCAGGCAGTCTCATCTGACCATCTCCTCCATAAACGTAGCAAGCTCAGCTTGAAGCCAGTTAGGTTTCTTGTCCCCACTGCTGCCTCTGGAAAGTTGGTCCAGAATTTCACTTCTGTTTGGGTCAGTGCCTGGCAGGCAATACCAGAGGCATGCAGCAGGGATGGGTTTTGTTCTTTGCAGCAAAGCGAGGAGAATTTATATTCAACAATTCAGTTATTTTTATTTAAAGCTTGGCACAACATGGTAACCCCAACCTGCTGGGAGCTGCAGCTAGCCACTGCTCCATCTGCCCTGCAGCCCAGAGCCCTGATTTACAAAATAGTCTGATCTTCGGTCTCTCCAGCCACATCTGCTCTGCAGAGGTTGGGCCATACCTCCCCCAACCAAGCAGCAGCCTAGCCCTGCGGAGTCCTTCCATTATTACCATTGTGCCTGGCCCTAGGGCAGGGGAGAAGAAACACCTTCCTCATCATTCTGCAGAAAAGGACCTAGGGGTTACAATGGATGAGAAGCTGGATATGAGTCAACAGTGTGCCCTTGTTGCCAAGAAGGCCAGTGGCATTTTGGGTTGTATAAGTAGGGGCATTTCCAACAGATCGAGGGACGTGATCGTTCCCCTCTATTCAGCACTGGTGAGGCCTCATCTGGAGTACTGTGTCCAGTTCTGGGGTCCACACTACAAGGAGGATGTGGAAAAATTGGAAAGAGTTCAGCAGAGGGCAACAAAAATGATTAGGGGCTGTAGCACGAGTTAGGAGGAGAAGCTGAAGGAACTGGGATTGTTTAGTCTGCTGAAGAGAAGAATGAAGGGGGGATTTGATAGCTGCTTTCACCTATCTGAAAGGGAGTTCCAAAGAGGACGGATCTAGACTGTTCTCAGTGGTAGCAGATGTCAGAACAAGGAGTGATGGTCTCAAGCTGCAGAGGGGGAGGTTTAGGTTGGATATTAGAAAAAACTTTTTCACTAGGAGGGTGGTGAAGCACTGGAATGGGTTACCTAGGGAGGTGGTGGAATCTCCTTCCTTAGAGGGTTTTAAGGTCAGGCTTGACAAAGCCCTGGCTGGGATGATTTAGTTGGGGATTGGGCCTGCTTTGAGCAGGGGGTGGGACTAGATGATTTCCTGAAGTCCCTTCCAACCCTGATATTCTAGGATTCCCTTAGGCACAGTCTAGTCATGAGGCTGCAGATGAAGGGCACTGGCCCTTGGCAAAGCAACATGATCCATTTGCTGTGTGATAATGGATGTTAACAAATGTACAGTGCCACATTTTACTGTACTATTGCAGTTATTGGAGTATCTTGCCATGATGATAATATCACACTGCCAGTGATACTCAGAGGCAGGTAACTTACATTCAGCCCAGCAATGGAGAAAACAAAAAGTTACCCAGAGACAAAGCTAATATAATTACAAAAGGTCCCATCCTGCTTGCACTGGAGACAACGGCAGTTTTGTCATTAACTTCAATGGGACCAAGATGATGCTCATAATGGGCTGGATCCAAGACCCCCTGAAATCCCTGGGAGTTTTTCCAAGGGAAACCAATGGGCTTCAGATCAAATCAATAGGGTATGAGGCAACTCCCACTGAAATCCATGGAAGTCTCTCCTTTGGTTACAATGGAAATTGGATTGGTCTTTCAGGGAAGTTGGGGGTTCATAGACTGAGGGGCTGGAGACAAAGATAATTTAGATGTGGGTCTTTTAATATGGTATTTGTGGAATAGTCTATTAATTAGAAATCTGTCATTAGTAAAACTGATGAGCTAAAATACTGAATTGGAAATTTTAGATTTGAAATTGTACGCATTAAGTTTCGGGGAGGTGCTTGGAACTCTGGGTAAGTGCCAGAGGAATGGAAATAAAATTGCTAATTAGCCATCATCCCTCAATTAACCTTCCCAACTAAAGTTCACAGCAGTATTTTTTCATATTTCACTGTAACATTTAGCCGTTCATAGATTTCTGCAAGGACAATCCAAGCAGTGTACAGTCATCTCTATTTTGTTTTCTTACTAAAAAAAGATTCTTCATTTGGCCCACCAGTGGTAATGAACGTCAGTCTAATTTTTATTTCAGAAAAAGCAATTTTCATAAATGGTGTTCCACTAATGGATCATGATCACATATAAGCCCCATAGCAAATTACTCTTAATCCAGTTTGTCTGTGTTGTGTTACCTGAGGGAAATAACATCAAACCTTCCTCTCTGCTAGCAAACTGTTCACCGGGACTTCTCCAATATATATTAATCCCATCATTTATCTTTGTCAACCGAGAACAAAAATAATTTGTGGGAGAGTAAACAGAAGTGCATACAAGCCAGGAGCTGGGCATTATTAAACAGAGGAAAGCAGGTGTTCTCGAAACCAAGCTTAATTTTATTGCAGAAACTTGGGTAATTCTCCTTCTGCATCTGTGCATAGTAAACAAGAGTTCGAGTCTAATAGGTTAGAGAAAAACTGAAATTTCTTCACCCAAGGAATGATGAAGGAGTAATAGAATATTTCATGTCATTCCCTCCCCCTTTTTTATTACAAAATATATTAGTTAATTATGTGTCAGCTTCTGATTTCCTTACCACAAAGAATACTTTTTCCACAAATAGAGCTTGGGAGTCTCTGTTGAAATTGATTAGCTTTGGATCAGATTGCTATTGATTGCTTTGTGTTTTTTCAGTACACAGTAATTCCACCCTTCCCCTATCCTACTCCTGACCCGTGGCTAAAAGGCTAGCAATAGGGTGTGCGCATGTTATAGTGTAGGATGGGTCTGTTGAGCACAAAGCTGAATTTTCCCCACCTGGTCCCACTCAAGGAACTCTTGAGTTACATACCTTAATTCAGAAGCTTTATGCATCTTAAAGTTGTTGCTTTGCCACAAGCCCTGAGTAAGGGGCAGGCCCTAGGAATCAGATGCGACTTGGAGTTACATTCTTGTCCCGTTTTACTCCTCAGGCAGCACAACTGTGATGGTGGCCATCTTGGCAAGCACACTGGGACTTCCAGAGAAGAACCTGGGACTTCCAGAGCTAAAAGCATGAGCTGCTACAGCATGGGGCTGTTACAATCTCTCATCCTCTGTGGGCATTTCCCCTTCCTTACTCAGAGCTGCTTGCTTTCTTGTTCCCAGATCACTCCTCTGCTTCAGGGAGTGTCTGCACCAGTCCATACTCTGGGCACAGATTATAAAGCCAGAAGGGACCACTGTGATAATCTGATCAGCTGCATAAGGGCTTATGGTTTGTTATTTCTCCTTCTGATTTCCACTGACCTCCATGGAAGGTGAATGTGACCCATTGTTAATGTTGTTTAACAGCTGGCTGTTTATATTTTTTAAAAAGCATCACCTACTTTCAATTGGTTTGTCTCCCCCTGAATGTCCTAGATTTTTTTCCTTTGCTCCCTGAAGGTAAGCAAACAGCCTAGATGCAGAAAAATAAATTATACACATGCACATTAATATAAATTTTTACAAGTCTTCTAGTTTGACTAATCTAAGATGCCACAATCAGGAAAACATTCCCAATATTGTTTTCATTTTTATGGCACTATTTTCACTGAGATCAAAAGGTACATTTTTAAAATAAAGAGAGCGAAGAAACAGAGCTACTACCAGCACTGCTCTAATTAGGGCATCCAACCTGCTCCATGCTGCAGAAAGAGCTATTTTTGGTTGGGTTTAAATGGTGCTTTCAATGGTACTTCATAACCAGACTCATTATACCAGGTACTATAATGTAATAGGGATCAAATTACCCACAGTTGCCACTGATCTAAAGGGACTGTATTATCCCCACTGCCCACAAACTCCAGGTAGCTTGGCACGTGTTCATAACTTTACCAATTCAATTGACAACTAGCACAGCAAAATACCTCGGGGAAACAAAAGCCACGGGATTCAGAAAATGAGCTATAAAAAATGTGTGGAATGCACTTTTCCACACTGTTGTCACTGGCATTATAAGTCACCTGCTAAGGAGTCACTGGGAGTACCAGCTTGTCAGAATATCACATTAGCTGAAAAGTTATGGGGTGCCAAACTGCAGAACCTACCACGAGCAACAGCTGGTCACAAATTGATCATTCATGTCTTTGGACAGTCGTTCATTCTGCAGTTCAATTTAAAAAACCCCAACAACCCCAAAAGTCCCTGAGGTTAAGTAAGTGAGCAGTTAACACAGCCTATGGTACACACTTTGTGTTTTAATTTTTATTTAATAAACTCCATCAGTAGATTGACCAGATATGCAAGCCATGTACTCAGCTGGTGTTAGTCTAGACTTGGACACTGCTACAGGTATTCATGCTAGCTGAGAATCTGGCAAAGCCTCAATAAGAAAGTATTGCAATGCTCAGCCTTTCTGTAACATTTCATTGTGTTACTCCATTAGCAACTTCTTAGCTGCAGTAGAGCTCGGTGAAATTTTTCAGTCACGTAGGAAATTTACAGAAAAATGCAGTTTGGGGGACTGAAAGTACTCATAAGTTCAGTTGGAATTCAGCAAATCATTTCAGAGGAATACAAATAAAAAATATCAAAATGTTTCATTTCAACATTTTCAAAATGAAAAGTCAGAACATTTTATTTCAAAACATTTACTTCTGAAATTTAGCTACATTTGTTTAAAAACAAATATAAAAGGGGGCAAAATACACTTGAAAATGTAAAACTGAGAAATCTCCCCAAATTTATTTTTTTCATTCACTTTTCATTTCAAAAAGAACAAATAAGCCAAATATTTGTTTGATTTGGCCACAGAACTTAAAACAGCACAACACAATAATTATTTGTTTAGCTCTTCTGGGCAGTATTACCATCTGCAAGTGTTCAAAAAAATCATGATTCAAGCCCCAAAATCACAAGATCTTTTTTTTAAAATGAGGCGTTGGCTGCTTTTCCTTTGCCTCCTGGTTCTGGAACCTTTAGGGTTCATGTTTTCAAGCTTCACTCTACAACTATGAGGGACAGAAACTTAATTTTTTTAAATGGAATTTTGAGATTCTAATGTAACCACATGACTTTTTAAATCCATAACTCTTGAAAAGCCCCATACATTGATTTTGAGAGGCGGCGATTCAGTATGTGGAACCAAAACTGTAATGTAAAAATCCACGTATCAGGCATCCCTTTGGACACAGTGCTATTTTTAGGTGCTAGCTTAAGCAGAGCTAGCACAGGTATGTCTACATGAGTGGGAAATCACACTTCCTAGTCTAAATGAAAGTGTACCTGCAGAATCTGTGACACATGGCAGTATTGGGGAAAATAAACTGTTCAAACCCTGCTACACTCAGTGTATCAACAAACACATTGGTGGGCATACATCTTGCCCTGTGCATTTAAGTCTGACCTATGGGACACGTGGTTCCAAGTAGTTTGGAATGATTGTTTCCCTGAAAGGGGTGACACTTTGCTGAATGAGACGGTGTTTTGAGCCCTGAAATCTTGCTCTCCCTAGATCTCAGAGGTCAATGCCAACTGTGTGGAGACTGTTTGCACCGCAGCCAGTTCTGAGTGGTCCTGGTAGCATGGCTCCTGTGTTCCTATGGGCTCAAAACAGCTGGATACCACCAAACCCCTCTCGATGAAGAATGGTGGGTAGGTCAGATTGCAGGGGAAGAACCAAGCTACTCAGGAGAAAATGGTTCTATTCCCAGGTTTCCCATCAGTTTGCTGGGTGGCCTTGGGTAAGTCCTTCACCTGCTTTGTAAAGTGTCTTAAGGACCATTTAAAACCAAAAAAGTGTCATTGCACACTGGAAAACTGAAGCTTGTTCCAAAAAAAGTGTCAAAACAAAATGTATGTGTGGCTGGGTGGAGGAAAAGCATCTTTCTCCAGGGCCTTGTGGACATATTTTGGTTCCATCAGCCTTTGAAGACAGACTCTCACAACCGGACTCCCCCTCACCCCAACATGATAGATGCATCCCAACTTCAAAACAAAGGAGATAATGTTCGACTCATGGCAGTGTCTTAATTTCTAGTTCTGTAATCCCCAATCTCTTCACAAACACTAGATCCAACCAATTCTGGACCCCGCAGTCTCCAACACACTAGGCAGGACAATGGCAAAGTAGTAATAACTGAGTTAATAACACCACTTTGCCCCTGAGAAATTTCCCCCCGTGTAACAGATTTGGGCATTTTAATGTATTTCTAAAGTTGACTGAAAACTAGTACAGTCCTATCCTCAGGGGTAACTGATTACACTACTACACAGACTAGGGAATAAGGATTATAGGCAGTATTAGTAAAATTCCTCATTGAGATGCATGTAAAACTTAATGGACTTGTTGGTTGCAAAATGGGGCATCATTGCCACAAAGGGTCACAAGGCTGAGAGATGAACCGCAGAGCTGGTCAAAAGTTTTCTCCGACTGAACATTTTTTGATCAGACTGCCATTTTGTCAAAGTTGAAACTTTCCACAAGCTCGTGTTGATTTCAACTACGTTTTGTTGCAATGGTATCGGACCAGAACACGTCAATTTTCATTTTCAGATTTTCTATTTTCATTTAAAAATTACTTAAAAAGAAAGAGGTAGGAATTGGAACAATATGTTGTATTTATCGAGGTGTTTTTATAGAGGTGTTTTGATTGACCTGAAACAAATTTTCCCCCTGAATTTTTTTTCCAAATTTTGAAATTTATAAAGTTCTCTCAGACTGGAAATTCCAGTTCTTGAACAGAATTAAAACAAGGCCAAGACATTTATAGGGGAGAACAAGAACATTCAGATTTACCACGGTTGCTAACCAAAAATTTCGGAAAGGATATAAACCTTCACCTGTCAGCGCGTATGGCAGTCGCTTGATGTTGGGAGTTAGGAGAAGGCTTAGTATGGGGAACCGTGCACATTCCTCTGCACTGTAGTATTGTAGGGTGACCAGATGTCCCAATTTTATAGGGACAGTCCCAATTTTGGAGTCTTTCTTATATAGGCTCCTATTACCCCCCACCCCTCTCCTGATTTTTCACATCTGCTGTCTGGTCACCCTACAGTATTGACCACTGCTGGAGACAGGATCCTGCACCAGGTCTAATCTGGCAATTTCTCTTTATATCTATGTTGGGCGGGGGGATCCCTAGTTTCCTCTTATATCCCATCCTCCTATTGCGGAGTTGGAGTCCAATTGCTTCTACTGGACTCTATCGCTGCCAAAGGACCATAGATGATTTATGCCTCCTGATACTGGGTGGGCACTATCTAGAAGGAAGGACACGAGACAGCCCCTTGTATCTCCACTCCCCTGGCTGGGCTGCCATGTTCTCCCCATCCCACTAGAGTTACCTGAGGGCTGCAGCGGGTTTCCAGAATTGTATGGAGGGTGGGGTTGGGGGAGGCTGTGACTCCCCAAACTGCCAGGCATGGTCTGGCCCCACTCCCTATCCACCCCCTCCTGCTTCTCACACCCTAACACTCCTCCCGGGATTCCTGCCACATCCACGCCCCCCTGTTCCCTGACCCCTCTCAGAACCCCCACCCCTGACTGTCCCCCTACCATCTCATCCACCCCCTCTCCTTCCTGACTGCCCCCCCAGAACTCATGCCCCCATTCAACCCCCCTGGTCCCCGCCCCCTGACCACCACCCTGAACTCCAGTGCCCTCTATCCAACCCCCTGCTCCCTTACCATGCCACCCAGAGAACCTGGACAAGGAGCTGTGCTGTCCAGCAAGAGCTGCCAGTGACACAGTTAGCTGAAGCTTCAGGGGAAGGGGACTAGCCTCCTGGGCCAGGAGCTGAGGGGCCAGGCAGGAGAGTCCTGTGGGCCATAGTTTGCCCACCTCTGACCTAGCCCATATGGCCTATCCTGCTATGAAGCTGCCTCTCCTGGTAGCTAGTGGATGCAACAGGTGCTTAGCAAAGGGAATTTTCATTGGATTTTCATCAGCCACAGGCTAGGCAGCACTGTGATAAGACAATCTTGTACCCTGATAAAAAGGAGTATCCTGTGGCTAGAGATATTTTTACAGTCATTTGGAATAGCCATAGTGGGCATGTAAAGAACTGTCCTTCTGAGGGGCCAGGCTCCAGTAACTAAGAGGAGGCCCCTTTCCAGAACTCAGACAATTTTCCATCATGGACTGGCTGCATCAGCTGTGCCTGGATTACCTCAGAATGATGAAAGCCATTGAAGGGCCATTAAACAACATCGCGATGCTGTGTGTGCAAAGGCATTCGGAGAGGGAAGGCGCTTGGGGGATCACCTGCCACCATCTCAAATTCTCGAGGTGATTTTTTGATCCATGGTGATCTAAAAACTATATTTAAGGTGGAAAAAGGGTGGCAGCTAACAAGTTGGGGAAACTGCTACCTACCTACCCGCGGCCAAATTGTAACCATCTCCCTCGTTATTAGCCATCTTTGTCTTGTTTTGAGACCATAGCAAGTCTTTGGCCTAATTTTCCAAACTTGCCTATTGATGATGGTTGCCTCAGTTTCCAAGTGAGGCAAACACATGATATTCCGAGGTGCCGACACCTACAGCTCCAAAGGAAGTCAGTTTGCTCAGTGGCTTTGAAAAATTAAGTCAGACTCCTGCCTCAAGTTGGATACAGAGAGATACGAGAGTGGGTGCTTTAGATCAGAGTTTCACAAGCACCTGTCGGTCGACAAGTGCCAGTCCCTGAGATCTCCCTGACGCAGTTTAGCAAGCAGCATGCGGGACCCTGCTTTAGACAATACAGGCCATTCATGTTTCAGGTCACTAGATGGCAGTGTGATGCATACTTTGCATTTTCAGAACGTGGGGGCCCCTAAAAATGCCTTTGAGTGTAACTGACTCAAACCTGCATCCCCTTTTATTTTAAAATACCAACATGCACTGGAAAAAGGGACTTTCTGCCCTTTCTGCCCACATTTTTAGTGATCAGTTAGAGTATGTTATCCCCGTAGCTGGGTTATACCACGAGGGTGCTTTGGAACAGAGTACAGCAGGGTATGCAAAATAAAGGAATTAACAAGAAAGGGTCTTTTTGGTAGAAAAAGTAAGGTTAATGGGAAAGAGAGGAACCTGTACAGATCTGTGTGAGTAGGGTGACCAGATGTCCTGATTTTATAGGTACAGTCCCGATTTTTGGGTCTTTTTCTTATATTGGCTCCTATTACTCCCATTACTCCCTTGTCCTGATTTTTCACATTTCCTGTCTGGTCACCCTGTGTGTGAGAGAGAAACAGATCAAGATCAAGACCATCAGAAGCTATCATGTTTTGTCTGCTCAGGTGGCATATGCCTGTGGCTGGCTTCATATGAATTTGCTGGGAGGGTGGGAGTTTTCAGCATCGTTTTCCTGTATTCTTTGCATAGCTTGTGTGTTCTCTTTTTGCTGTTTCACCGGAATATTGATTGTCCTTTTCTAAACGATGATCAATATTCATGTATGTGATATGCAAATGTAGAGCTGTACATGGACTCAGAAAAAACAATGCTGCACAAAGCAATTGGGATAAAAAACTTTGTAACCAGTGCAATGTTTTACTGTAGCCAGTAACAATTATGGATGCTTCAGTAGCACCAAGAGACAGCAACCAATACTTCTTGTGTTGGGTTCTGTACAATACGCAGCCAGAACAGTCCCTGCCCTGAAGAGTTTACATGACAGCTAGGAAAAAAACAGCCTAAGGCAGGTTTAACAGCCCTCATTGCAGATGGGGAACAGAATCACAGAGAGATCAATGTGACTTGCACCGGGTTACAGGGAATCAGTGGCAGGATCAAGTCTGGGATCCACACCTGTTGAGTCCTAGACCAGCACCTTAATTAGACAGGTAAAATTTTCAGCCAAGGCAATTTTTCCTCCAACATACCCCCATTTGGTCAACAGAAAAAAGAAATCCATTCAATTTCAAAACAACTTTCCTTCCATATTTTACTTCAATTTTATTTTTTAAAAAGAGGGTGAAAACAGTGAAGCAAAACATTTCATTTGACCTGAAACAAAAGTTTTCTTGGTTTCCCAGGTTTTTGTTTTGTCTCTCTCCCCCCTCTTCAATTTTTCAGTTTGGCAAAAACAAAACAAAAATTGGTTATTCACATAGCCTTTAATCTTAGGCACAAGACCAGTCTTCTTTTGGCAGGGGCAGGGAAGACATCAGGAAGGAATATGGAGTTAGCAAAAGGGTAGCAGGGAAGGGGTGGTATAAAATGAGTGGAAGAGGAGGAGCCAGCCTGGGTAGCTAATGGATTTGAGATTCATACTCATGTTACATCAAATAAAAAAAGAACACACTGAATTACGGGACCTATAATTCCAGCTCTGGGTTCCAGTGACTGAATAAACAACTCACAGTGGTTACATAATGACACCATAATGTGACTGCATAATCATATGCTTTGCTCTTGTAGTTTATGATGTTCCAAGGAAGGTTAGAATTATGGCCCCACAACTCAGTTCTCTCTCATTTATTCCCTGTGCCCATAGCTTCCTAATTCATTCTGGGCTTATGATTTTTAGGGCTGTCTTAGTATTTGTCTTGCTGTAATCAAATGCTGTGCTTTGTGCATGAGGCACAAACCCAAGTAAGATTAGCATTAAATAGGTCAATTAATTGCTTTTCAAAGGCTCATTTTCCTAGAACTTCAGTCAAACACTCCAGCCTCCTGCTTGCTTTTGTCTGACCTTTCTCTGATTTGTCAACCTTTTCCTGCTAATAGTGAATGTAATATTCTGAGTGCAGCCACAGAGGCTTACAGAGAGGGACTCTTACAGCCCTGCTCTGAGAGATAATGGCTTTGTCTATCCAGCTCAAAATTGCCACACCTTTTGTTGCTGCTGTAATGTATTGCCAACTTTTGTCTAGTTCTCCCTCAATAATCATTCCTGTCTCTCTGAGTAATTCTGAGGTACATTTGGATTAGACTAAAGTGTATGATTGTATTACACGACTGCTTTCCCCTTCATCCACTAATTTTGTAATTCGGTCAAAATTCGGTCACAGGAAATGATTAGCATGTGAACGTGCTGATCTCTAGAATGAGTTTATTGGCTGGAATGTTCACTGCAACAGAAAATTCAAAGTCAGGATATTAGCTGAGAGTGGATTTAAAAGGGCTTTCCATAAGAATTCCCACGGAAAACCTTATTCATGAATTGCTTTCATCCAATCAGGGAGCCAAACCATACCATATGACGTAGTAAAAATTCAGACTGTTCCACTGAATGCCCATTGAGTACTCCCAGTAAACTCTGCAGGTGAAATCCTGGTTCCATTGAAATCAATGGCAAAACTCCCCACTGACTTCAATAGGATCAGGATTTCACCACTTGTGAACGGGCTAGAGAACAAGGATTGTTCCCAGATATTATCTGACAAACAATTCCGAATGACAAATCTGAGAAAAATCAGAATCTGCTCATGGACAGTAAGTAAATAAGAAAATGTCGAAAACCATCAAATGATTTGTAACAATTCATTTGCCTGACTCTAATTTATTTGCTACAGTGGGACAGATCGTGCATCCAGTTACACTAGTGAACATTACTAATTATTATTATTTGTTATGATTACCACAGTGTCTAGGAACCTTGGTTATGGAACAAGACCTCATTATGTTATATATTAGTTAAAGGGGACTTGCAAAGGAAGAAAAATGTGTTTAGTCACTTTTTTCTTCATTATGAAGAATAAGAAAGATCTAAAAGATTATATATTTATTCATTTTTCTTGTTTTTTATATTAGAAATGTAGGCCCTGTTTCAGGCTGGAGGATTCTCTGATGACTGCATAACTACTGCTGGTTGGAAAAAGAGGTTCTCTCTTTGGGAAAAGTTTTGATTTTCCCCCATCAAATCTGAAAAATGATTATTTTGGGTTTTTGGCAAACAAAAACCAAAACATTTAAGCAGAAAGCTGTTGAAAACCAAAAAATGTTCAGTTTTTAATTAAAATTCTTAGATTTTTTGGTTTTCTAATGAAAACTCAATTTTTTGAGGCAAGCATACATTTTCTGTAAAAAATTTCATCTTGTCAAAAGCCTCTTTTTTGGAGTGTGCGGGGTGCGGGGTGGGAGAGGGCACAAAGACAGACATTTTTAGAAAAACAAAAAGTGCTGACTGAAAATCAACCGGCCCTATGGACAACGAGCAAAATGGTGACATCACAGCCGCTTAAGTTGAGCTACAAAGAGAGGCAGGGATGTTTAGACAGACACTAATTGTTTTTATGACATTAAATGACTAAGGGTTCAAGAGAAGGGCGGTCAGGAGAGCTGTTCCAAGGGCTGATGACACTTTAATGGAGACTGATGGGAGAGTGCCTGTGGGAAGTGGTTTTTCACATGCAGGTTACATCTACACAGCAGCTGGGAGGTGTAATTCCCAGCTGGGGTAGGTGTACATGCACTCGCTCTGCTCAGGCTAGTGCCTGAAACCAACAGTGGGTCTGTGGTGGCAGTGCCTTGGGCTAGCCACACCAGTACAATCTCACCCAACACCCTGGGTGCATACGTGGGCAGTTAGCCAAAGCCGTTACCTGTGTCACTAGTTTTAGGTGCTAGCTAGGGCAGAACCAGCCATGCGCATCCACCTTAGCCAGGAATTACACCTCTCCTCCACTGTGTGGACATACCCTTAAGACCTCAGCTTAGTGGTATTTTTTTGTTATGTTAATGGTAATTGGTTTTGATAAAGACCTGCTCTTGCTGATTTCCCTCAGCTTTATTTCTGGTGAGTCACCAGAACCAGCTGACCTGGGGGGAACAAGGCCCCCCCTAGGTTTATCATTGTGTTTTTGGAGGGAAAGGGAACGTGAGAAGACAAAGTGTGAGACAGGTGAGAAGAGGGATAGAGCACAAGGACAGGCAAAGATGAGAGACGTATGGGTACGAGATTGCTTAGGAATCGTTCCAGAACACACTGAAGTCACTGGAAAGACTCACATTGATGCTGATGGGTGTTTGAGCAGGCTTTTAATGTTTTCTTGGCCTCAACGATTCTCTTCATGGCCGCTGCTAGGTGGGGGGCAGAAAAATCAGCCATACATCTCCATAACTCAGCCCTTTTACATATGAAAATGCAATACAGTTGGACTATATAATTGAGTGGTTTTAAGGGATGAGTGCACACGAAATTAGCCACACAATGCCTAGCAATATTAATGGGAATTGAACAGCTATTCTCCACCCCCCAGATTGGAATTGTATCCTTGTCTTACCCATTCCACTCACAAACAAAGGAATCCAATTACATCTTAATTTTATTTAATTTGGTTCCCAGCAAATTTTATAGCACTGCCTACTCTGAGAAGGATGGGTTTACAGCATTTATTCTCTCCAGATGTTTGCCTTGTAGTTGGTAACCTCGTACATGCATGGAAATTCTACAGTATCTTCCATTGCAACAGCCTGATTTACCACTAGAAATGGTACCACAGGAAACAGCTTCCCCAGCTGTCACGGGGTGCACTCACCACTAGGGATGCCTCCTCCTGGCCACTCTGTGATCAGTTATATTTCCAGGTCCAACGCCTCCTTCTGCTGCTCACCCTGCTGTCACTTTCTTGCTCTCTGTGACTCAGGATGCTCTGTCTTCATGGCTTAGCCCTCCAGCCAGGTCACTACAGTCCTCTCCTGTGGTAGCAAAGTCTCTCCTTACAAACAGTCTCAGGCAGTCTTCTCATTTACGACCCTGCTGGTGTGGGGCACCCCAGGACCAACCTACTTCGGGTTCTAACTCAGGAACCCTCTAATCAGCAGCTAAGGTCTGCACCATCCTAAACCTTGCTGTTTTTCCCCTGAGTCTTCCCTACACCTTCTGACTCTCGTGGGTTTGCCAGCCCAAACTCTCCCCTTTGAGGGAGTAATTACAGACTAAATTCTATAGCCCCAACCACAACTCTCTTTCTCCAGGACTGACTACCAACCACTTTCCTGCACCCTCCCTTTCTACTACCAGCTCCCCAGCTTTTTAAAGACCCCACCTGTTCTCTCCAGCTCAGCTTCATCATTAAGGTTTTCCTCTCAGCCTAAATATCCCCCAGCTTGCAGCCTAATGGGTTAATTGACCACTCTGGCCATCAGGGCAAGTGGAGGGAATGTACTTACACACACAGTTTTTGAAATTTGGAATTTTTTCCTGTCCCTAACTGCAATGTCAAGTCAAAGTCTTGACAATTTTCATGAAGTGAAAAAAGGTTTGGATCAGATCCACCAAAACATTTCATTGCCATAACTCTGAAGTGTTTCATTTGGATTTCAACCATTTAAAAATATTTTACTTTTTTTTTAACTAAACAAATTTTGAAACAAAACGTCATTTTGACCTGAAAGATCAAACTTTTACTTTAGCAAATGTCACACTGGCAAGTTTTGACAATTTAAAAACTTTGAGGTTTTTTTTTTCCATTTTTTTTAAACAGAAAATTTGTCAAACCCTGATCCTTTCTCATGAACAGTTTTGGTTTCGCTGAATTTCTGATGAAAAAAAAAATTTTTTGTCAGAAAATACCCAGCTCCATTCATCATGGTATTACTTCAGTTTTATGCTCGTGTAACTCCACTGATTTCAAGAGTGCTGCCCAGAGAGTAATGTTCTGCTGCTCACCATGAGAAGAGGGGCCAGAAACTGGACTTTGATATCTCTTCTCTTCATTTTCCACTCGTTTGTGTAGTAGGAAGAGGGCCTGAAACATAAGCCCTTGTATCAGAGGCCTGGTCTGAGGCCTGGGCTAAGGTAGTCAAAACTTGGCTAATATGTGCCCATGTTTCCACTTTTTGAATTCTTAATACCATGAAATATATTGTCCTTCTCATTTGCCAAACCCTGGCTATCAGGCAGCACGCCAAGTGTTCAGATTTCTAATAGATGCCTGATATATAATACATCATCATTACCACTTCATGCTGGTGATTGTATCATTTTACTCCATGCAGCACATATGATTCTGATCAAGTTTTCCTCTTCAAAACTATCCACTTAGTATTTGCTAATTTGTTTCCCTTCACCTTAATGCAAGAAAAGTTAAGAATATGCTTGTTTTGTTTTTCAAAGTGCGTTCTATTGTTATATTTAAACTTCTCCAGTGTACTTATCTAGTGCATTCTCCAGTGCATCTACATAATTATGGAGCTCTCTGAGCTAACAGAAAAAACATGAGAAGATCCAAAGGCTGGAAGTTAGAAAAAATAAAATTGGAAATAAGACAGCTTTTGAAAAGTGAGGATAATTAACCAACGGAACAGGTTCTCCATGGATGTGGGAGATTCATTGTCATTTGACCTCTTTAAATCAAAATAGAATGTTTTTTACAAGCTATGCTCTAGCTCAACTACAAGTTATTAGGGTCAGTAATGTCCACTTATGCATAAAGAGGAATAATTCCCGTTATTGTAGGAACCACTAGGTGAAATTATCTGGCCTGAGTTATACAGGTTTTCAGACTAGATAATCATAAGTCATTTGTGGCCTGATTCAGCAAAGCACATAAGCTTTTGCATGTCTTTCAGCATGACTTCAACAGGTCCATATACTTCAATTGGACTACTCATGTGCTTAAAGTTAAGCATGCACTTAAGTGTTATATTGAAGTGGGGCCAGTTTCTTACAGCTATATTCCTGAGTTACAGGGAGTTGCTTCATTTCTTTAGTAAACGTTCATGCCGCAAAACATTCATCACTGTTATGAAAAAACACAAGAACTAAACATTGAAAGTGTTGATAAACTGCTTTTCATCATGTCATGTGCCTTTAAGTAATCTTCATACTGCCTGCATCCTTCTTTTCGTCTCTGTAGTCATTTTCTATCATCGCTACCTGGCCAAAAGAAAGAAATTTATTTGGTCATAAGCCTGAAGTTTGGTCCGTTTCCAGTCACTTTCTTCTATTCAGAGAATTTATAAATACTAAAAGCCTAAAAAAAAATTAACTTTCATAGCCTTGAGGCTGGGAGTAAGTTTTGCCTATAGAATAAAGCACAAAGGGAAAATTACTGATATTTTTAGCAGAAGTAAACATTCAACAGTAAATAAATGGGAAATTAAGATTCCTTCACCAACCTTAACTCTGCTCCCACGCAGTATCTCTGTTGACCCTCCTATATCAACTAGAGACTCCCACCAGATGTTGAATTGTTCAGCCTCTGAAAAGCAAGGCCACTTTACAACTGGTCACATATGGGTGCCAGGGTGCCCCTGTGCCTGGCCATTGATAGGATAGGGGCCCCAAACTCCTGGTGAAGTCCACGGAAGGCTTGGATGCATCAGGTTCAGACCTGAAATGCCTGTCTGCCCTGTTGAGCCTATGGGCCTAATCTGATGCCCACTGAAGTCAATGTGAGACTTTCCTATCTGCAAGGAGCGCTGGATCAAGCTCTGAACGACTTACACCAGCTGAGTGATTTCTTGTACTTTGCAACACGTCTTTCCTAAACTTTTTCAGTGCCAGCTTGTAAGGTGTCTGGTGCTGTGTTTGTATAGTGAACAAGATAAAATGGAGCTATGGCTTGTGTTTGAAGAATATGGTACAATATGATGTCTTGTCTATGGAAGGAGGATGCTCATGGTACAATAATAATCAGGGCTTCAATTTGCTACTTGTGCTGGACACGCCCAGCAAGACAGCCTCTGCCCTGAAAATTTTACAATCTAAATAGACAAGGAAAAGATTATCATTCCGCCTATTCCAGATGGGGAATTGAGACACAGCCCTGGTCTACACTGGGGGTGGGGTCAACCTAAGATATGCAACTTCAGCTATGAGAATAGTGTAACTGAAGTCGACGTATCTTAGGTCGACTTACCTCGCGTCTTCACGGCATGGGACTACTCCCCCGTTGACTCTGCTTCCGCTTCTCATCTTGGTGGATTACAGGAGTTGAAGGCAAAGTGATCAGGGATTGATTTATTGTGTTTACACTAGACACGATAAATCGATCCCTGATAGATAGATCACTACCCACCGATATGGTGGATAGTGAAGACGTACCCCCAGAGATTCACTGACTTGCCCAAGGTCACGCAGACAGAGGAACTTAAAATAGATCTCTTGAGTCCCAGTCCAATGCCTTAATCGCAAGACCCACCAGCTATGAAATCTCCCAGTTGAGGTAACAACATCTGTCCTCTGTCTAGCCTTATATTACTGGTATTCTTATAGGGTTAATCAACTGTATCATATACCAGAATGTTTGGTGATTGAAGGGATTGGTTTGCTGCATGGGTGACTTTTGTGAGATCCCACCTGGAGGTTACAGTCTCCTTCAGGCATCCACAGGAGACAGGAACCTCATGCAAGTTACAGCAGATAAAAATGTAAGTGTGTGAATGGGGTTATTTGCCCCGTGTGCGTTGCCAGCTCTGACTGCCCCAGCAGGACCTGAAACTTATGTGAAACAGTTATTTCTTTCAAGGAATTTACAAGCTCTGCCAGTAGAGCTTGAAGTTTCAGTGAGCTATTTCTCTCATGGGACTTCCAAGGGCCCCCCCACCCCAGACATATTGTGGATTACTTATAACTTCTGTAATAACTTTGGTGGAAGTTATAATGTACTATGGAAAAGTTACACACTGGCTAACATAGCAACAAGGCAGTACAAAAGGGTAAGACTAGACCAACTGCTAGTTATCACTGAGGACCAATGGTTAAACCAATTGGCACATTGACAGAAATGGTGTAGATTGCAGATGCCTTCATCTTTACTACAGGCAGCTGTTCGTGGAGACGTCAGCTCCCAGGATGCAGGACACCATCAGATCAAAATGTAGCATTGCATGTTGGGAGCTAATGTCGATGCAGCTTGCATCTCCATACTAAAGATGAAGGCACTTGCAGTCTGCTTGATTTTATGCCATGTGGATGCAACCCTCAGGTTCTGTAAAGCTGCCAGCCTGGCCTTCTCTATCAGGAACTCCCATCAATTCAGTGTGTGAAGATCAGAGTGTCCCATAAGATGCTAGAAAAGCAGTGAAGTATCTAGCAAACGTGTGAAAAACTCAATGGTTGTATACTGCTGCATTGCCTATACCTTCATCTGGCCCCACGGCAGGAACCACAAAATCAAAAAGGTAATGCAAGATAAATTGGACAACCCGATGCTTCAGTGAGACTACTCATCCTTAAAACCTGTTGAAAATACCAAGGGCCTATGGGGAACGCTGTGCAATGAAAAATGTCCCTCCAGATAAGAACGCTAATATCTGAAGATAGCATGGATGCATTGGTAGCACTAACAAAGGGAAAGAAAGCTGATCTGTTTTTGCTATCGGCGTTCCTTGGTCTATTTTCTCCAGCCCAAGGGTGAGGTGGTATAATGGAGCATATAGAAACCTAAATTCCCTGGATGTTTTACTAGGCACCAGAACTTTTTTTGTGTTTGCTCATTATTATTTGTATTACAGCAGTAGCTAAAGGTACCAGCCAAGATCAGGGCCTCATTTTGCCAGGCAGTGTCTAGACACAAAGTAAGACGTGGGCTCTGTCCTGATAAGATTACAATCTAAATAGACAAGAAAACAAGGAAGAAGCGACTTGGGTAAAGTCACACAAGTAGTCAATGACAGAGGCAGGAATAGCACCCAGATTCCTAGAGTGCACTCCATCCTCCTAAGCCCTGGACCATGCTAATTTAAGAAATAAAGCATTGCTTTCTCCTTCAACCAGACCATGCCCCATTTCTGTTTTATTTGGCTTTGTTGACACTCAGGATTCATTCTTCAATGGCCAGCAGTGTATGTAGCTGCTGCAGAGCAAAGCTTCAGTGTAGACCAGGTGAGCCACAATTTTGCATTGCACAACTTGCTGCTAGACTGAAAAAATGGCCACTGCTAGGGTACATGAAGCAAACAGCCACTTCTTATTCCTAAACATAGGGAAATATGGGCCTGTGGCAGATTTCCATTGTGGACATGCCCCGAAAAGACCGGGTGTCTCGTTGTCTTGGGCAGGTGCTACAAGGACTAGTCACTGGGCACATGGCTTTCAGACAAAGAGCCCAAACACATCCCATTTCGGCTTTATTTGAGTGTCCCCAAACACAACGATTTTTGGCTTGTGTCACGTTCCCACGCAGCCTGAGAAGCCTGCCTGGATTCTTCAGGTTCCCTTCACAAATAGGACTAGCAAAAATGAAGACGATTTCAGTCTAATTATCAGCTCTCACCTGTATATCCCTTACATTTTCCCTTAGTCTCCTTTCCACCCAAGGTGAGAAGTGTGTAACAGTGGAAAATATACAGTAGCATGCCGTGACATTTTTAGCCAGGTGTGCAATTCTACACTCACATGCAAAATGGTGTCTTCCATGTGGCGAGACCTCAGACATGCAGTCCTCCATGAACATTTGGGGGCCAGACAAAATCATCCCATGAGCGCAGAGGGTCCTGCAGCACGCAACACACGTGTTGCATACACAGCTGCCACACCACTGAAAACTGGTCTCCACGTCCTCTTTACTTATTATCATTTTGGTTTTCTGCCACATATGCATCCCCAGAAGCTGCTTCCCATTAACACATGGTACACAGCTGCTCTGCCATCAGGACCCCATTGTGTTCGGCATTGCACCAACCCAGAAAATAATACTGTCTCTTTTCTTTGTGTCTTCCTTTCAGACTCACACCGCTCGGTCGGTGTGACCAGTAAGTGTGATCCAGCGGGTAGATAACCTGACTATAGGCTGTTTACATGACAGAGCAAAGTGCTCTAAAGGGGTGTGATTTGTAAAGTGTACTAATTGGCCCACATATACTTGTTGGCATGCCCCAAAAGGCACCTTGGTGTGATCTAAATGGTACCTAAATGCAAATGAGATACCTTCTAGAGCTCACCAGCAGAGTCTAAGCAGGAGCTTTTGGAGAGTGCCAGCAGAGTCTACAGAGGGCAGTTAGGATGCAACATGTTAGAGTGCTCTAAAATTCCCCCCCGGCCCTACCTGCGTCCCTTACCACACTGCATAGACAAGCCCTAAAACCTAAGAAACCTGGCTTCTATCCCAGCTCTGCCACTGATCTTCTCTGTGATCTTGAGTAAATCACTTTACCTCTCTGAGCCTGTTTTCCCTCCCACACTTTGTCTTGTCCTGTCTATTTAGACTGTAAACTCTTTGGGGCAGGAAGGGATTCTCATTTTATATTTGTACAACACTCACATAATGGAGTCCTGATCTTGGGTGAGTCCCCATGGGCTACAATACAAATAACAATAAAGACAGTGTCACATGCTGGGATGTAGGTGGGGCAACCTAGTAGTTGGAGAACCAGAGTAGTGGTCAGGAGAGAAGCCAGTGGTCAGAGTCAGGGGGTTTGGAGGAAGGTAAAGATTAGGGCTGGAGTAGGACAGCTATGGGTTGGAGCAAGGACTGGTCCAGGAAGCAAGTCTGGTGCTTAAATGATGATGTGCAGGCTCTTCCGTGTAATCAGGGAACACAGTCACTTAGTGAGAGCTTGTTGGGCCCAGCTCACTGGGTTGCCAGGTGACCGTGCTCTGAGCCAGCTGAGTTCCTCACAGCTGATAGGAAAACAAGGTATTTTTGTGTGAAAATTGAGCCGTGTTCCCCCTCATCAAAATATGAAATTTCATCAACATTCCAATCCCCATCATTTTTGACCAGCGTGCTTCCAAACAAACCTGGGCTTTTCTTGCTCATCTTTTATGCTTGCCTTGTTCATTGCCAGTAACTTTTGTCCTGGTCTTGAGCTATAATCACTTCAATCTTTCTTCCAAGCAGGCAATCCTTTTCTGGGAACCAGAACTCCCTCTACTAACCCTACATTTATTTTGGATAGGATTGGATCTCCACCCACTCTACTTTCTGTGCAACCTCCAGGTTCCTCCCTTTTCTCCGACACTTCCACAACTAAGAACACACCTAATTTGCCTTGGACGCTAAGGATATTACAGGAACTTTTTGTACTTTAGCGGCTACCCTCTGCCCTCTTTGTTGCTTCCCCAATGTCACAAATAGAGCTCTTATAAAATGGGATTTTGGTTCTTTGCTGAAATGTTCTTCTATTCTTTTTTCCCTGATTTATTTCAAGTGATAGTCAGAGTTGGATGGGAATTTTTCAAACCAAAACCACTGTTTTTATCTAAATCAAAATGTTTAGAAAAACAGGACAATTATGATGAAATTCATTTAGAAAAAAATGGGTTGATAATGTCACGGAGTCCCCGGGGCGATGGTCTGGACCAGCTCCTTAAGAAGCCAGTCAGGACTCTGAGGGGAAGCTTCTTCTCCATAAACAGCCTGTCTCCAAGGCTAGGAGCTTCACAGCTTCCACCTTCCTGGGTCTGACCTCAGAGCATTCAGCACTTTCTGCACCTCCGTCCGCTTCCCCCAGCGAGCCCAGCCAGGCAGGGTCCTGGGGAAGCCCGTGGGTCTGCACCCCAACTCCACAGTCAGATGTGACGCTCAGCCAGCCAGTAAAACAGAGGTTTATTAGTCGACAGGAACATGATCTAACACAGAGCTTGTAGATGGAGCGACCCAGACCCCTCAGCTGGATTCATTTCAGGGGTTCAGGGAGGCCAGACCCTATTTGGGCCTCCGTGCCCTTCCTTAGCCAGCTGCAGACTGAAACCCACTCCCCAGCTCCTTCCCTGCTTCTGTTGTCTGCTCCCCAGGCAGGAGGTCAGGTGCCCTCTTCCCCCCACCTGGAGTCCAGTTACAGCTTCAGGCATGGACACCTTCCCACAATAGTCAGAGGAGCCATTGAGAGCATTTCTATTCCCTCACAAATATCAAAATGTTGACCTTTTGGAATGGAACTTTTAAATTTTTTTGTTATGAAATCAGAAGCAATTAAAAAATAAAAACTTGAAAAATGTCAAAATCAGACCAAAAATGTTTCAAGTATATTGCAACAAGAAGTTTAGATCACCCTAACATAATTTTTTAAAAAATTTAATTCACTTGATTTTTTTCTTTTTTTAGTTTTGTTCCATTTCAGAATGGAAAAATTGGAAAATGGTGGAATTTCTATGATATGGAAAATCCAGTTCCCAGCCAGCTCTCCTGATAATCTCTTGTGCAAAACTGATATTCAGTCTGATTTCTTCCAAGCTGACATTTGAGAAATAGTTCCCTGCTATGGCACCACTTTCTGATATTCTCAGGTTTTTTTGTTTTGGACTCTATCTGCTGAGTTTCGGAAGGTGATTGTATTGTGAGAAGTCACATTTGTATGACTGTACAGAAGTGTATCACATTCCAAAGAGAGGCCTCAATATGTCACCAGGATATTATGACAAACACTTCACGCTGTAAGTTTATTACGTCAAGACTATCCTTGGTCATCTGATGCTTTAGAAAGAGTTAAAGAAAATTGACAGGAGCCTGGGTGATAAAGACTCTGCCAAAGTTATTAAAACAATACAGGTTTTGTTTTATGCACTCATATTTATACAACCACAGGATACTGGCACAACGTACATCTATGCTGCTATTTGTCAGACAAGTCTATTTAAGGAATACCATGGGGGCCTCCTCTTTCCTTTACAGCTGATGTTCTGCTTCCACTATAATGTTTTAAAGATGACTGGCTTCAAACAAAAGAAATTTACAAATTAGTCTGGTTTTCTTTGCAAACAACAAAATATATTTTTACATTCTATTCACAGCTGGCCAGCTGAGCTCAGTGCAGACAAAAACCTTCATTCAGTCTTTCTAGCTTTCTGAGGCTAGAGCACAAGTCAGAATTTTAAGCCAAGAGATGTATTTACGCATACATTGCAAGGTGAGTCTTTAAAAGTCTACAACATCTTCCATAGCAAGTGGGAAACAAAAACATTCCAAATGGAAATAAAATGAGCATCACTAAATATATTCTCTTCAGTACATTGTTTGTGATTCTTTGAGCATATTCAAAATCCTACTGAGCATCTTACCATTTAGGATGTTTGGTTACTTTTCAGATTTGGAGAGTGGGTGAGTCTAGACGTGTCTGTTTCTAGGGGTTCCACTTCGCGGTTCTCATAAGCTGTCTCAGTGCTGCAGTGGTTGAGCTGCAGATGCAGAAGGGGAATTACACAATTTAAAAAATTTACTGAATAAATAAAAACCTCAGTTGATTGAAAACATGAATCCATGAAAATCTATAACTAGCAGATTTGTTGTCTTGTTATTCTTTGGGCCTTTCCCTGGCATAACCATTCCACTTTAAGAGCTATATTTTGACTGGGATTATATAACCCTGAACACAGCCCTTGGGTCCAGGCACCTGGAAGTAAAGGGCCCTTTCATATGGGCTGTGTCCTTGTGGTACAATCTAGCTCATGGGCGGGTAGTAGCCATCCTAAGTCATCTTTGTGGAAACACAACAGTCAGGGAGGACGGTATTTTTGATAATCTCTCTGTAAGTTCCAAACATTACAGTTTCACAAGACATGGTTGACAGGTCACAAGCCCTATGATGAGTAATTTAAGCTCTAAGAATGAAACCACTGTGTAGCTCTCTATACCAGCAACAAATTACATCATCAGTGCCAACCAATGCCTGCTCACTTCTGGTGGCCATTGCATTGTGGGGCCAGAACCAAGGTTCCATCCACTTTCTGTCCACATGTTCTGGAGTCAGGAAGTAGCTGGTGTCCAAGGTCTAGCTAACCTATACAGGGGTGAAATGTGTCCACGGAGTGGGGAAGGAAAGGGATGGGAGGACTCTTACTCCCGTTTCCACCTCTGTGTGGGTAAGTTCTTTGATTCTATGTAGTCCAAGTCAATCTGCCAGCTAGTCACATTTCTTTCCTGGGGTGGATCAGTTACATACCATGTCTTACTCATGGTTGATGCTAAAAGATCAGTCTAACACCTAGTCAGTGTAACACCATTTACCTGACTGACAGGGACATTAGGCAGGAATTAATGTTTGGAAAGGGTTTTGAGATCCATGGATCAAAGACATTATGGGAAGAGCTGGGCAGAAAGAATTTTCATTCCATGAGAAATTCCAATATTTTTTTAAAAAATCATTTCAAATCAGAACAAACAGTTGAAATTTCAAAATCTTCAGCCCCCCCCCAAAATTAAAAAAAATCCCAAAACTTTTGAATCAGGACTATTGAAAAATTTTGTTTAAACGTTGTTGAATTAATTTGTATAGTGTTGAAACATTTCCTTTCAATAAGATTAAAATGTGTCTTTCGATAAGGTAAAAATGTTTCATTTTGATGTTATCATTTTGAATAATTTTGTGTTGACTTTGATGTTATATTAAATATAACATATACATATACTATTAAATGTAATATTTTCATATAAAAGTTGAAAATAAAATGTTATTACTTTATCAAAATGAAATGTTTCAACATTATTGAAATGAAAGAAAAAAGTCAAACTGATTCACTTCAACATTTTCCCATCAAAAACATTGTCAAAATCAACATGTTCCCATGAAATATTTTAATTCCAACAAAACTGAATTTTTGGTGGAAAGCTGCTTCGTCAACATTTTTCCAGCCAGCTCTAATAATAAGCACAGCTGTCATTTGTCCATATGTGACTGCACAGGAAAATAAAGGGGCATAAATCCAGCTCTTGCCTAGAACCATGAGCCTGGTCTCAAGGGGGAGAGTAAACTAACAACTGGGACTGGACCACAGGTGATGGAGCACTCAATACATTGTCCTGTTCTGTGCACTCTCTCTGAAGCATCTTGCAGAAGACAGGAATACTGGGCTAGGTGGACCATAGCTCTGATCCAGTATGGCCATTCTTAGGTTCCCAAGCTGTGCAAGTGAGAAGAGAGAGTGGGGAGGGAGTGGACCAAACATTGGTTGTGCTGATGCCAAAGCTGCATCTTGTAAAAGGAGGGAGGCAAGAACTATTATTCCCTAAATCACATCTCCTTCCCATCCATGGCTCCTCCTGGGATAGTACAACTCTATATTGTCCCATCTGCAGGGCTAGGAACTGTAGTACAATCAAGCCCTCATAAATGCCGTTTATCTTCTTTTTTTGTTTTTTTTTACAATGAATATTTGTTTTCTTTGCCATAATAGGCCCCTCTGGACATTGCAGTGCAGTTTTCTTGCGATTTAATAGATATTTTATTGGCTTCATTGGAGTTTTATTTCTTAAATTCAGAAAAGAAATGCAATCAGCAGAATACAGGAAATGAGCGAGGAAAAAAATCTCAGAGAAAGAGTTAATGAAACAGCACTAGCACAAAACCAAAACCATCCCCTTTTATTGGCTCATAGATGTGCCTCGTATTATGATAGTGGCTTTGGGCTAGATCTCTCCCACCTGCAGAAAAATTTTCAGGAGGGGGCCATAGGGAGAGGAAAAATTCTGGGTGGAGTTTGTGAAACCCTTCTCTTAATGGAATAGATTTTTAGGGGGACAACATATTTTGGCAGCCCCAATTCCTCTCATCACTGTGGGGTCTCAGGATCCACGGGGCTGGGACATCCCCTTCATGTGGTAGTAAAAGCCATCCTGGAGCAATCAGCATTGTTATTGGATGGGCCCCTGCAGTAGATGAGACTCCTCTCTGGCTAATATACCTCCCAACTGTTGTCCATACAGCATGGAATTCTGCATGGAAACCACTGGACTCCGCAGGGCACCGTGCCAGGAAAATGGCAGCTCCACTACAGTACCCCTTTCTATATGCCACCTCCTCCTCCACGTCCCAAACTCTGCAGATCTCCGTCTACAGAGCCCTAGACAGAGACTTGAAAGATCTGTGTTCAATTCCTGACTTTGCTATCAGACTTCGAGCAAGTCAATCTCTTTGTGCCTCAATTCCCCATCCATAAAATAGGGATAATAATCAATCCGTCTTGTCTATTGAGATTGTAAATTCCTGGGGACAAGGAGGGAGTGTGTACAGTGGCTTGCAAAAGGGGCTCTGATTCCTACTGGACCCTCTGTGTTGTATCGTTGTAATAATCAGGGGAAGGAGATATTTTCTGTTTGCACAAGAGGTGATCTATTCATGAAAGGTCTCCTTTGCACACAGTCCCCTGGGCTTTCTCTGTACTTCCAAGCAGCATGTGCGTTTTGCATCAGTATCATAGACCCACATACAAAAGGGGTGGGGATGGGGGCGAAGAAAAGAAAAAAGATGGACCAGATCTTTGGCTAAAGAAAGAATGAAAATGAAAAGAGAATCGGTGATGGACCAGAACTTTTACTTTTTATTAAAAACTTAAGTGCAGAGGATGAGGAGCCACCTGGTTTTGATTTTTTTAATAAAAAGTCAAATAATCCCCACAAACAATTCCCCTGCAATGGTTTCAATAGCAGAACCCTACAGCTGAACTTTAAAGGTGCCTGTGAAAAAGAGAACCATTTTAGTACAAAACTCAATACCAGATTTTATTTTATTTGAGAGAAAGAATGTAATTTGGGACTCCTCCCCCCTCCTCAAGATGCCGCAATTTTAGAGGATCCATTTATTTACTAAAAGCAAAAGAGAGGAGTGGGATGGGAGCAATTGAAAATATCTTATGACTTAAATAGAATATGTAATGGAAAGGCGATGGTATATTTCATTCACATACCAAGGGAGAACGTTCATTTTCCCAGAGTTATAAACTGAAACCTTAGTTTTGCTGCCACGAAGCATCAAATACAGCCTAATTCCAGGCCAGGATGAAAAATAAGCTAACAGCAGCGCAGCTGCTGGGTTGCGATGCTACTTCTTTTCCTCTTCCTTTCTTTTAGAAATGGTGGAAAACAATCCCTCTTCCGTCTGTTGTTGTTGAACAGCTTTGTTTTATAGAGCTTCGCCAGTAGCCAAGAAAAGAAAAAGAATAAAAAAGGGGGTTATGGAGCTGTGTGGATTCTATTATTTGACATCGATAAGGCATTGTTCACAAATGAATAACTACTTTAGCTGCCTGCGTGTAGTCGTAAAGGGAGGCTTGTCCAGTGGCTAGCATGGGGTTGGGGAGATAGCAGGTCAGTGCTATCCTCTCACAGATTTGCCACTTGACTTTGACAAGGCAGTAAATCAATAGGTCTTAGGTGCTTGGGCGCTTTTGAAAATCCCTATCTGCATCTTTAGGCATCTAAATACCTTTAAAAATCTCACCCTTCGTCTAGCCGGGCCTCAATCAGTGAAATGGGGATAATAGCCCGTTCTGGCTCACAGGAGTGTTATGAGGATAAAGACCTTAGAGATTCTGACAGGCTCTGATAACCCATTGATGAGGCCCATCCAAGTATCATAGGTAGGCAGGGGCAGTAGAAGATGTTGATTAGAGTTGGTTGAAAAAATGGGAAACAAAAACCAATTGGTTTAAAAACTGCAGTCCAAATTTCAAAAATTTCCACCATTTGGAACGTCACTAACACATAACAGGTCTGAAACCAATGGGAGTCTTTCTATTATCAGTGATCTTCAGATCAGGCCAGAGATCAATACGGTATAAAGAATGATATCGATGATACAAAGGGACTAAAAAAATACAGGGGGAAAGCTGAAAAATGTATTTTTGTTCAGTTTTAAAAATGGAGACCTGGTTGAAAAAGACAACGGTGTTAGCCTACTCCCATAGAAGTCAACAGAAAGATTCCCAATGGGGGCTGGGCCAGGCACGTTAGCTGAAAGGGTCAATTTGACCTTTTGGCTCTACTTGTTCTGTTCCCAGAGGCCTGGCTTGACTGGGAAGTTTGGCATGAGGAAGGGTAGCAGGTATGTTACACTTTCTTTGGGATACTTGTTTATTTCTCCTTGTATCTGAATTGCAGGGATTTTTTAGGTGAAGTCTGAGACAACGCAGAATCAGTTAATCACCAGCCCTCTGATACACTCCTGAATAATGGGTGTTGGTACTACCACTTGTGCAAAGTCTAATTCTGGACACTTTTGAGAGGAAAGGGACAGTAAATAAAAACTTTCTTTTCTCGAGTTTTTCTTTCCCCAGGATTTATTTTCAAGTGTTTCGTATTTGAAGGGAATTTTAAGCTTACAAGGGGGCCATGTTTTTAACACCAGCCAACCACCGTAGGGCTCGATTTGTGGCTGTCTGCCTAGGAGAAGGTTTGTGACTCTCCAATCTGACCCCTCCTTGCTCCATGGTAGAAGTTCCCCATGCCAAGTTTATACCTGGTGCAGTGAACATCCTTAGAGCACCAGCCAGTGTAACCAAGGCTCTGTCCATTTCATGCCCTTTCCCGCACATGTGCTCAGGACAGGAATATGATGGCTGCTCTTCCCCATACACAGCTACTCAGAGGATGGGTACCTTGTACAGGAGAGCAAAAGGCATTCTTTACCATTTGCTCCTGACGCAGCACAAGGACACTCTCTTTGCCCCTTAATCAGAGATTATGGGGTCTCCATGATTTAGCCCTGTGAACCTTCCCGCACTCCTTGTCCTCTCCCCCTCGGTGCATGGCCCATAAGTATAAACAAGAGACAGACCATCACATGACAGAGGTGGGAGGAGAATGGGCAGATAATAAGAACGACACTCACAAGCAAAGCTAGTTCTAGGCATCGACAAGCGGGTCAGTTGTGTTGGATGCCAACTATAGAGGGAGTGTACTGCTGCGTTTTTTTTACTCCACTCTGATTGGTTGTCCGTTTTTGCTCTGTCCTGACTGGCAGCTGTTTTTGCCCCACAATGATTGGCTGGACATTTTTTTTTTTCCTGAGCTGCTGGGTGGGCGAACCCTGAAAATGTTCTCAGCCCCAGCTAGCAAAACTAGAGTTGGTAGATAGACAGATTTGACAAAGAACCGAAGAACCAAGTTCCCCAGTCCTCACCAATGATAAGATCAACTATTGCAAATAACAGTAAAATAGTAAAATGCAAACAGTGTGCTTGCCATTTCCTTTTCTGCTCTTTGCCCAGGTCTGTTTGGAATCTGCCCAATTCATGAGGAAAATTATTGGGTAGTTGTCAGTGATATTGCCTCTATGAATTTAATAGGCAAGAGGCAAGGTGCAGATTTTACATGATCCTGGAAAAGAAACCTTCCAGACTTTCTCAGATGCAGGCCAGATGCGTGTTAGCTTTGGCTGAGCGCAGAATTACTTCTGAAAATCCACTACAGGTCTTGGGAGTCCCCTTTTGCACCTATCACTTTTGGAGACAGCATAGAAATATATCTGGCTGGAAGCCTATCCTCGCAGCCACCCATTTGGCTAGCAATGTGCAAACAGCCAACGTTGGATTCCATGTGTCAAAGAAACCATGAATGATGCAATGATTTTAATTCAAGAGGAACTCACGATAGTGTTAGGCATTGAATGCTAAGTCAAACTGTTATGGGATCCCACAGAAAAATGGAGTTTTATCATTGAAATCAGTTACATTGTGCCCAGCATTAGAGCTGGCTAGGAATTTTCTGGGAAAACGTTTTTCCATAGGAAAATGGTGATGTCAAACTGAAATTGCTCACAAGAAAGGGTCAGCTTCAATGAATCTTCTGATTTGAAAACTCAAAAAAAAACCCCAATTTCAAAATTGTCAAAATGTGGTATTTTGACATTTTCCATTTTCCAATTCAAAAGTACTTTAATTGGCAAGTTTTAGTTAGTTTGCACTCAAAAAGTAAAAAAAAAAAAAAAAAAAAGAAGGTTGAAACTGAAACAAAACATTTTGAAATGATTGAAATGAAAGGTTTTGATGGACCTGATTTTTTTGGGGCGGGAGGTAGATTATTGGATTGCACCAACCTTCAAGATTTTGATTTTTCATCCCATTTCAGGATGGGAATTTTTTTCTAAAGCCTGGAGACTAGTAGGATGAGAAAAACATTTCCTTCCCCGCTCTAGCGGTAATTTCATTCTGTCTGCTTTAAATCAGGGCAAGTAGAGAGTGTGGAGGGGTCACAATTTATTATTGGTATAGGCCAGCACTAAAGTACGGCCCCTCAGATGCATGGGAGGAAGTGTCACTCAGAAAGGTATCTGAGGGCCGCATCCTGGGTCTACTTCTGGGACAGTGCAGCTTGCTTAGGGCTGGGTCTAAAGTCATAATACAAGGATGACCCACTCTGTAGTGTACAAGAACTGTGTAGTATCTCTTTAAATAGTTTGCAAGCCTTCTAGTTACCCCCCGCTGTTTTCTATGTTTCAGACACCTCCAGAAACATGCTAGAGCAGCAGCGTATGTACAGAGATAGGCCTTGTGTATTATATATAATTAGCAAACATGGTTCTTTGGGCCCCACTATACCTGTATGGTCCCTTCATATTACAAATGTAGTGTAAAGAGCAAAAGACATGTGCCCATATTTGTATCCAAACTATGGCAACGCTACTACGTTAGGGCCAGATTCTGACACCCTTATGCCATATATAGCCTCACTGAAATCGAGAGGACAATTGGTAATCAACTTGAGTAAGGCTATTGGAATCCAGTCCTTAAAGAGGATATTTAAATTGGTGAGTTAAATATCATACCAAAGTACTGCCACAGAATTCAGACAACACATTGCTAAGTAATGCTGAGCAATATAACATATGGGCTTCATGAGCTGACATCAACCTTAAAGAGGAAGGAATCCCCACCTGTACAAACATGGACATTGGTCTGCATGACGAGAGGGGAGGAAAAGTAGAAACAGCAGCAATGGTTACCCACTTTCTGCTTGTCTCCAGCTCCTAGGACTTTGCAGAAATGATGTCCATTTCAAAAGGCAGAAAAAGGAGAATGAAGAAGATAGGGTAGGGTGACCAGACAGTAGGCTGACCAGACGGCAAGTGTGAAAAATTGGGACAGGCTTGGGGGTGGGAGGGTAATAGGAGTCTATATAAGAAAAAGACGCAAAGATCGGGACTGACCTTATAAAATCGAGACATCTGGTCACCCTAAGATAGGGTGATATCTCACTCTACTTCATGTCTGCCAACATCTGGGTTACCCAGGAGGCTTTTTTTATTGGTGGTAGGGTAGTTAGGGATACATTATATACACTATAATCCCAGATTTAAAAATGTAGTTAAAATTGAATTAAGGAGGTACATGAATACCCACTGAGTTAAAACTGATTAGAATGAGAGCTGGTTGGGTAGTTGTTGTTTTTTAATGAAAAATGTTTGCTTCAAAAAATGGAAAATTTCAAACAAAAATTATTTTTATTTTTTTCAATAAACTCCAAAATGAAAAAAAATATTGGTTACCACTTTTCAGGTTTTCAGTCTTTCCTTCCTCTCCTTTGTCCCTTCTCACCTTCCCTCTACCCCACTGGCATGAAGGGGGAAGAAAGGTGGGAGAAGACAAACCAAAATCCAAAATTTTCAAAACTGAAAAAATTCCAAAAATCAAAAATTTTCTATACATAAACTTTCACAACCATTTTCAAATAAACAAAATATCATTTGTTTCTGAAACCTGGGGAGCTAAAATTATTTCAAAGTTTCCGATTATTTTTTGGTGAAAAAGCTTTACTCTTTTTTAAAAACCAACTCTAGTTTGACCCCTGTAGCTATTAAAGGTTTAAAAAAAGAAAAGAAAAATAAATAAATAAGATATACCAGGCTTGTTAAAACCCAAGGGCTGAGGTTTTTCAAATTTACCAAAAGGATCTAGGCCTTCCTTAAAAAAAAAAAAGTGTGTTATTAACTCTAGTTAATTAGCATGAGGTAATATCCCAGTGAAGACAAGGCAGTCTGCAGTTTTCACATGTTGGTAGGTCAACTTAAAGTCTATGGGGAAGCCTCATCTTTGGCTTTTACAGTGCGATAACTGACAGGCCGTAGCTCTCTTGCTGTAAAATACTAGTGGAGGCAAAGCACTGTAGTTTTATTGTGTTATAGCTAAGGAAGGTCAGTGGCACATGAGGGATACAGTGTTGACATTGCAGCAAAAGCTACCTGCATCTTGCCTGCACTAGATTTTTGCAGTGAGATAGCTATCACATGTTAATTATCTTGCTGCAAAAATACATGTTTTTAGCATGGAAGACCCTACCACTATTCTAATGCAACCTGTTAACTCGTGTGCAAATTACAAACTGCCTTGTCTTTGGTAGGATTTCACCTCAGCTGATGCAAGTTAACAACACCTTTTTTTGTGCAATGAAGGCAAGGCCTTAGATACCCAATTCCAAATAATGTTCTTTGGAATCAGGCAATCAACCCCACATAGGCAGCTTTGAAAATCTCAGCTGGGCTGTACACACCACCGCTGAGCTCCTGACTACGAGTAAAATTTTCAAAAATGCCTAAGCAACTTACAGACTTAAGTCATATTTTCAAAATTGTCCTAGGCACTTAAAAGTCCAAGTCTCATTGAAAGTCAATAGGATTCAAGTGCTGTGGGACAGATTTTTAAAAGTATTTAGGTGCCTAAAGAAGAAAATAGGCTTCTTCCAATCAAGTTAGATGCCTAAGTGCCTTGGAAAATCTATATCTTTAGGTCCCTAAGTTCTGGACATAGGCACTGTTGAAAATTTTACCTTAGATCTTACAAACACTTATGCATGTGGGTGGCTTTTGCGCATAAGAAGCCCCATTCCTGTATATCACATTATTCCCTTGCATAGCACTTAAAGGCCCAGAAGACGATGTCTATGCCTTGAGAGAAGTGGGTCGAGTCCCTGTGAAGGTGTAATCCTAATTCATTAATTAATGAAACTAAAACAATTTGAACTAATCCCTGTAGCCAACTGTATTTGCATAGGGTCTTCCAAACGAGGCCTTGTTTCACCAGAACGCCATTGACAGCAAGATCTGAGGAAAATCAATGGCAAGCACCATGTAGACCTCAATAAGCCCCACAAGCTACATGTTCCCAGTGCCTGTGGAGGCATGGCCAAAGCAAAGGGAGCAAAGGGAGCCATGGAGGGCCAGGAGACTCAGTTGTACAAAGCTCTTGACCACCAGAGGAGGGAGTTCTCAAGTGGTTTTGTTTTCAGGGTGTGTGGAATTTAGTGGGGAAGACTGTCTTTCAGTCTGACTGGATTAGGCCCTCAGAGTCCAATTATGTCTGATGCCCAGTGGTCTCGTAGTCCCTTTCAGTCTGTTAGTATGTGGTTCGACAGCCTGGACAGCTCCCTGTGCACTCATGCTGCAGAGTTTCACGTTTCAAGACACAGCTCAGAACTTCTCTTCTAAACTGCAAGTCACTCTTGTGCTGGAGCCAACCATCACCTACATCGGTTGTCAGCCATCCTGACAGGAGGCAGCGAAAGGACTTCCCATTAAAAGCCTTAATGATGCAGATTAGATTTGTTATGAATACAAAACACATGAAAAGGGTAGTGGTGGAGGGGAACCCCATGTAGTCACCATTTTTACCTTCCTAAATGGCTAACAGAGAAGAGACAGAAATTCAACTGGCGATATATAAATTTCCATCCCTTAGCTTCAAATGATATAGCAATAAATCAGAAACATGTCAGTTATTAAAAGAAATTTGATCTAAGGGGAAAAATCCACTTGTATCTCAAATTCAGTAAATAAGGGAGAGAAAAAGGATGAGAGGAAGGATGGTTAGGTTGCTAATTTGGGAGACCAGGGTTCAATTCCTTGCCTTGCCACAGGCCCCTTGCGTAACCTTGGGCAAGTCACTTACTCTCTCTGTCCTTAAGCTCCCCATAAATAAGATGGGAATAATAGCATTTCTCTGCCTCACAGGGGTGTTTAAAGGATAAAGTCATTGAAATGGTTAGGTGGTCAGATTCTATGGGAATGGCCCCGGGTCCATATACGTAGTACAGACTTATGGCTAAGATACTGGCCTGGGAGCTCAGATACTAAAGTGCAATTTATGGTTCAGGCTCCCTCCTCAGACTACATCTCCCATGATGCACAATGATATTACACCTCTTGGTGAGAGGAGGCAGGGACATCATAGCAGTTGCATGGTCAAGATGCATCATGGGAGATGAAGTCCAGCTGGGGAGCCCAGCCCATAGGGAACAGGAGCACGAGGTATCTAAACTTCAGTTTCCATTGGGCACCATGGCAGCATTTTAGAACTGAAATATTTTGATTCCTGGCTGAAACAGTTTGGTTTCTAGCATTCCGTTTAAAAAACCTTAAGTCATGGCAGTTTCTCTTGGGCCCACCCTGGTAGAGTAGCCCTGGCAGCCCCTTCCAGTCTACCTTACTTCACAAGATGGCTTCAGAGTTTGCTGGAGTCTTCATAAGGCTGGGGAGTAGAGGTGTGTGTGTGTGTGGGTGGGTGTGTATGGAGTGTGGGAGATCACAGGCTAGTTAGGAACAGGAGAACATGATGGCATGCATTCCAAAACCACTGCCAATTTGGAGATGTAAAACGTACTAACAAACAGTAACCAATCTGTGGAAAGGCTCCACATTCCCCAAACGCAGCGTCTGTACATTTGTTATAGCATATGATACTCTGAAACAACAAGCCTCAACATCATCCCACTAGATCACCGGGCGGTGTAGGCGGTCTCCCCCAAAAGAGCACTGTCAGAGTGTGGGTGTAATGTACAATTGGCAAACAGTAATGCCAGATCAGAACAGTAGTCTTTCACACTCACTGTACCCAAGTGCAGAGGGAGACAGAATCCAATCCACAGAACCTTTGCTGACCGGGGAAAGGCGCGTGAAATAGAGATAAATGAGACTACAGTTTGGGGTAGAAAGTCAGGTGGAAAAAAAAAAAAGGCAAATTGGAAGCAGACAAAGTAAACAGACAGATAGGTGCTTGGTAGGCAAAAAAGCAAAGACCAAAGATGATTGATGAACACATTTCTATTGACGGAGATGATTAGATAGATTAGATTAAATTCTCCATTTCACTCTCTCTATCTGTTTTAATAATGGCCCCCATCATAATCCGTCTGAAACTGATTCAGCAATCCAAAACTTGTCTGCTTATTTACATTATATGAATCATTTCTGCCTGTATTCTGCAAAGTTGGTCAGGGAATCTTGCAAAATCATCTTTGTGTGCGATTTCTGGGACTGCCTTTTTCTAATTGAATTGGAAATCCTGCAAAAACAGCCTCACAGCCATTTGGTTCTTCAGTTTCCAAGCCTATTTGGAAGTAGAAAACAGAGGTGAGTGAAGATGAAACATCACAGGAGTAAGAAGTTATGCAAAGTTTTCTTTTTATCTTTGATCTGTCTTAGAGTTTTGTACTCCTGCCCATCACCTCTGAGTATCTGAGTACTTTCAATGTAAAATCAACAACAATGGCAAAGTCCCTAATGGATTTCATGGTGTCTCAGGCAGATATCCCTTTTTTCAGGGTAAAAACACAGCTTGGGGTAGGAGTTTCTTGTGGTTTTCATTTTATTTGTAGGTTGGGTTTTTTTAGGTTGATTCAAAAGTTATTTATTTATTTATTTCTTTATTTATTGAGTGGGTGGCTGATTGAGGATTATTGGGTAGGAGGTGTGTTGTCTCATTTTCATGGCCTTTTCAACGAGGAGGGTTTTACAATATTTCCGAAAGGTAGTTAGTCTCTGGATTGGCCTGATCTCCTTTGGAAGACTGTTCCATAGCTGGATTCCCTTGACCAAGAATGCTTTGTCCTCATGTCTGTAATCTATTGTCCCAAAGGAGCACAACTATCAGTGTGGTCCACACACTGAAATTAACCTTTGATGTATTTGGGGCTTGATCAACTAATTAGTTGGTTTGAGGATTAGGACCAAAGCCTTCAACTGGTATTGGAAGTTGCTTGGGACTCAACGGAGAGGCTTGACACGCTCCCCTAAGCCATGGAGAAGACTATTTCAAATTTAGAAACAGATTCCTTTGGGTTTAGTGAAGGTTTGGTCCAGCTGTTGTGTTTTCCCAAACAATTTGCCCTAATTCCACCCAAGCCGAGGTTGGCTGTGACTTTGCAATATTAGTATTATTTTTCCCACCACAAGATTTAAGATAATGTACTACAGACCTAAAAATGCTTCTCAATAATGTGTGGAAGGGAGAAAAAGGACATTGACAACCATGGAGACGTTCTTATGGAGAATGCATTGCATCACCTCGTTGCAGTAAAAAAAAGAAAAACCCAGACAAAAACAGTGGTGTCCTGGGATCTGCCTGTCTTATCCAGTAGTTACTCACTGCTTAAAGTGCTTACTAGAGATCTGGTTTATCCTGTATCTGATTGAAACTAGCTGCATACAGAAGGGAGATGTAAAATTTCTGGAAATTTTGAAGGAATGGAAAGAAGCCATTTTTTTTCTGTGGGGGTGGTTCGGAAAAGTAGCCCTCCATTTGTTACTTGCTATCAAAACTAAACTTAATTGACTTCTCTAAGACTGAGAAATTTAGAATGCATTATTTAGTTAGCATATAGAAAGTACTGCTAGGTATATTTATGTAATAAATAAGTATAAATTTACTTTTGAATGACAAATATACTTAGTATTAAAGATGGAACTGCACACTCAAGTATGTTTTTGACATAGGAATAGGAAAAAAAGTAAAATATTGAAAATAGAAAGTATTAATATTGCTGACTTGCAAACCAAAAGGAAGGTTTATATCTGTAGAGCTCAGAAGTAGTATGCAAATAGAGACAGGATGTTATAATGTATTAATGTAGATACAGAAAAAAACACACGTCTGGAGAAAAGGCTTGGAGAATGAACATCCCTGTACGTATTCATTATAATGTAGTTAATACAGCACAATATTAAGGATGCAAAGTAAATCTGGGTATATATCCAAACTTTAAAGTAAACACCAAACTCTTTAATAATGCAGAATCATCATATATGGAGTGTCATAACTGTAGGCAAAACTAACCATCCTATAAGCAAACAAATACACCTCTACCTTGATATAATGCGGTCCTCAGGAGCCAAAAAATGGTACCGTGGTATAGGTGAAACCATGTTATATTGAGGTAGAGAAGCATGCAGCCATGCCCCCCGAAGCACTCCTTTACCACATTACATCAGAATTCGCCTTATATCAGACCGCATTATATCGGGGTAGAGGTGTATAATGTCAATTAAACAGTTTTAGTTATTACTATATTCTTTCAGGTGTTAACATAGCTCAAGTTTTTCCTTGTGACTTTGCTAATGAGAGTCTGTGTCTGAAAGATCCTCAGCCTCTGATTATGGACTTTCATTATGATCTTCATGTACTTCATTAAACTGAAGAGTGTCACAAATTCCAAAAGTAGCTTCTCAACTCTTTCGCCTGTTTTTCTAATTTTGTGTGTATATTTCCAAACATATTCAGTCCCAAAGGACCAGTCAGATACTTACCCCAGGTCAATTTCTAGCCTTGTGCAGAAGTATGAAAACATAACCCCTAGAGCTTGTGCAGAAGTGTTTAAACATAACCCCTAGAGCAGCAGTGTCCAATAGGAATTCGATGCTAGCCTCACTGCTAGCCATACTTGTGGTTTTGAATTTTTCTTATTAGTCACATTATAAAAGAGCCACATTAAGCTACGTGCATTAGCCACATGTGGCTAGTGGCGAACAGATTGGACACCACTGCCCTAGGGGCTCAAAAACCAAAAGACAAATAAAGAAGAATCCCACATTTATTATTTTTTTAAAACAACTCATGATTTTGGGGGGACCTGACTCATGATTTTTGCATGCCTCGGGCTGGCAATCCTGCAGTCTAATCATTTGTATTGCACTGCGATAAGAGAAATGAAGCCCTTTTATGTTTCTCATCACATTCATATGATAATTACAGTTACATAGTGCCATCTTTTCCAAAGATTTATAGAGAACTCCACAATCTATGGGCCAACTCCTCAACTGGGATAAATGAGCATAGCTCCATTGCCGTCATGGAGTACTGACAATTTATACCAGCTGAGCGTCTGAACTTTCAGTCCACCCCATCCCACCTGCAGAGCCCTGAGCAAACACAGCCACCTGCAAATCCATTCTCTCTCGTCCCTGGCAGTTACAGCACATACATAAGTGACAGAGTCCTGTGGCACCTTAAAGACTAACTAAAGTTTTAGAGCATAAGCTTTCGTGGGCTAATACCCACTTCGTCGGATGCAAGCAGTGGAAGTATCCAGGGGCAGGTATAAATAGGTAGGCAAGAACCAGGTGGGAGATAACAGGGTTAGTCCAATGAGGCTGAACCAGCTTGTTATCTCTAATCAGGGAGGGTGAGGTGTTCCTCTAGCTCCTGTACTGGAGGTGTGAACAGCGAGAGAAGAGAAACTGCTTTTGTAGTTAGCTAGCCACTCGTAATCTTTGTTCAATCCTTGATTGATAGTATCAAATTTGCAAATGAATTGCAGCTCTACAGTCTCTCTTTGCAGTCTGGACTTGAAGTTTTTTTGTTGCAAAATGCTGACCTTTAAATCTTTTATAGTGTGTCCAGTGAGGTTGAAGTGTTCTCCTACAGGTTTTTGTATATTGCCATTCCTGATATCTGATTTGTGTCCATTTATCCTTTTTCGTAGGGACTGTCCAGTTTGGCCAATGTACATAGCAGAGGGACATTGCTGGCACATAATGGTGTATATTACATTGGTAGATGTGCAGGTGAATGAACCAGTGATGGTATGGCTGATCTGGTTTGGTCCTGTGATGGTGTTGCTGGTGTAGACGTGTAGGCAGAGTTGGCATCGAGGTTTGTTGCATGGATTGGTTCCTGAGTTAGAGTTATTATGGCGCGGTGTGCTGTTGCTGGTGAGAATATGCTTGAGGTTGGCAGGTTGTCTGTAGGCCAGGACTGGCCTGCCTCCCAAGGCATCCGACGAAGTGGGTATTAGCCCACGAAAGCTTATGCTCTGAAACTTTAGTTAGTCTTTAAGGTGCCACGGGACCCTTTGTCACTTCTGCAATTCCAGACTAACACGGCTACCCCTCTGATTCTTGAGCACATACATAGGAGCAGAGACTGAAAGATCCTTTTAGAAGATAGCAAGCTGCTGATAAGGGGTTATTGGTGGTTGTTGCATTTTGAGTTAACAGCTCATTAGAGAGATCACAAAAGTGTAGCTGATGTTTTGTCTACAAGCAGCTGAAGACTCCTTGAAAAGCAGGAACCAAAGGGTCTCCATAAGGAAAAAAAAAAAAAAGAGAGAGAGAAAAGGAGGAAACTTTAATTGAAACTACATTTCAAGAACCTCCCTTGTTCGGCTTCAATCTACGGGCTGGTTGCTGACATCTTGGACGGCCTCCAAAAACTATCGTAAGAAACCATTTCCCATTTCTGTGGGCTCCAGCATGGAGTTATTACCAGGACCCCAGAGGAAGGGACAATGCATATCTACCCCACCCTGGGAACAAGCCAGACAGAACTGTGAGCTCAGAGAGTTGTAGCCCATTTCTTGCTACCCCTTTGCTCCAAGAAGTAACCTGCTACTTGGCAGTCCTATACCTGGCACAAATTCCTTACCTCTCTGTGCCGACTCAGTTGTGCTGGCTGGTATGTTGGTGTGGGCAGAGCCACGGCTATGCCCACTCCTCACCCACCTGCACAGGTTGCTCTCTCCCCTGGGAACAGACTGGCAGTGCAGTGACCTATGCAGAGGAGTAAAGCAGGCTGCCTAGGCCCCTTTGTTCTCAGCACGGGTACATGTAGCAGCACAGAACTGAGTCCTATCTTATGAAAATTATTCTTATCCGTAGGGTGACAGCCCCCCAGGGTGCTCCCAGCACCCTTCAGGGGGTCTAGGAGCTTCTTCCTGTAAGCTGACTCACAGGTGATAATAAATAGCTCAGGAGGGGTTCTACTTATTTCAAAGCCAACCTGTTGAGACACCTGCAATTCTCCATGTGATCACGCAGATGGAAAACACAGCGATTGCCCTGAAAATGTTAGTCAAGGGGCCACTACAGAAGATCGGTAGCCCCTGACTTTTGCATGGTGGAAAAAAAGGGAGTTTGTCTCCTGGATTTCTGCGTAGCCCCCTTTGACAGGTATGAAATGCAGGATTTCCGTATAGTAACTCTCTGTTCGCCACTTGTCTAAATAGTAATAAATCATCAGTAAATTCCTGGTTCTGTCTGGGAGGTTTGGACTTCAAAGCCAATGAGTCCCAAACAGGAACCTTTCATTAACTGGGGGAAAAGTTTTACTGTATTTCAAATTGTGTATTTTGGTGACTTAGTTGAAGCATATATCGCTAACCAACATAACACAACATGCTCTTTGGAATGACATGCCATATATTATACAACTATCAGGCACTGAAATTGTTTGCTTATATTACTCCCCAGTTTTCATCTATACCAAATGTTTGAACTTGCTTACCCAAAGATGAGACAAGTTGGGGGTTTCTTTTCTTTTCTTAAACTTTAAAAAGTCCCTAGAGATATTTGAAGACACGGAGAGGGAAAAAAATCCAACAACATTTTGATCTGTTTGTTCACCATGTTTTTGCTCACCAAATAATTTGAAGCATGTTGTTTTAAAGGAGCCGAGAAAGGAACAGCCTGGAATGAACTCAGATTTCTTGCAATAGCTTCGATGAAGGATATTTTTTCTCTGGCCCCCTGAAAAATCAGAATTTTGTGTTTATGGTCGTGATGATTCCTTTTATTCAATAAGATGCCAGTGGTTTAAAGCCACTAAGCTGCCATCTGTTGCATTTTGCCGCCTGGCTTTTTTGATGCTGGGTTCTTCTTCTTGTGTTTGAATGTCAGGGTCTTTAACCCAGAAAAGGAAACATTGGAGCTTTATAACAAGGCTATTAAACGTCAAAGTCCTGCGCTCTCTCGTCAGCTGGCTTTGCCATTTCCTCCAAGCTTGACCTGTGCATCAGATGTTTGCTTTTTTCAGGAGTCGAGGTGAAGAAGGATAAACATGCACATGGCTCACGCACGCGCGGGTCCCCAAAAGTAGCAACTGAAATAGTCGCGACCTAGAGACTGATCATTGTAGCTGCCAACCCATCGTTGGGGGTTTGGAAAACTCATCAGTGGGAATGTTGCCAAAGCACAGATTCAAGCGTGGGTGGTCACCAACAAAAAAGAAAAGGAAAGAAAAGGTCCACAAACAAATGATTTTACATGATGTGATTGGGATCTGTTTTACTACATGGCTACAGCCACATAACCGTCACTCGCCTGCTGAAAGAGAAAATTATGGTGATGTAATGAGTCACCGGTCCATGCAAGCCACATAAAATACAAATGAAAACAAATTTTCATTTTGTCAAGGTTTATGTTGGCTTGACTTTGGTACGCTTGCTGGTTTTGGAAAGAAAAGGTTTCAGACTACATTGTGCGTTAAGTTTTGTTTAAAAAAACAAACAAACAAAAAACCTACATCTCTGTGGTTCAATTAAAAATGACTTATTTGGGATTTTTGAGCTATTGAAACAATATGATTTTAGGCCCCAATTCAGTATTCTCTTCCTAGCATTCGGGATGGACTTGAGCACATGTTTACATGAGGCCACGTAGGGTTGTTTTTCAACCATTTCTCACCTGGTGAGTAAGCATAGTCCAACAGATTACTCAGCCATGCTTACTCAATCTACGAGCAACCTAAGGCACCTCATGATTTTTAGTGCAGGTATCTCATGCACCCATGTAAGGCAGGGCAGTACTATTATTCCCATTTGACAGATGGGGAACTGAGGCATTGAGAGACACAGTGACTTGCCCACCGTCACACAGAAAACCTATGATAGAGGACGGTATTGAATCCAGGTCTCTCAAGTCTTACACTAAACCACATGGGTAATTGTAGGCTATGCCTGTTAGAGCTGATCTGTTACATGCATAATAAATTCAGATTAATAAAAGATTAGGTAAATATGGATTTAGTTAAAAATGTGACAGTTTGGAGAAGGGGGAATAGCCATCACTCCTCTAGTTATATAGTGAGCTTGCCATCAAAGCCTGGTATTTTCAAAGGAATCGAAGGAAGGTAGGTGGCCAGTTCATTGGCGTCCAGCGAAATCCCTTAAATTCATTAGAAAATCCTCAACTCTTTTATGCCAGTATGCTGCCTCCCTCCAGTGACGACCGAATGTTTTGGCATGCGAGTAGTACTCCCACTGAAGGCAATGATCAACGAAGGCCATGAGACTACTGACATGCTCACATCATGGACGCATGTGCCTAAGTGTTGTAGGATCAAAGCCGAACTCCGGAGCCTGGATTGATCCGATGCCGTTTAGCTACATCTGAACGGTGGTGAAATGAAATGCAAAGACAAGAAAGAAAAAAGCCAGCAAGAGGGGAAATGAACCCCTGTTAAATTTCACATAGCTGGGTCTGAACTGAAATTCAGTCCCCTTGCCCACGTCCCACACACACCTACGGAGACCTTAATTTGTATCTCCATTTTATATACACTTGAAATGAGCACTTTGATCATTCTGGGTGATTTCCTTTCTCTGTGCTCATGACCCTAGTGTGCATACATTGAATGGAGCTGAGTATGGGGTGGATATTTTTTTGCCTTGGGGGTTGAAAAGTAAGAAGAGACTGAATGCAGGACCCAAAGCTGCAGGGACTGAATATATTTGCTCACTAGAGGTCACTTTTTCAGCACTGGGGCCAATTGCATTAATCTAAAAATTCATACACTCTATATTTTATTTTAGAGTTGAAAAAAAGAGAGAGAGATCATTAATCCTTCCATCCGTATGTCTTTCTCCAGCCTGTTTGTCACTGGGTGTCACAGATAATTTCCTCTCCATCCAGCTTCTTCTCTAAAGCAGCTGTAAACTTTCTTCATTATTTGCACAGATTCAGTAGGCCAGATCCTGAGCTGGGTGTAAACTGGCATAGCATCACTGAATTCAGGTACAATCTGAGGCCTTCTTTAGAGCTCCAAACAGTGCTTTATATCTGCCCTGGCTGAGCCACGGCGCCTCTGAGCTTGGCAGTTCTTAGCTCCTGCACTTCTGGGCTTGGCAGATCAGTTATGAAAGTAAAAGAATTGCTTGAGCCCTGGCACTGATTTCATTACAAATTAAGCCCTGGCTCCAAAGCAATGTGTGGAAAGGAACTTGGGGTGCAGCTGAACCCCAAAGGCACTGGAAACATGCTGCTCAGCAGCAGGAAACCCCGCAGTTGCTTCAGAGCAGAAAATGAGAGACTGGAAGCCAGGAAGAGGCAGGAATTGGCAGTGGTTAGAGCTTGCAATGCCACAGTGCTAAACTAAAGACATGCGACTTGCTCCGAAGCCATCAGATGATGTTTGCTCATGAGTGCAGTAAGCCGCAGTGTGGACCAAGGAGGCAGCCGATTTGCACTCAAGTGTGATGTCCTGTAGACAGGAGCAAACTTGTGATGACTATAGATCAGAGAAGGCATCACCCACGCTGACCTGTGCTTTAAGAAACACATCCTAACATCACACACCTCTTACTAGTCAGAGCAACTCCAAGGAACAGACTGAGGTAAACTTGGTCCTGTCTGAACACTGCAGGACTCCTACAGCCCACAGCACTAACTACTGATCTCACCCAGTTGCATTAAGCCTGGGGTGGATCAGCCCTTTTCATGTTTTCCCCACCCATTAACTACCTTGTATTGGAGAAATGGCAGAATGACACTGAAATACTTTCATGCCCCACCTCCCAAGCATCCCCAAAGTTTGAGTGTATTTTTCCTGACCACACCCCAGGGAGGTTGGAAAGTGCCATTATCCAGGGAACAGAGGCCCAGAGACTTGCTTAAAGTCACCCACAGAGCCTGTGGTAGAGTAGGGATTTGAACTCTGGTCTCCTGAGTTCTAAGCTAGCAGTCTAACCACTAGGCAAGCCTTCCCATTCATCTTCCCATAGCGGTCAGTTGCTTAGAGACTTTTATTCTGGAATTTTGAACTGCTTTGTTACCATATTGTCCTCCGTTCTACACCTGCAGTTAAACCAAGTTCCGCACCAGTTCAGCTCCACCCAGTAGATTGGAAGGCCCTCAGGGCAGGGACCCTTCCTTGTTCTGTGTCTGTACGGCACCTAACACAGTGGGGCCTTGAGGCATGCCTGGAGCCCTTAGAAACTATCTTACCCCCCCAAATGGTGATCAGCTCCCCCAACCCTGCTGGAATCGCTCTGAGCCTGCCCGAGGCTTGCAGTGTGGGGGAGCAATGCCATGCCCTGTCCCCCAAACTACACCCATGTTAAAAAGTGGGGGGGGGCCCTCTGACCCTCCCCCCCAGTTCTGGGACTGGTGGTCCTCCCACTTCTCCAAACTTTCCAGTGCCCTTGGGCCCTTTAAGAATTACCACGGGTATCCCTGGATTGTGTTCAGCATTTCCCTAGCATCAAGCTGATGCTTTTTATACCACAGGATCAATCTACTGGTAGTTTTCAACATGTAACTCCAGCTGTACAAAACTCAGCAGTTTTGGTTTGCAGGGCCTCATGCAAACCTTCTGCTCAATCCCATTGTTCACCCCTGAGCTCGGCTTTGAGCTGTCTGGGGACTGAACAAACCTCAAAACCTCAAAGTGAAATTGATCCAAAGCTACAACGTTTCTTGGCTCCACCCAAAACCATAAGTAGGGACCCTCTGCCCCAGGGGTCCTCTCTCTCCTTTCACAGGCTCTTACTTTTTGCAGGTTTCTCATTTCCCTAACAGGGTACTGCATGCAGCTCCAGAATGAAGTACTAGTAAATAGAGATTTGGCAAACAGGGATTTATAATTTTCCCCCAGATCAGAATAATACCTAGTGCTTTCCATCGGTTTATCTCCAAGCACTTTACAAAGGAGGTGAGCATCAATTATCACCATTTTACCAGTGAGGAAACTGAGGCACAGAGCAGTGAAGTGACTTGCCCAGTATCAACGAGCAAGACAGTATAGAACCCAGTCCAATGCTCTATCCTCTAGGATGCACCTACCGCCTTCCCAAAGAGAGAGAGGTGATGGCCAATTGGGTGGTAGTGCGGGGAATGGTCCTTCGAATACAGGAGGAAGCAGGCTTGATGGCTGTCTCCAGAAAGGCATTGGTGCTGGGAGTGGAATTGTCAGCCTCTGGCATTCAAAAGAGCGGGATTCAGGTCTCAAAAAAGCATGAGAATGGCTTAAAATCCCGAGATTTAAAAAATAATAAATATTCTGTTTTCATTTACCTTCTGGTTTGTGAGACTTTAGGATCATGTTTCAAGCTTTGCTTGGCTAGCATGATGGCTAGCTAGGTTTTTTAAAAGGTGGGGGAGATGAGTTTCTATTCACATGACTCCAGAAGCTGGGGCTTTAAGAACATCACCAAGTATCGCAAGACTTGGCAGCACTATGAGAATGGCCCAGCCACCCACCTCCCAGAGATATCAGAGGAGGAGAGAGGATGTCCAGAGACAGCAAAATACAGAGGCTAGCTTGAGGCCTGCAGGGAAGCTGGGTCATCTTTCAAATGTTCCCTGTATTTTTGTTTCATTACTTAACGCTTGCACCACTCAGTCTGGTGAGAAAATCTCAGACGTCCAGGGCATGCGTGTGCCTCTTCGCTGTGTCTAACGTTCAGCAATTCAACTGTCATTTCAGCCAAGAAACTATGGCAGAGTACAGGGGAGTATGACTCACCGCGTCTATCCCATCCCACTTATTTAAGCCCCCTCTAATCATGAGAAAAATCAATGCTGTCTTTTTCAAAGAAAGCTGCACTTCATAGCAGCAGCAGAACTAACCACAAGCCTAACCAGTTCCTGATGCAACCCTCTCTGAAAGGCAGCATTTCTGCAGCAGCTCCCAGCTGCCATGAGACAGCTGCAGCAGGCAAGTGGCCTGACAGCTCCTAGATCTCTGGGCTCTCCTTGAGCCTCAACAATTCCCACAGGGCTATTTACATCTGGCCCTCATCTTTCCACCCGCCAAAGCGAACAGTAACCCGAGATTCCAGGGGCTTTGCGTGCTGGGTTTTCTACCAGGATGCTTCATTACGCATTACGAGGAGGTTTCAGAGCGTACGTGTGACTAAGGTCTTAGATTTCCAGGGAGAATGATGACACAGATGAGCTGAATGCAAACCGATTGTGCCAGGTCTTCCCAAATCCCAGAAAGAGAGTGAGCGGGCGTGACCGACTGCAGCTCGGAGGGGAAAGGACTAGCAAAAAGCAGCTGTGCTGAAAAATGAATTCCATTTCCCTCCTCTTATTTTTAATAGCAAACAGAAAGAAATAAGTGATTAGGGACGGGAAACCTGAATTAACAAAAATACGAGGTAGTCTAAATCTTGGCCTATTCGAAGGGCACAAATAAAGTCAAAAATTTGTGACCCAGTGGTTTAGGTCCCCCGTCCTCTGCCCCTTTCACAAGCCTCAGGATTCTTTTGAGAGGGCCAAAATCCAAAGATTTCTGAAGTCAGCGAAAAGACTTGGATTGATTTCTGGGAGCTCTGGATCATGCCCCCAGATGTTGTGTGTGTAGCATCAGGAATGAGACTGGAGGAAAGAGGGTCAGATTTCGGGGATGGGCATGGTAGCAGGCCCTTTAGGACAGCAAGCTGGGATACAGGCTGCTTGTTCCCAAATTTGGAAGCCTCGGTTTATAACACTGGCCACTACGTGTGCTTAATAAAGATCTCTATCCTGCAACTCTACTGCCTGCTGTGTGTCCTATTGCTACTGAAACTGAATCACCCCCTGGATTGCCAGAGGGAGATGGTGGTAGGCCTCGTGGGGGAACGGGTAGTCAGATTCCAGTGGAGGGGTTTAAGAGATCTGGGAGAGGGCATGGACTCTATGGAAAGAGTATGATATTTAAAGGTGTGTGTGGCAGGTGTTAATTGGCATTTTGCCCCGACAGTGAGGCTGGTTTATACAGCTACACTGATTTACAGCCGCCAGAGATCTGCCCTTGGATGTCCAGATCTTTCCTAAATATCAGTCCTGCAGAATCCAAAGATCTTCCCATCATTCTGTTGTCCTGACTCCCCATCTCTGCTCAGCAGTCAGTACTTGCACTACAGTACTTGTATAGATGAACTGAAAAATGCTATTTCTTTTGTTTTTTACAGTGCAAATATTTGTAATAAAAAATAAATATAAAGTGAGCACTGTGCAAAAGTAAACAACTGCTGCACAGCTGAGGAGTAAACAGACCAGGAAAGCGGATTAAAGGCTGGAGCCAAATAATCCAGTTTAAATGGAAACCGAAGGAAATAGCGATATAAACCAGAGAGTTGGCTGTGGAGACTTACACAGTCAGCTTAGAATTCCAGAACAGCTCTGCACCCTGCAATGCAAATGGAGTGTCTGTGGTCGCAGGTCAGTCTAGCTTATCACAATCAATCATTCGGTAATGGCATTAAATCTGGTTTAGATACTTGGCTAAATGAAGAAATGATGCCTAAGATGGTCGTTTAGACTCGCACTCACTCACAGCAGCTACGATCAGGACTGAGCGCCTGGGAGTCTAAATCAGTCTTCCGACCTTATGAATCACTTTTAAATTTGCCCTGTTTTCCCTAGCAAAAGATACACATCATTGTCTGAATGTAAATTGTCACCGTTCCTACGGAAATAAGTTACACTGATTTATATCCGCTGCAGATCTGGCCCAGGATTTTCTGATACATGAGTAACAAAACACAAAGGATACATTTTTGCAGGTCTTTTTGTTTGTTTGTTTGTTTACTTAATAGTGTTTATTCTCAGAAAAGGTAGAAGACTGGAGTGATATGGAATCACACATTTGTGTGCAATGATCAAGACTGCACTTGCAGAAACCTTATTTTCACATGTAGTCGGGAATATTGTGCAAATTAACACAATTTATGTATACAATTGCATCTAGAACTAGATAGGAATTTTTTGATTAAACATTTTTCATCTAAAACTGCTAATTTTGTCAAAACTGAAACACTTTGTGAAACAGGGTCAGTTTTGACAAACTTCAACTCAATTTTTTTTTAATCACTGAAAATAGGGCTGTCAACCGATTAAAAAAATTAAGCGTAATTAATCGCACTGTTAATAATAGAATACTATTTATTTAAATATTTTGGATGTTTTCTACATTTTCAAATATGTTGATTTCAATTACAGCACAGAATACAAAGTGCACAGTGCTCACTTTATATTTATTTTTGATTACAAATATTTGCACTATACAAAACAAAAGAAATGGGATTTTTCAGTTCACCTAATACAAGTACTGTAGGCAATCTCTTTATCATTAAAGTCAAACTTACAAATGTAGAATTAGGTACTAAAATAACTGCATTCAAAAATAAAACAATGTTAAATTTTAGAACCTACATGTCCACTCAGTCCTATTTCCTGTTCAGCCAGTCGCTAAGACAAACAAGTTTGTTTACATTTGCAGGAGATAATGCCACCCACTTTTTGTTCACAGTATCACCTGTCCTCCAGAATGGTGGCCAAATCATGAAGGGACATACAAATGTTTAGCATATCTGGCACATAAATACCTTGCAATGCCAGCTACAAAAGTGCCATGTGAATGCCTGTTCTCATTTTCTGGTGACATTGTAAATAGGAAGTGTGCAGCATTATCTTCTGTAAATGTAAACAAATTTGTTTGTCTTAGTGATTGGCTGAACAAGAAGTAGGACTGAGTGGACTTGTAGGCTCTAAAGTTTTGCATTGTTTTGTTTTTGACTGCAGTTATGTAACAAAAATAATTTACATTTGTAAGTTGCATTTTCATGGTAAAGAGATTGCACTCCAGTACTTGTATGGGGTGAACTGAAAAATACTACTTATTTTGTTTATCATTTTTACAGTGTAAATATTTTTAATAAAAATAACATAAAGTGAGCACTGTATGCTTTGTATTCTATGTTGTAATTGAAATCAACATATTTGAAAATTTAAACATCCAAAATATTTAATACATTTCAATTGGCATTCTATTGTTTAACAGTGAGATTAAAACTGATTAATCGCAATGAAGTTTTTGTAATCATGGTTAATATTTTTAGGTTAATTGCTTGAGTTGACTGTGATTAATCAGCAGCCCTAGTTGAATCATTTTGTTCTGACATTTTCAAAACAAGAAATACTGGTTCTCCATTTTGAAACAATGTTTTGTCTTGAATATTAAGCTAATGAGACTGAACAAAAGGTTGAAATCTAAACAATGTTTTGTAATTATTGAAATGAGATGTTTAATGGATCTGAACTCAATTTTTAGGTTCAAGAACATGTTTGAGATTTTAACTTTTCGTCCTGATTCCCAGGATGGTTAAAATGATCCAAACTCTCAAACGTATTTGCTGAATGGGAAAACTGTTTCCTGCCCAGCTGTAACTGCATCAGTTTTGCTCATGGCTCTGGAGTTTTGCCATTGTGAAAAGCCAGGTCAAAAAATGTAACCTTTCTGCCTCATCTTCCTGGACCCCCAATTTCCAATCTGTGTAGTTTGCTTGGACAGATTTCATGGCTCTTCCAGCAGACAGAAATTCAAATCTCCTCCTCCCCCCAATGCTTCATTTTGCAAGATGCAACCAGGATAAGTCAGGAAAACTCCTTCACTACTTTAGCTCTCTCTATTTAGGAAGGGCAATCCTGAATCACTTTTAGCAAAACAACTATAATTTTCCCTACTGTGTCCTTCAAAAGAAGCTCTTTCAACTTTCATGTGTTGACTTCAAATAATCTGTAAATTGTTTTAGATAACAAATATATCTGCATGTGTAATGCAATAATGAAATTATTGCATTTTTTATAATATATAATATATATTATATATAATATAAAATAATTTTTATTATTATAAAGAGCCTCTGTGTTTTAAGAAAAGCTCCTGCAGTTCAGTGGAATTAAGAGATCTCCCTCTATTTTCCCCTAGATGTGTCTGTGGCTAACTTGGAAGCATTGATTGATAGGCTATTGTTATGGGCACTAAAAGACCCCTAGGTGTGTACTGTATATGTTATAAGCAAAATGCTAGGCATATATGCCTATATAATATACATATATATAGATACACACAGAATAAGAGACAATCTGCCCTGAAGATCTTGGAGTCTAAATAGACGAAGGGTAGGAGGAAAAACAGAGAGGTGAAGTGACTTGACCACGGTCACATAGCAGGTCAGCAGCAGAGCTGGGAGGTCTCCTGACTTCTGGTCTGCTGCCCTATTCACTAAACTATACTGCCACCTAGTGGATGCTTTGGTCAGCTACTTTTAGGCCACCTTGGGTGTATTTATACCTCATTGTAAATCTGGGGCTTTTGGACCTCACCTAAGCCTTAAACTCAGTGTTTCCAAGCCCACATTTGACTGTCCACACTGCATCATAAACCCGGCTTTACCATTACTGGACATATCCCAGTATTGAGAGATAGACACTGGAAAGATAGAGAATCATCCTATTCCAGTGAATTTTATCCTATTCCATTGTTCATCCTATTCCATTGTTTTCTTGAGACATGAAATTTCCAGGTTGCTGGGGTGCTTTTATAGGGGGAAAGTCACTTACAGTAAAAGTGATCACTGGAAAAAGCTGTTTTCCCTTGTCTTTTGAAATCAAACATTTGCACCTTGGCATTGTGTCCAAACTTGTCACAAAGCTCTAGTTTTTACAAAGCTTGAAGGATTCCTTATCAAAACACAGCTAAGATGATCGTTGTGTGCTATTGCTAACTCAGTGGACTAGATACTCCAGTCTACACTTGCTCAGATATAGTGGAGGATGAGCAGCTTGGAGAAGATGTCTGCTCTTTGGGTACCTTAGAGCTGCTGAGGGATACCCCTAATTCACACTGGCCAAAAGTCCCTCCGTGACTTTATGCTAATGGAGCACAAGGCATATTGTAGCTCTGCTCTCCATCTTTATGGCAGGATCTGGTTCTGTTAGTTTTCCACCAGCAACAAATTCCCCTGTGCATCAATCAAGAATCCCTCACTGGTCATTTGAGCAGTGCAGAGTGGACTTACTGCACCAGAGAATGCAGTCTAGTACACTTGTCTCCCTTACTCTGAGCTACAGCTTCAGATACTAGTAAAATAACATAGCAGTGCTTGTGTGGAGGGAATCATCCTGCTCCTAGTGAAATTAGTGGCAAAGTTCTGATTTAATTCTTCATGAGCAGGAAAGGGCCCAATGCTGGAACTTTATTTCCCAGGTCTGCAACTCCCTGAGTGCCAAAATAGCATAAATAATCACTGGGAAACTAAAAAAACCAAAAACAACAAAAAAACAAAAGCACAAAGAAAATGAAACAAAGAAGAATGTTTCCTCTGGGGTTCCATAGCAAGATAATTGCTTGGCCACGAGACATATTCATAAGTAAAATATTAATAATAATTAATAATTAATAACAACATAATGAAAAAAGCACTGAGGAGCTCTGGTCATGCTATATAACTGGTTAGCTTTCTTCATGGAGAGACTAGAATGCTCTTTATGTTATCCTGTATTCCCAAGAATTACTTTTTTACTTATTACCAAATTCAGATGTCCCCATAGCATTCTCTGAGTTCCCATGAAGTTTTAGTTGAGATAATCATTAGGACATGCATGCTAGCATAAACCCTTCATTAAATGCCCACAGAAATTTGGTTTATGTCAATGTCAGTTGAGATTGAGATAGGGGAAACATTGGCCTTTCTGTTCTCATATGGAAACCAAACATGTTGGACAACATATTTTTATAGTCATATAGCAATAAAATGTTGTTCAGACTTAGTATAAGAGTAGACCAGTAGGCAGGTTTAATATGGCCTGCGCGGCTGTCTCATTCTCTGCACATCTCTTAGATGCGTGTACAAAGTAGAGCTGTCTGACAAAAAATCAAAAAAATCAAAATTCCTTCTCTAGGAATTTCCAATATTTCAAAGTCTGTTTTCATACAGATCAGGACAAAACGTTGAAATATTGAGATTTTTCACAGAACAGGAAGTTGCAAAAAATCCTGTTTTGATATTTTAGATTGGAACAAAAGGTTTGGACATTCCCAGGTCAAAATGTTACATTTTGGTTTGTTGAACTGAATAAAAACATTTTGTTTTGTCTTGGATTGACTTTAAATTGGTGCACCCTTGAGTTACTTCATGTCCTCATTCTCCTCTATAGGCTGGATTCCCTCACCAGACAACATCTCCCACTATATACAGTGTCCATGTGACTCCCATGATGCACCACATCAGTTCAACCAGAGGGAGACTGGAGCATTATGGAAGATGTAGTCCAGCTGAGAAGCCAACCCCATAATGAAGGATGGGGTCATGAGGCACTTTTTACTATAACTAGACAAACAAAAATTAATGTCAAACTAATTTGAAATGAAACATTTTGATTCAGTTCAGCAAGTCAAAATGTTTCAGTCTGGGTCAACTTGATCTGAAATTAAATATTTTGTTTTGATTTCTCAAATGGAAAAAAAAATCACAATTTTTGATGGCAAAAATCAAAATTTTCTGTTGGAAAATTTCAATTTGGCAGAAACTTCATTTTCTTTTATGATGGAAAATTTGATGGAAAATTCCCAACCCACTGTAGTACTGAGCTTGATCCAGCAGTCAAGAAGTTAATAGAAAGACTCTAATTGATGTCAAGGTACATCGGGACAGATCCATTGAGAATGACAGAAGCCACATCCCTACAACTAAATGCTACGGGTAGATTTTCTTCTGGTGAGGATGTTTGTTAAATGAAGCAAGAAGGCTTGAGATGTGAATTTGAATAACTTCTGTGTAACCCTGCTGGGCTCAGTGAATTCACATTCAAGTCTGGACTTTCAAAATATAGCGACCAGGTCTTCAGCTGGTGTCAATTAGAATAACTCCATTGACTTCGCTAGAGCTACTTTATACCAGCTGAAAATCTGGCTCCAGGTATCTGAATTTAGGCTCCCAAATCCATCTTTAAGTTTCGGAGTCAATGCTCTGATTTTCCCAGCAGCCTCCACTGAAAATCTTGGCCTCAAAGTTTTTAGGTGTTTTGCTGGACCCTATCCAAATTTCTCAGGTCTGCTGAACGGGGCTTGAAATCATATCTGAACAAGCTTTCTTGTGCAATTTCTGAGCCTTCCTGTTTTCAGCAGGGTGGAAATACTATCAGGACAACTTTCTTTGCAGTATTCTGGCACTTTTCCTTCTGGTCCTAACTACAGCCCAGAAATGCGGAAGAGAATAAATACGTAAATTAAAAAGAAAGAAAAAGGAAGCTAAAGTCAACCAAACTCTCCTGAATTCACATTAGTTTTGGTTTTATTTTTGGACTAATGTTCACGTCAGTCCTAAATTTTATTTGAACCAGACTGTCATCCCCAGCTGAGTTAATAATCAGTGCCTTTGGTTTTGTGGCTCAAGTGAGCTTGAAAGGGAACTCATTTTGAAAAGGGCAATAGTCCACATTAGAGCTGGTTAAAAAATGCTAATTAATTTTCATGGGAAATTTCCAAAAAGTGTTGGGTTAAAAAAAATCATCTGAAAATAGGTTTGTTTAACAAATGAAACACATACCCCTAAAGTTTTCAGCTTTTGAAAAATGATTTGGGAAAATATATTTGTTTCTTGGTAACATTTTTCATTTTGAATTGAGAAAAAGACCAAAAACCAAAGTCTAAAATTTAGCCAAAGCCTCTGACTGAAACCTGACTTTTGTTTTCTTTTTGATATCTGAATTTTTTGTCAAACAATCAGAAGTTTTCATTCAATATTTTCATATTGGCCAAAGAGCCTTTTTTCATTGAAAAAAAAAGTTTGAACAATGTTTTTTAAACCAACTCTAGTCCTAAGGCTGTTTTTTTATTAGAGCATCAGCGACCAAGAACCAGACGAAAATGTTGCAGCTTGGATCCATCTCTAGCAGACATTGGTTCCAGTTTTGGTTCAATGTGACTTAAGGCCTCCTGAACTCCAGGTTCAAATGAAGCCCAAAAGTCCAAAGCAAAACTAGACCCAAACCACCACTTTTTGAGTAGGTTCCATCTGAAGTGACAAAAAGGGCTTGAGTTTGCTCAAAAAACTCAAACCCACGGCGCCAAAAGGTCTGCGAACCATGACAATAGAACTGCATGCATAATCAATGTGCTGTTCATTGGTCATTACAAAATAGTAATAAAAAACCCACCCTAAACAATGTCTTAGGTGGAACAAGAGATTTAGTTTCTGTGCTTTTTAAAAACATTTAAAACTATTTTAAAATAGAATTTGAAGTACATTTCAAAATAAAAGGCCAACTTTGATGACTATGGAGTCACACCTGGGAAAGATCAGGCGCTTTCTCTATAAAGGTCAGCAGAAACTGCAGGAGTGAGAAAGGCTCCTGCATGGGAGAATCCTGACACCAAGGGAGCTTGGGGGCAGATCACAGGGAATAGGAGGCTCCTGTGGAGAAATCTGGATGAGGTTTGAGCCTAGAAGTTTGGGAGCAGGGGACTAGAGGCCAGGGTCAGAAAGCTGAGCTCTAGCTAGGAAGAGCTTCAAGGACAAGCCGTGAGAACAGACTGGGACAGAAGAAAAGCTCCAGCCATGAGAGAAGAACAACTAAATAGGGACTTCTGTGCAGTGAGGAACTGTGTTTTGGGACCCTGCAGATTGTTAAGAACCATTTCTGTATTAAACGGACCGCGGGCAGGGGTGGTGTTAAGGCAGAGAGAAGTCTGTGTGAAGTTCTTAATGGGCCCTTCTGAGGGGAAAACAGAAGCAGGGTGCTACAGAATGTTTCCTCCTCCTGCCCAAAAGTTTTGGTTCACATTCCCTCCTCCCCCACACCTCTACGTGGCAATCCCACCCAGAAATGTGGGTTGTAACGAACTCTCTAACCAGGCAAAAGTCATTTGTTTTCCACTTTCCATACAAAACTTGAATAGCCTTAATTAATACCAAACAAGGGCATTAGTTGTACCGAGCCATTACCAATGTGGTATAGTGATAAATTCAGGAATCCTGAAGCAACTGCCTTCCATCCACACGTTCTTTGCGTTTATATGCTCATAATGTTCTAGGTTGTTTTCTGGTCCCGGATGAATTCACTCCTTGTATTTTGTGTTTTATAACTTGCAGGCAAATAATGTTATTGGCAAAAAGAAAGAAAGAGAAAAAAGGAAATCATTCTGTTCAAAAATGTAGATTACCCCAAAATTCAAGTTCCCTAAATTCTAACTTCTCCTGCCTTTAAAGCCGGAACCACGATCACAACACATTTCTGAGCTGTATTTTATACCTATTCTCATTTGCCCAATCTACCTGCAGGTTCATTAGCCAAAGGGCAGCTTGTTAACAGTTGAGTGAAATGAGGCTCTTCCTATTGTCAAAAATGGCTGCATCTAACTCTGTGAGGTGGGATTAGGGTTCTGCTGTCTGGTAGGAAACCTGCTTTCTGGTAACTGGAACAGCAACATTCAGCTGGTTCATAAAGGTTACTTTTATTATTGAAACCATTGAAATGGAGGTAGTTGATTTAAGAGACCCAGGAGGCTGTGCTATAAAAATAAAAAAAAAGAAGAGAACTCTATGAAAGTGCAAGACAGGCAAGAGAGATGAAAAGAAGTCAAATAAAAATGAATATTATGCTTGCTAAAGCCGAGAGAGACAAGATGGGTGACGCGATATATTTTATTGGACCAACGTCTGCTGTTGAGAGACACAAGCTTTCAAACTAAACAGAGCTCTTCTTCAGATCTGGGGAAGGTACTCCGAGGATCACAGCTAACAGATTATTTAGCATAAGTAGTTGGACACAGCACTCCAGCTGAGGCCTCACCAGTGCCACTGCAGCTATTTTATCTGACTCTATAAAAACAATAATAAAACCAAATAATTGAGAAATAAATAATTATCCATGTATCTACAGACTAGATGGTAACATTTGGTTCTGAGCTGTTTAAGGGACACCACCTAAGGAGCTGACAGAGACCGTGCTGGTGTAAAACTAGTGTGAAATCAGGGACAGGCCTGCTGGCTTCTTTTGGCTTGGCTCACAACTGTGGCAGTTTTAAATCCAGCCATGTCCCTCATCTGCTCCAGAAGTAAATGATGTCATTGGTCTTCATGGAACAGTTTACTACCCCCTATCCACACATCTGGCCAGTTACTCTGGGTGCACGGTGGGATGGGTGCATGGCTAAAGGTCCTCCCACCCTTGTCCCCTCTACATTTTTTCCACACATGGCAAGTAGACTCTGCTCTCCACCTAAGAAGTGCAGTCACACTCAGATAGGGTGATGTCACGTTACTGAAATTATCTGGGATCATATAGACCATTGGTGCAACCAAGATCCTGTAGTGGCACCAAATCTTATGTAAAGGGGGTCATATAAGGTGTCTACGACCAAGTTATGGTCTGCTGATTATGATTATACTATCTGTATAAGTGTATCTTTTTTGTAGCTAAAGTTATGAATATTGGCTGTATAGTGTCTGTATTTCAAACTTATGCTTGCTTCTGCGTGAAATCCCAGAGAAGTTACTGTTAGCTCAGCCTGGCCTTCCTGATGGCCCATCAAGTTCCAATCAAGCTAACAATGAACTTTGTAGATGCCCATGCACACCTGAGCTTCCTGTAGATGAAGCTTCCCCAGGAATGTGGCCTGGCTGGTCAGGAACTGAATCTTGGTGAGTCATATGACTGGTCCACGGGGCTATGAAACTCTATTTTACAACAGGACTCTGCATAGGAAGAAGAAAGGGGTCTCCACCCACAAGAAAAAGTCTGTCTAAACTTGGGAAAGTCCCCTCCATTTTTGTCTTCAGTCTCCAGCCTTTCTTCTACTTCTGGATGGAACTTTGCTACAAATGGAAATTCTGGCTAAAGGATTGATGACCCATTCCTTCAGGGAATGTATTCCAGAGACTTTGATTTGAACCTGCAGTTTATTCTATAACTGATGCAAGCCTGAACCAAGGAATTTGCCATTACTGCATGTAATTGATTTCCTTTAACCATTTCTAACCCTCACCTATATCTTTGTCCTTGTATAATAAACCTTTAGATTTTAGATTTTAAAGGATTGGCAACAGCGTGATTTGTTGGTAAGATCTCATTTATATATTGACCTGGGTCTGGGGCCTGATTCTTTGGAATTGGGGAGAACTGTTTTCTTTATTTGGGGTATTGTTTTTCATAACCATTTGTCCCCAGGACAGGTGGCTGCTGGTGGTGATACTGGAAAACTGGAGTGTCTAAGGGAATTGCTTGTGTGACTTGTGGCTAGCCAGTGGGGCGAAACCAAAGTCTTTTCTGTTTAGCTGGCTTGGTTTGCCTTAGTGGTGGAGAAACCCCAGCTTTGGGCTGTAACTGCCCTGTTTGGAGCAATTTGTCCTGATCTGGCACTCGCAGTTGGATCCCACCAGGAACAGTACCATCACAGGTGATCAGATAGCAAGTGTGAAAAATCAGGACTGGGATGGAAGGGTAATAGGCACCTATATAAGACAAAGCCCTGAAGATTGGCACTGTCCCTATAAAATCTGGAAATCTAGTCACCTTGCACTCTGAGGAGGAGCGTGTATAGGTGTTTTAATGCCCCTCATCCACCTGCATCTATTTTAAGTACTGGCATGAGTCTCATTATCATAGTGTCTGAGTGTCTCAGTCTTTACTGTATTTACTAGAGCCAGTTGAAATTTTTCGAGTGAAACTGATTTGAAATGGTGGCTCATGAAATTGAACTCATTCGATAGGCACATATTGATTTAGCCACAGTTAAGCCATAGTTAGCCAGACACTGACAACAAATAGAGAGAATTCAGTTCACACACACTGGAGAGTGACACATATAGGTACAGGTACAGCATTTACCATGGGAGATGGCTGAAAAATTTCCATCAAAATTGTTTTCAATGGGGGTTTCAACTAAATGATTCTTTTAAGTGCCTGCATCCTTCAAAACATTTCAATGGGGTCATTTCTGAACGGAAAACTGAAACAAATATTGGTGTTGAGTTGCTAGAAATGGAGATGTTTTTGGATGAAAAGTTGAAATTTTTCCACAAGAAAAAGCCCCATTTTCTACCAAGCTCAGGGACATAACTGTCAATGCAACGTGCATTGAACAAAATCTCTATATGGAGCATTGCGAACACCCAACAAAACAGGATAATCCACACCGCATTTGAGGCTATCCGGTGCCCACTGGAACCTCCTGGAGGTATTGTGCCTCACTCAGGCAAAATGCTTACAGGACCTCCAGGGAGCGGGGGAGGAGCACTTCCCTTTGTACAGGGGGCAGGGCCCACTCTATCTATCCCCAGACCAGGCTGCTTGCTGATGCATGGAGGAATGGGGCCAACATTAAGATAGAGAGGAGGTTAGCACCAACATTAAGGTAATCTTACATCCCTGTGTACCACAGCCACTGTGCCTGGCCCCTTCTCTTTGCAAATGACTCCTTTCCTTTGCACCCTCTGTCCCCTTGTGAATGCACAGGAGTATGAGGGTATCTAGTCTTTATGGTTGGATGAGTTTTAAGGCTGATCTAGGTTTTCATCTTACTTTTGATGGTAAAAGTTTATTTGTCTGATGATAAAACAGCTTGGTTCTCTTATACAGATTTCATTAAAGCTTCAAGGCCAAGCGCTCTAGAGTCCAGTATATCTTCATGATTGCTAAGTGTCTAACTGTCATACTGAAATACCTTTCAGCCTTAAATATTCCAATATGCATCCATGTCGACATGTATTTCTCTGTTAAAGGTAAAACAGCATGTTACGTGAACAAAGGAATGTTCCAGCACTTGTACTTGCAATAGTTTCTAGTTTTTGTCACAGACCGGATGCAGCATTGCAATTTACTACAGGGAGAAAATGCAACTTCCGGGCCAATAGTCTGCCCCTAATGCCTACAACGACAGAGGATATTGTTAGTGGAAGTTAATGGCTCAGATCCCCTGTGGGGATAAACTGACATAGCTCTACTAAAGTCCCAGAGGATCTGGTCCAGTAAGTGAAGAGAAAGCTAGACAATGGGCTTCATTCTGATCTCACTTACTTCGGTGACATGAGGAGTACCTCCCCTCAGATCAGTGTCGTTAGATCCAGGTAGAACTAATGTGAGATCAGAAACAGACTGACTGGCTCTTGTTGGTTTGGGTCGCACCCTTCACATTATGAAATAGAATCCATGCCAGCGCTGTCCCAAGAACAGGACTGCGTTTCAGCCATATATGTTATGGTCATTTGCCTGGCAGGAACTCTGTCATGACCTCAGCCATGGGCCAGGAGCCCACTTTTCTAGGCCTTGTACACAGAACCAAACCATGGTCCCTTGCCCCAAAGAGCTCACAATCCAAGCATCAGACAACAGATGGGTATGGACTGCTAGGGGAGTCCAAGACAAGACCATGTGGGCCAGCATGCCAGGAGGTGATCTCAGTGCACCAGTGACCTAGCCACTGTCAAGTGTTTTGTAGGCAGAGTTTGAAGGAGGATAATGAGGTAGCTTCGTGGATGTTTATGGGGAGCTCCTCCTTGGGCATGAGGGACAGCATGGGAGAAAGCATGAAGGGGATTGTTTGCAAAATTCAGCGGGCGTTGGAGGCCAGCGCCACGGGCCGATTAGAGGCAGGAATGAACCCTGCAGTAGTGAATGGGAGACGACAGGTCGGGCTGGGATAGGAATTTTTATCAGATACAGGGATATGCAATAACTTAGTTCATTCATGAGACTATTCAATGAGGCATGGTGCTAAATGTGTGCAGCTGGGAAGTATGCTCACTCACCCAGGATGGTGCCCTGGAGGAGACAGGAGGAGATGGGGAGAGGAGGCAGGGTGAGAAAGTCCTGACATGTCACAACTGATGTTTCTGGTAGATAAGATCCATGGGGTCACATGTTCAGTCTCCTGCACAAACCAGGCATGCAGTGCCTTAGCGCTTGGAGACCCCAGCTGAAATTAGGACCTTGTTGGGCTATGCTCTGTACATACACAGAGCGAGAGCCCTTCCCTGGTCCGAAAACCATCCAAATAGAAAAGACAGATCAAAGGGAGCGTTGCTCTTCTCTCTTTGCAGATGGGGAAACGGCGGCACCAAGATTAAGTGACTTGCCCAAAGCCACACAGGAAATCTGTGGCAGAGCCAGGACCTGAACCCCAATCTTCTGAGGCCTCATTGAGTTCTTTAACTACAAGACCACCCTTCCTTTCTAACACGCAACATTGTGTCTGCTTCCAAAATGCTGAGCAGCTAGCATACCTGCAAGCTTGCCCTTGTGTATGGGTAGCTCAGGGGTAGCTTTTGGCCACGCACACAGCACTGGGACTTTCCAAAGAGGCCCATGTGACTAGTGTCCATTCTCTGGACAGTGGCCTAATGATGAGTCTCTGCAGCTGCCCATTCAATTCCAGCTCTTTCTGTGAGTTTTACGGCTCCTTTGCTATTGATCTGCTTCCACAACATCCTTTCCACTCACGGGGGCCCCTCAGCTGGCCAAGGGGTCCAAGAAGATCACGGACATCTGCTAGAGGAGAGATCACCGAGAAGATGGCGGTGATATCTTGTGTCTAGGGCTGCCTGCTCCAGCTGTGGCAACCTACATGAGCAGCATACGCGGTAGGCAGTGGACTGCTGAGGAGAAATCACCTCCTCTTGTGCCTCTGAGCTTACACGGGCCTGGAAACATGGCTGCTTGAAGAACTCCTACCTGAAAACACACACTGCACATCTAACTCGCAGGCCATGTCTACTGCACCCAGTCAATGGATGTCCTTTCTTTGGCCCGCCTGCTTTCCTTGAGGAGGTGAGCTCCCATTCAAGTCAAAGGGAATTCTGTGGGCCGGTCTGGCCTCCTGTCCTGTATTTTTTCCCCTAAGAGATGGAGCATATATTTCATGTTCAGTGGATTCGCTAGGAGCATATTGCCAAGGGAAGTATATTACAGGGGGGAGAATTGTAGACATAATAATAATAAAAAAACATTTTCCTGCCTATAAATTTGTTTTCTCCAAACATGCACTGATCAAGGCTGTTACTTCGTGAGTTTTCCTACCCAGGCCTGCAGAGTTTGAAAGCAGTCAAGTGAGACTTTTCTGGCGACAGGCCCAATAGCTTTACATTTCAGCAGTTACACTTCCCTAACAGAGAATGTAATCTGCGTCTAAAGGTATATCGGTAAACAAGTTAGAGAAGAGAAGAAAGGAGGTTAAATGCAGCCGGGTAGCTATAGATGTGGCAGACACTGCCCCCCCCCCCCAACCCCCCTCCGCAAGTGTATGTATTTATTTTAGCCTTTTTCCGTTGATCAAACAACCTCAATGTAATTGGCGTGTATAATAAGCCAAAAAGATATAAGCAGCTCAGAAACGGAGGGTGGCTTTCAGAGATGGAAATACGGAAGAAGTCCAGGGATATTTATGGTCTGGAGAACTGTTCTTGTTAAGACCCCCTTCGGCTAATAGGGCAAATACACTGTTGAGATGGAGACGTGATCGTTTAGTTTCCTGCAGGCCTTGAAGCATTTTGCAGATTCTTTAGTGCAGAGCTAATCCATGTTGCTGGAGCTTGCAGCAGGATTCTGTGCAATGAGCTGGTTTGGCACACACAAAGAAAGGCTACATTTTAACCAGCTTCATTTATTAACCGCAATGGACGGATTTGTATGGAAGATGCAGGTTTAATTAAGAATATGATGAAGTTTTCCTTTCTGTCTGCAAGGCAGAGGTATATAAAATTACGAGTGGCGTGGAAAAAGTGAATAAGGAAAAGTTATTTACTTGTTCCCATAATAGCAGAACTAGGGGCCACCCATTGAAATTAGTGGGCAGCAGGTTTAAAACAAATAAAAGGAAGTTCTTCTTCACACAGCGCACAGTCAACCTGTGGAACTCCTTGCCTGAAGAGGCTGTGAAGGCTAGGACTATACCAGGGTTTAAAAGAGAACTGGATAAATTCATGGAGGCTAAGTCCGTTAATGGCTATTAGTCAGGCTGGGTAAGTAATGGTGTCCCTAGCCTCTGTCTATCAGAGGGGGAGTGATGGATGGCAGGAGAGAGATCACTTGATCATTACCTGATAGGTTCACTCACTCCGGGGCACCTGGCATTGGCCACTGTCGGTAGACAGGATACTGGGCTAGATGGACCTTTGGTCTGACCCAGTACGGCCTTTCTTATGTTCTTATGTAGGGCGCATCTACACTGGGAAATTTGGTACTGGCTGCAGGGCAGAAGGATCTCACCCCCAGAAGTTCAGGCCATGTTGGAAGGCTCCGTTTCCACCACTTCCACCTGCAGTCGCTCCACTGCTCTTTGCTGAGAACATGGCAGCATTCTGGCAATTTTTATGGAGAAAAGCTTATGCTGGAAAGCAATAGGTGGCCCAGGCAGGTTGCAGAGAATAGATGTAATGAGCTTCACATGAAAGTGGGAATTTGCCTTCGGCACGAAAGTCAGTTTCTGAAGGGTCTTGAGGTGGAGTGCAGTGCGTATCAAATTGTAGGAATCCAGACTAGGCCCCAATAACTTTCTTGATGGCCACAGCTGGTTTTAAAAAAAGAAGTTTGCAACCATTGTGCCAAGCATGAATGATAAAAATCGTGACTACCCGGGCACCCAGAAGCATAGGGAGATCTCGTAAGAACAAGCAGCAGCTGAGAGTCTCAGTGACAAACAGTAGCTCTACCTCTTCAGTCAAGGGCGCTGGGGG